>JAKWJD010001764.1:60140307-60482807 GCA_027705065.1 Solanum peruvianum
CAGTGGGATCGGTTCTTGCCTTTAGCGGAGTTTGCTTACAATAATAGTTATCATTCGAGCATTGGGATGGCACCATTTGAGGCTTGTATATGGTAGGAGATGTCGATCTCCAATTGGCTGGTTTGAGGCATTTGAGGTTAGACCATGGGGTACAGATTTGTTGAGGGGAGTCTTTGGACAAGGTCAAGTTGATCCAAGATAGACTTCTCATGGCTCAAAGCAGGCAAAAGAGTTACGCAGATAGGAGGAAGGTTCGTGATTTAGAGTTTATGGTTGGAGAGAGGGTTCTACTTAAGGTTTCACCCATGAAGGGTGTGATGAGATTTGGAAAAGAAGGCAAGTGAGTTGGTCCAAGTACATTGGTCCTTTCGAGATTGTGGGAGAGGTATTGGTGAGGTGGCATATCAGTTGGCTTTTGCCACCTGGGTTGTCAGGTGTCCATCCTGTATTTCATATTTCAATGCATAGGAAGTATCATCAGGGTGGTGATCATGTTATTCAATGGGATTCAGTGTTACTTGATCAGAATTTGACTTTTGAGGAAGAGCCGATCACCATTTTGGATAGGCAAATTCGGGAGCTGAGGTCCAAGGAGATTGCTTCAGTAAAGGTTCAGTGGAAGCATCGTCCAGTGGAGGAGGCTACATGGGAGACAGAGTCAGACATGAGGAGTAAATATCCTCATCTTTTTGAGCGTTCAGATTAGCTCTTTCTTTCCCGTTCGAGGACGAACGTTTGTTTGAGTGGTAGGTGATGTAATGACCCGCTAGGTCGTTTGAGAACTAGGACTAGTTTGACTCCTTTTGAAAATTTAAAAGGGGTATTTTTAAACTATTCGAAGACTAAGAGTATTTAGTTGATAAAAAAAAACTTTAGTGAAGAATTTAAAATAAGTAATGTAGATAATAGGTTAGTGGGGTTTCACGGTTAAATTTAAAATACTTTGTTTAGAAAATAAGAGAAGAAGAAGAAACAAGAAATCAGCGTTGCAAAAGTCTGGCGGGGGCGGTGTCATAGTGAAAGTCGACTCCTAGAGGTAAGAAAATCTTAATAATTTTTTCATTCATGTGGGTACACATGAAATTGCTTCGTATATGAGTATTGATATTATATTATTAGGTGGGGAATGTTGGATTAATGATTTCATGGGTACAGTGCCGACATAGACGAGTGGGAATTATGGAAATTTTTTGTTGGAGATTTGGACCGTTGATCCTTGTGAAAATTGGCAGTATTTGTCGTAAATTATGAAAATCTGGGAAACGTTTGGGGGTCATATTGAGGGGGGCATTAATGAAGAGAAAAAAAAATAGTTGGCTGATGAGGGACTATAGTTGGATGCCAATCATTGGGCAATCATATGCCAATGATTGGCAATGGTGGTAAATAAAAAAAAATGGCAGGTTGCAGAATAGTTTAAGGAAAGAATGGTCACATTCCAATATTTTATCGATGGGTGGGCATTTGTTCTTACGGTATTCATTTACAAAATTAAGATACTAGTTTTTAATAGATTGAGATGGGTAATAATTATTATGGGTATATTATATGATTCAACCTTGTTGGAGGATTAAAGTTAAGTTCTGGCTTGAAATTAGCAATTATGAAAAATTTGGCATACCAATATGTATCAAGATTGGAGTTTGGTTGAAAATATGAGTGAGTTTTAGCGTCTATGATAGACATATAATAATTTGAATGTCTACGAAAATTGCTTACTTACGAATATTGCAAAATTGGTGTAGATTTGGAACGTTCTGAAACCTTGCGAAAAGGAAAGGAAAAATCTTAAAAGATTCGTGTGGCAAAAAGTCGGCATCTAAGGTATGTTAAGACTTTTTAGACTTGTTGAAGGACGTTTTCCTAATTAAAGATAAAAATGAAAATAGACAGAGGGGTAGGGGAAAATGGTGGTCTCGTATCAATCGTGTGACGGGCATTGGTACGAGTACCAGTGTTATATAAAAAGGAAAATTCTATTATAGAATGTGGATTTTAAAATTTGAGAATGCCAAAGCATATGGGCATTAGCTGATATATTATTGACTTGAATTCCTTGTGTGATTGTGTTTTATTTATTTCACCCGTTATAGTTGTGATAATTGAGGTGGTTATGCATTATGTTCATATTGATTGATTGAGATGCATCATCATCCCCTCTATGGAAATAATATTGTGCACATGCATAGACATGAGACTGAGTATAAGTTGGGCACGTGGAGATCGTCCGTGCTGGGGATGTGAGATGAGTTAAGATTGTAAAATTGGGCACGTGGAGACCGTCCGTGCGAAAATTGTTTGATATTATGATAGTGCGTTGAGATCGTCCGACAGACACGTGGAGATCGTCCGTGTCGGTATATGGACCTGCGAGTCCCCCATGGGTCATGAGCTCTTCGATGTATTTCCGATGAGTATCATGTATATACGGTTGAGTGAGTACTGGGTATTGTGAAGCGATTCATTACATGGTATCATATTGCATTGCATTTCATCAAATAATTTATTTTGATGATTATGTGTTTTCTTTGGTGTTTGGAAAGTACTTGATGTTTGATTACCTTTATTGATGAACTTAAATAGTGAGTGTAATATATATATATATATATATACTTATATAATTTAAGAATTTATTTGTTTTATATAAACTCCCGTCACTACTTCTTCGTTGTCGGTCAATGAGACATACTGAGTACACGTTGTTTCGTACTCATACTACACTTGTTGCACTCTTTGTGGTGCAGATTCGATTCCGAGTAGGAGCACATCTCGTGGAGCAAATTAAGTCCGAGCTTGAAGTTCTTGGAGTTGTGGTGAGCTGCTTGGCTGTTCTGTGGCCCACACCTCCCTCTATCTTTTATTTATTCTGTTATTAGTATTCAGACAGGATCCCTTATGTTAGATTAGTGATTTAGTTCCAGACTTGCATCGATTTTAGAAGCTCTTGTACTCAACAACCAATTCTTGGGGTGATATATTTTTATCTTCCGCATTTCGTACTTATAAGGAACTCAATGTTTGGAGATTCTTGCTAAGTGTTAGTCTTTTTACTCATTTGTTGGTTTAGTTGGGTTAATATGTTGGGTTGGCTTACCTATTGGTTGGAAACATAGGTGCCATCACGACTTGCAAACTTCGGTCATGACACGGAAACTTTATATACTTTCTTGTAGGACTATTTTATAAAAGGAAACTTTATATACTTTCTTGTAGGACTATTTTATAAAAGGAAACTTGTTGATGTTCTCCTTATCTCAGTTGGATTCAATCCGAAAGGAGTTATATCAACGTTGATAGCTACATTTCGTAAATATAATAGCTACACTCATATTTTTTTAACTATAGCTACATTTTGTAAATACAATATAAATATATGTTTTCTTCGAAATATTGTATAGAAGCTAGGCGCTACGAACTCGCACAAATTTGTTCACAAAATCATTACAGACATTTCACTTCCATGTGAGATTCTTAGATGAACAACTCTACTAAATCACCATTATACTTCCAATGGTAAATTATTATTTTTTTGGTCTAAAAATGTTTATGTTGTTTGGCAAAAATGGAAAAATAAATATTTATTTTCACTCAACTCTTAATTTATTACATACTTTAGATAGAATTATGAAATATTATTGCTTAAATTTGAGCTACAATTCATGGAAACGAAGAATAAATATTTAGCATGTATAACATTCGGATGTATATGTATATCCCTTATATATGTGTGTGTATATTTATGTATATTTGTGTGTGGTATACATGAATATCATTGATATACAAGTGTCACACCTTCATTTTCCAAATCGATTTCAGTTACTTCTAATTTTGACTCTGAACCAGTTCAAATTACCCATAAATCTTTCTCAATATCAATCAAACCCACTAAAAAGTTCCTTTATTCATGGAAAAATGGAAAATGATAATTTTTGTGGTTATTTTTGTAAATTTTCCCCGTAGAGAAAGGCCCAACCCATCATTTTAGCCAGAGTTCAGGATTGTAAAGATGCACTTTTTTCGTACAATGATCTCTACAAAGGTTTTTTCATACTCAGGGTTTGAACGCGGGATTTCTTGTCAAAGAAGGAGCTATTTCATTCACTGCACGACATCCTTGATGAATATTTGTTAGCTTCATTTTCTTGTTAATTGGTTGAAAGATAATGTGTTTATTTCAAATTAGTAGAATTATAGGTGAATTTGTCTGTAGGGTTTCTCTGGTGATAGTCTTTTCAAAACAAGATTTTAAAAAAATGCTTTTAAATTATACTTTATCTGTTTCAAAAAGAATATTCTAGTTTAACTTGATACGATTAACTTGGGCAAGTATATTTTGGATAGTGGATGCCTAAAAGAATAAATATGAGCCTTCATGGGGTTAGGCAACTTATTGGTGACAACATGCAAAATAGATACTGTCTTATTAGCCTAAATTATAGATGTCTCTTCTTGGGTATTTTGATACTGACCTCTTCTCAATACAAACTTTGTCATGCTTTAAAATGATAGATATATATAGATAGGCTAATTTTTCATGAGAATAAACATAAAAACAACACTTCAACTTATATAGCTTTCACAAGTTAAAAGCTTAATTAAGAATCAATTGCACAAAATTAGCTAAAGACAAAATTTGCAAAAACATGTAAGTGTATATATAGCCATTGACACATTCAATCAAGACAACCATGATTAAGGCAATATCTAGTTCAACACTACTGTCTACTTGTATGATATATCTAACTTTATAAAATTTAATTTAAACTTATACTATAAGTTGGTAATTTAAAAAGTAATTTACTTATAATGCTTATTATAGAATTTAATTGAATTAGGAAAAACTACAAAGCTATTATGTACCCATAATTTGTCGATACTTTCAAAAAATTATCTAATATAGCTCTATACATTAAGATTTTATAGTAAATCTCTTCCTCTCTCATTCATATCTCTCTCTCTCATTCGTCTCTCTCGCGCGTTTTTCTCTCTCCTCTTAGTTCTCCCTCTCTATTAAAGTGCTACTTTAATTATTTTTATCTATACATGTGGTTCTTGATATTCAATATTTTTGGAGTCCGAAACTCAAACGGTAGAAATATAAACAAAAATTCCAAAAGGGTATATAAAATTTTATATAAACCAAAACGGTAAAAATCGCTCCGCCCGCAGCGATTTACTTCAACTGAAAAGTAAAATCGCTGCGGGGGCAGCGATTTTGCCAAAAAGTTTTTTCCTTCTTTTACAATCGCGCCAGGGCAGCGATTTGTAAAAAAAAAATTAAAAAAAAAAACATAAATCGCTGCCTAGGCAGCGATTTACAAAAAAAAAAAAAAATTTATGTAAATCGCTACAAAAAAAAATTTTGTAAATCACTGCTACAGTAGCAGCGATTTATATCAATTTTTTTAATAAATCGCTCTGTAGCAGCGATTTATTTAAAATTTTTTTTTTATTAAATCGCTCGATAAGCAATTTTTTAAACTAAAAAAAAATTAAAATTTTAAAAACAGCGATTTTATATATAAAAAAAAATTATCATATTTTTAAAATTTGTATATAACTTATAAGAAAATATACATTATTTTAAAAAATTAAAAAATAAGTAAAGTAATAAATATATTTTCTTTCTAAAAAAAATATTATATTGAATTTAAATTTAAATAATATTTGAATTTAAATAATTAATTTTTTTAAATAAAAAATTAAAGGAGAAAAATTATTTAATTGAATTCAAGTACATCTCTAATCACACCTATTAATTATATTTTTTTATATATATAAAATCGTTGTTTTAAAATTTTTAATTTTTTTTAGTTTTAAAAATTTCTTATTGCAGCGATTTAATAAAAAAAAAATTTTAATAAATCGCTGCTACAGTAGCGATTTATTTTAAAAAATTGATATAAATCGCTGCTACTGTAGCAGCGATTTACAATTTTTTTAAAAAAAACATAAATCGCTGCTACAGTAGCAGCGATTTATATAAAAAAATATTTTTTTATAAATCGCTGTTACTGTAGCAGCGATTTATATAAAAAAATATTATTTTTTTTTTGTAAATCGCTGCCTAGGCAGCGATTTACATAAAATATTTTTTTTTTTTTGGTAAATCGCTGCCTAGGCAGCGATTTATGTTTTTTAAAAAAAAAAAAAATTTTTACAAATCGCTGCTGCCCTGGCAGCGATTTGTAAGAAGGAAAAAAACTTTTTGGCAAAATCGCTGCCCCCGCGCAGCGATTTTACTTTTTCAGTTGAAGTAAATCGCTGCGGGCGGAGCGATTTTACCGTTTTGGTTTATATAAATTTTATATACCTTTGGAATTTTTGTTAATATTTTCTACCGTTTGAGTTTCGGACTCATATTTTTTGGGTGGCTGCTGATTTATGATTCATTTTTTTATTGGATTAGAATAGATATATCAATTTTTTAAAATTTTGGATTCTTGATTTGTTGTTCAATATTTGTAATGCTAGACCGAAAACATGTAAAAGTGTAACGACCCGCTAGGTCGTTTTGAAACTAGGACTATTTTGACTCCTTTTGAATACTTAAAGGGGTATTTTTTAACTATTTGATAACTACGAGTATCTAGTTGATGAGAATTTATTAAATAATTTACATAGAAATAGTTAAAATGGGCATATGTATAAATACTCCTTAAAAATTTGACTCATATAATTAAATATATTAGTAGGTTATTTTAGAATATTGAAATAAGTTAAAAACCACCTCTTAGAGACGAGCGGAACAACTGCTACGGCGGCATTGATTTCCAGGTAAACAATCCAGATTCAATAAGGTTTATATATAATGATGTGGTGCACTTGAAATAATTTAATAAAATAAGTGTTAGAGGTGATTAAGCCTATGGTAGTTGCTGGAGTGCATGTTGTATTAAATATCAAAAAGGCATAGGATAAATTGAGGTAATGATGCCAATGAATTCTTAAACATTGGACACATATGCATTTATATGTATAATTTATTAAAAAGTTAGGCAAATTGACCGTATGCACTTGGAGAAAAGAAAGAATGTGATTACGACACTACGGTATTCTTTGGTTCTCTTAATTGATTATTATTTGTACTTATTTTATAAAATAAGATAATAGTTTTTGATATATTGAGATAGACAATTATTATTAGATGTATATTATATGATTTAACATTGAATTCTTGGGTATTTGGAGAGGTTAAAGTTAAATTCTTGACTTGAAATTTAGCAAATATGATAAATTTGGCATACAAATTTTATCAAGGCTTGGAGCTAGATTAGAAATATGAGTGAGTTTTAGGGTCTACGATAGACATATAATGATTTGATACAAACTCGCTTACTTACGAATAATCGCATCATTGGTAGATCGTGAGCGTTCCGAAATTTTGCCAAAAGGGAAGGAACTACCTTGAGGTTTCGTGGCACGAGTTCGGCACTGAGGTATGTTAAGACTTTTTAGACTTGTTGAAGGACGTTTTCCTAATTAAAGATAAAAATGAAAATAGACAATGGAGCAAGGGGGAAAAATGGTGGTCTCGTATCAATGGTGTGACGGGCATTGGTACGAGTACCGGTGTTATAAAAAGGAAAATTACTATTATAGAATGTGGATTGAAATTTGAGAATGCCAAAGCATATGGGCATTAGCTGATATATTATTGACTTGAATTCCTTGTGTGATTGTGTTTTATTTATTTCACCCGTATAATTGTGATAATTGAGGTGGTTACGTATTATGTTCATAGTGATTGATTGAGATGCATCATCATCCCCTCTATTGAAATAATATTGTGCATATGCATAGACATGAGACTGAGTATAAGTTGGGCACGTGGAGATCGTCCGTGCTGGGGATGGTGAGATGTTAAGATTGTAATTTGGGCACGTGGAGACCGTCCGTGCGAAAATTGTTTGATATTATGATAGTGCGTTGAGATCGTTCGCACAGACACGTGGAGATCGTCCGTGTCGGTATATGGACCTCGCGAGTCCCCCATGGGTCATGAACTCTCGATGTATTTCCGAGGGGTATCATGTATATACGGTTGAGAGAGTACTGGGTATTCTGAGACACATCATTTCATAGTATCATATTGCATCGCATCTCATGACATCCTTCATTTTTTTTATGATTATGTGTTTTATTTGGTGGTTGAAAGTTACTTGATGTTTGACTACCTCTATTTGATGAAACTTGACTGGTAAGTGTAGTATAGACTTCTATAATTAAAGAATTATTTTTCATATATAAACTCCCGTCACTACTTCTTCGTTGTCGGTCAATGAGATATACTGGGTACACGTGGTTTCGTACTCATACTACACTTGCTGCACTTTTTTTGTGGTGCAGATTGACTTTCAATTTGGGCATGTTCTTCGAGATTGGATATGAGTTGAATTATCTTGGAGTTGTGGTGTGCTGCTTGGGATATTCTGCAGCCCACACCTTCAATCTACCTTTATTTATTAGGTTATTTTGTTATTCTGATAGGATAATTCTTATGTTTAGATTTTTATATTAGTTGGGAATTTCATCATATTGTAGAAGCTCTTGTACTTATGACACTAAATCTTGGGGTAGTTTTATTTATATTCCGCAATTATTTGAATACTTAGTATGTTAGATATTAGTTTGATACTTATCTTTTCACGTTTAAGTTAAATAGGTGATATTTGTTGGGTTGGCTTACCTATCGGTTGGGAACATAGGTGCCATCACGACTCGTGATTTTTGGGTCGTGACAAATTGGTATCAGAGCCCTAGGTTCATCGGTCTCACGAGTACAAGAGCTGGGTCTAGTAGAGTCTTGCGGATCAGTGCGGAGACGTCCGTTACTTATCTTCGAGAGGCTACAGGACTTTAGGAAACTTTCTTCTTTCATTCCTAATCGTGCGTGTATGGTTTGGTTAAGGTCAAAATTTCTTGTTCCATTCTCTCGCCAACGGTGAGGAGACATTTTCAGATTTGACATATGTGGTAGGAGATGATTTATATGGCGGTTTAGTACATAAGTTGTGCGGTTAGAGAAATAACTTAGTATTGAGCATTTCGAATTTTTTAATAATGAAATTGACGAGGTTTGAAATAGTAAGAACAACTTTCTCAAGGTGTGATTTAGACAAGGATACTTGACTTTATTTGAATTTACTAGGGACAATTTTATAACATGTGTTTATGATATGTGAATAATTTAATAATGAAATGGTATATGTGATGTCTTGAAGATAATGATAAGATTAGGAAGATTCAATTGATCAAATAAGAGTTTAGCCATTATGGTAAGGCTATGGGAAAAAGTTGAGTAGAGATATAAAATGTGATCACTTCTCATGATGTTGAGAGACTAAGATTTGTTATAAGATTTATATGACAGATTTCCTTTTTATCCTTTAGAGTGGAGGTATATTGAAGATAAATTGAATAGTTCAAGTTGAATGGCACGATGACCATATTGATATTCATTTGATAGAATCAACAAGGTGAGTTAAGTTAAATACATCAAGATTATAAAAGCTATACTGATATCGACTAGCAAGAATATTTAAATGAATAATTAATGATAAATAGTGATAAATTCATATTGCGGGGAGCTTTTTATATATTGAATTAAGGACCAGTAATATTGTTGAAATTGAGAGGGGAGAAAAAAAAAATTCTTTAGTCAAAGGATGTTGGAAAGGATACTTGTATGAGGCTATATGAGAACACTTGTAGAGATGGGTACAAAATAGTTATGAATCAATACAGTGATGATTGGATATATTACCTCCGCAAGTAAATAATTGTATTTGAGTAACTTGGGTTGTCCAAAGTATTGTTCGATATGCTCTCGATCGACTATAATTTTATTTTGAAAGTGGATCTACTTAAATTTACGTAAGTATGTACCTTATTTTGGATCTGGATATGCTTTGTGACCTTTCTCTTATATCTATACATATTCCTACACCTGTAGATGGTTCTTAGTGGTAGATCGATTACATCGATCTTATATTGACTTAATAGTATATGACACGTGGAAAACCATAGTTATTTTATATACGGAAGATTTAAACATCATTTGGACATGGATTGAATTTCTTATTGTTATGAAATTTATGACTATAAGTGTAAGACACTAACTTCAAATATGTCTGATATTTCAAAATTTAAGTGGCAGGATAGTCTCATTACCCATTTAAGAAAGGTATCATTGACTCTAAAGATTCAATGTGAGGAACAAGGGTTGCTTCACCTATTCGTCTTAAGTTGTGATACTAGTGATGATATGTCTCCTTAGAGCTCATTCCAATGGTGCAAGAGTTTTTTTTAAGGGCATTCCATGTGAGCTTGATATAAAAATTAGTATTGACTTATAGTTTAACACTTGGCATATTTAATTATTTCTTATTGGAATACTTTGATAAATTTGAAAGAACGATAACAAGACTTGTTGAGTAAGAAATTTTGTTGGATCAAGTACACTTTTATTGGGTGTTTCTATCATAATGAGATTCCTTTGTTATTATTTTCATCTAGGATATATTGGTATACTCCCATAGTAGGAAGGATCACGAGCATTATTTGAGGATGGTTCTCTAGACTCTGAAGAAAATTAAGCTTTGTTCATGTTTTTTTTAAGTGTGGATTTCGATTAGTTTGGTGGCATGGTTGAAATGTGTAGTGACCAAGAAATGTATTAACAGGGATCCCAAGAGAAATGAGGCAGTTTAAATTAGGGACTGGCCTATTTTTAGCTATGATATTTGGAGTTCTTAGGCCTAGTTGGTTAGTATCGATGGTGCTCGCATTTATTACACGGGCACTTACTAGATTAACCTAGAAGTAATCGGCTTTTCAATGGTTGATGTGTGTGAGGTGAGTTTTCTAAAGATCAATGTTAGGCTATTGCCCATGATTCAACCAAGGGAGTCATGGTCTAATCCTACTTGAAAGTGAATTTGTTTTATTCTCTTTATTTTGTTTCCAATTCTATTAGGAAAAGGATTGGAATAGTAATCCTATTTCCAGTTAGTTTTGACTTGTAAGAAAAAAAAAACACAACTCTATAAATAGAGGATGGTCTTGAGGGAATAACTCAATTACTCAATAGTATTTCTTTTGAAAGACTTTAGAATATAATAGAGTTTTTTTGAGAGCTTTTAACAAGAGAAGAGAGAAGAGAGAAGAAAAAAGGTTTGTTTTGCTGCATTTGTTTTTCTTCGACCAGCAAACTTCAGATCGTATTTCCTGATTAATTACCGTTGGATCGAGCTGAAATTTGGATTGAGTTTTCCTGACATGTTGATGGTTGATTTGAACGGTGGAGATCGAATTCAGAGGGTTGTAGGATACTGTTTTAGGCCCGAACAACAGCTGTGTTTGGATGGTCTTTCTTTATATTTATCTTTTGGTTGGGTGTAATGTAGAAAGGTAAGTGATAGCTTATGCGTCAAGATTATTGGAAGTTCATGAGAAGAACTGTCTTGGTTATAGCTTAAACTTGGCGACGGTGGTGGTGCTTGCATTAAAATTGTAGAGGCGTTATATTTATAACGTGTATTTCGAAGGGTTTTAGTATAATATTTAATAAGAGAAATCTAAATTTAATACAATGGATATGGAAGTTTCTCAAGAATTATGGAATGATTAATGTTTATCATATGGACAACACGAATGTGCTAGTACATTACTTAGGGTGAAATACAGTGAGTATGGGTAGTCTACCTTTGTTACATGAGGTGAGATGCTTATTCATGTTCGATAGTTTGGTGATGGAAATTTGTGTACGACTTACGATAAGGTGTTACAAGGAGAAGTCAAGGAAGAAATTCTTGGTGGTGAATGAGTTTTAAGTATATAGATTTTACTATGTTCTTCCAATATGTGAGCTGACTAGATTAATCATGAAAGAGTTCGACAGTACAAATTTTTATTTCATCTAGAGGCAATTGGAGTATATTTATCTTGAAGCAATATTATCGATATTATCGTATGAAGGGATCGAATATGTATCACGTGTTTGAATTGTTATCAAGTAAGTTATGAGCACCAAAAGCATGAAAGTAGGAATTAAATGATGCTTTTATACTAGTGTTGGAGTGGAAATATATTGTTATGAAATTTTTGGTAGGGTTGCCACGTATCTTGTGCAAGTTTGACGTTATATGGGTTATAATGGACCGATTGATCAAGTGTACATATTTTATATTAGTTCAGATTACTTGTAGTTTGGATAAGTTAGCCTAGATCTGCATTCAGGAGATAGTTACCTGTATGAGATGCCAATTTTAAATTTATTTGAGGAACATAATTGACATCTCATGTTTGGATGTCTATGCATAAAGAGTTGGGTACTAGGTTGGATTTTATTACAAGCTTTCACCTTCAATTTGATGGTCTGTTGATAAACCATTTAGATCTTAGAGGACATGTTTCAGGCGTGTGTGAGCAACTTTGGTGGTCATTGGGACAAGTTCTTATTTTTAGCAGAGTATACATAGAACAACAATTATCATTTGAATAGTGAGATAGCATCATTCGAGATATTGCATGGTAGGACATATTGATATCCAAAAGGTAAACATGATGTATTGAGCTTATTAGGTTGTGGGACACCGATCGATTGAGAGAATTCTTATATAAGGTCAAGTCCTTCAAGATAGGTGTCTCATCGCTTAAAAACAGGTGATAGTTATACAAATTAAAAAGTTCGTGATTTATAGTTCATGATTGGAGAACATGTTTTGTTAAAGGTTTCACTCCTAAAGGGTGTGATGAGATTCAAAAAGAAAGGAAAGTTGAACCTGAGTTATATTGTTTTATTTTATTTATTGTTGAGTGTAATAGTAATGTTTTTGATATTGAAGAAGTATCATCTGGATGATGAGGATACTAAGGTGTACAATTCAAACATAGTGACCAGATATCTCTAACTTTTTGAGCGTCTATTGATATCCTATTATTTTACCGTTCGAGGACGAACGTTTGTTTTAGTGGTAGATGATGTAACGACCCGCTAGGTCGTTTTGAAACTAGGACTATTTTGACTCCTTTTGAATACTTAAAGGGGTATTTTTAAACTATTTGATAACTACGAGTATCTAGTTGATGAGAATTTATTAAATAATTACATAGAAATAGTTAAAATGGGCATATGTATAAATACTCCTTAAAAATTTGACTCATATAATTAAATATATTAGTAGGTTATTTTAGAATATTGAAATAAAGTTAAAAACCACCACCTCTTAGAGACGAGCGGAACAACTGCTACGGCGGCATTGATTTCCAGGTAAACAATCCAGATTCAATAAGGTTTATATATAATGATGTGGTGCACTTGAAATAATTTAATAAAATAAGTGTTAGAGGTGATTAAGCCTATGGTAGTTGCTGGAGTGCATGTTGTATTAAATATCAAAAAGGCATAGGATAAATTGAGGTAATGATGCCAATGAATTCTTAAACATTGGACACATTATGCATTTATATGTATTTTATTAAAAAGTTAGGCAAATTGACCGTATGCACTTGGAGAAAAGAAAGAATGTGATTACGACACTACGGTATTCTTTGGTTCTCTTAATTGATTATTATTTGTACTTATTTTATAAAATTAAGATAATAGTTTTTGATATATTGAGATAGACAATAATTATTAGATGTATATTATATGATTTACATTGAATTCTTGGGTATTTGGAGAGGTTAAAGTTAAATTCTTGACTTGAAATTTAGCAAATATGATAAATTTGGCATACAAATTTTATCAAGGCTTGGAGCTAGATTAGAAATATGAGTGAGTTTTAGGGTCTACGATAGACATATAATGATTTGATACAAACTCGCTTACTTACGAATAATCGCATCATTGGTAGATCGTGAGCGTTCCGAAATTTTGCCAAAAGGGAAGGAACTACCTTGAGGTTTCGTGGCACGAGTTCGGCACTGAGGTATGTTAAGACTTTTTAGACTTGTTGAAGGACGTTTTCCTAATTAAAGATAAAAATGAAAATAGACAATGGAGCAAGGGGGAAAAATGGTGGTCTCGTATCAATGGTGTGACGGGCATTGGTACGAGTACCGGTGTTATAAAAAGGAAAATTACTATTATAGAATGTGGATTGAAATTTGAGAATGCCAAAGCATATGGGCATTAGCTGATATATTATTGACTTGAATTCCTTGTGTGATTGTGTTTTATTTATTTCACCCGTATAATTGTGATAATTGAGGTGGTTACGTATTATGTTCATAGTGATTGATTGAGATGCATCATCATCCCCTCTATTGAAATAATATTGTGCATATGCATAGACATGAGACTGAGTATAAGTTGGGCACGTGGAGATCGTCCGTGCTGGGGATGGTGAGATGTTAAGATTGTAATTTGGGCACGTGGAGACCGTCCGTGCGAAAATTGTTTGATATTATGATAGTGCGTTGAGATCGTTCGCACAGACACGTGTGGAGATCGTCCGTGTCGGTATATGGACCTCGCGAGTCCCCCATGGGTCATGAACTCTCGATGTATTTCCGAGGGGTATCATGTATATACGGTTGAGAGAGTACTGGGTATTCTGAGACACATCATTTCATAGTATCATATTGCATCGCATCTCATGACATCCTTCATTTTTTTTATGATTATGTGTTTTATTTGGTGGTTGAAAGTTACTTGATGTTTGACTACCTCTATTTGATGAAACTTGACTGGTAAGTGTAGTATAGACTTCTATAATTAAAGAATTAATTTTTCATATATAAACTCCCGTCACTACTTCTTCGTTGTCGGTCAATGAGATATACTGGGTACACGTGGTTTCGTACTCATACTACACTTGCTGCACTTTTTTTGTGGTGCAGATTGACTTTCAATTTGGGCATGTTCTTCGAGATTGGATATGAGTTGAATTATCTTGGAGTTGTGGTGTGCTGCTTGGGATATTCTGCAGCCCACACCTTCAATCTACCTTATTTATTAGGTTATTTTGTTATTCTGATAGGATAATTCTTATGTTTAGATTTTTATATTAGTTGGGAATTTCATCATATTGTAGAAGCTCTTGTACTTATGACACTAAATCTTGGGGTAGTTTTATTTATATTCCGCAATTATTTGAATACTTAGTATGTTAGATATTAGTTTGATACTTATCTTTTCACGTTTAAGTTAAATAGGTGATTTTGTTGGGTTGGCTTACCTATCGGTTGGGAACATAGGTGCCATCACGACTCGTGATTTTGGGTCGTGACAAAAAGACTATATTAGACTCTTCTAAAGCTTTTTGAATCTTTTCTTCTTCTTATATGTATATATAACGAATTGTATCGATGTTAGGAAAAAAAAATTGTATGTGTATTAAAAAGATTGTTGTACCTATTATCAAATTGTATCTTCTTATATTGATGCATCCAATTGTATCCCAAAAAAAAAAATGGTATTCTGTGTATCAGAAAAAGTGATACCACTATCACTGAATTGTATGTGTATCGAATAAAAACCATTATCATAAAAGATTTGTATTTTGTGTATTTATATTAGGGGTATTACGATATTCAAACATTGTATCGATAAGTTTTTTATTTATACATATCGCAAGAAAATGATACCAATTATATTTGTGTATTTATATTAAAGGTGATACAATACATATCTCTATATTTATATTTTAGTTTCAGAGCTAATAAGACGATATATCAAATTTATATTATCCTGATTTACCCTTATAATAAATAATTCAATTTTTTGAAATTGTTTTGCAAGTAAATTAAAAGATTAGTGCAAAATAAAGAACTCTAGAAAATTAGCACCATTATATTGATCCATCATTTTGTATTATTTTTTTTTTTAGGTGGGGATTAATTACAGCTGTTTCATAGCTTTATTAATGAATTAATTTAGACAAATAGCAAATTGTTTAGGTTTGGATTTCCTAAAATATGTAACCATGTAACTATTTTTTTGGCCACTATATTATTTTATCAATAATACCAAATTGTAATGTGTCTTTAAGATTGGATAGTTAGGTAAAGCTCAAAAAGATGCGAAAAAATCACATTTATGTGAAACAAGTATAATATCAAAACATGATTTAAATATGAGAAGATATGATTACTCAGTCTAAACTAAATTAGGGTACCTAAATATAAAGTTTTAATGTATAATCAATCCATTTAAACTAGTATTAATATTATAATATTCATTAAAGCTTTTAAAAGTTAGTGCTTGTTCATTCAATCAATAAAAATGTTTTAAATTTTCAAAGTAATCATATATTCTGAATTATCGGTTCGATTAATTTAAACTTGTAATTTTCATTTTAAGATGAAGTGATTATTTTTTATTTAGAGAAAATCTAATTTTTTGTTCATGTTGTATTAATTCCAATTTGAGCATCATCATGGCCTTGAAAGTCTAGTATAATTAGGAACAAGTCAATAAGTATTACTGTTTTGTTACAGCAATATAATCATGATATTGCATGCCATCTCTTTAACTTTATGATGATAATTAGGCCATTATGCTTAAATTAATATTAATTTGGAAAGGCCATTTAATGCCCTCTCAAACACTTGGCCCCTGTTTTATTTACTTTGTGGCTCATTTTTCTTCCACCTGGCCCCATATCCATACACAGTATGTTTTGAAGTTTGTAGATTTCTACCACAATTTTAAATTAATATTATAAATATTTATTATTAATGTATAATATTCAAATAGATACTTAATATGAATTTTGAGTATGCATGTTTAAATATTTTAACTCAATCTAATCTGATTATTGAACACTTTTAACTAGTTATTACTATTTCTTATAGATATTCAATAGTAACATTGCACATAAATTTAAAAAATACTATATAATTATTTTGTAAGTCGGAGCATTCAACTTGTTAGATTGTGGAGCCTGATTAATATATATATATATAACTGTTTTATATCTCCATTTTAGGCTTTACTATTTATTCTCAATTTATTCTCTGTAACCAAATATACTCTGATTTATTAATATAAATATACCCCACCTCTGTGGAAGTTTACTCACGAGGTGTTACCATGAAATATTGAGTTTTCTCTTTCTCTCTCTAGATCTCTCATCTCTTTCTCTTGGAAGTTTTTGTGTTCTTCATTCATCAAGTGTGTGCGTAAATTCGACCCTAACACAACTAACATAATAAAAATAAGTTAAAAGTATTTAAATATTCATACTCAAGGCTATGATATTACAAGTCTAATGAGGCCGATATTACAAGTCTAATGAGGCCAAGTTTTACCTATGTCTACGTATTATGTTGATTATAAATATTTATACACTATATATTTCATCCTTTATAATTTTTTCCATAAAATATAACTTTTTTAATAAGTTTTTAATCTCAGCTTTTCACGTGATTTTAAATGTTAAATCATAAAATTGAAATACTTTTTTTTAACTTTCTTAAACCTCGTTATCAAGTCAAAGCAGATCACTCAATTTAAAACGGAGCTAAAATATGCCAAAAAATTATTTTCCACCCCCACTCCCCACCCAACCAAACCAACAATAATCCTTTTCCTCTTGTCTATTTATCTACCTTTACTAACTCCAATATTTCCCACTTTCTATAGTAAAACCAAGCAACTCTTTTACTCATCATCATGGGGAATTATAGGTTTAGATTATCAGATATGATGCCAAATGCTTGGTTTTACAAGCTCAAAGACATGGCCAAAAGCAGCAGCAGCAGAAGACATAGTCACACAACTTCATCTTCATCATCATCAAATCTACAACTAGACAAAAAAAGACAACCCCATAACCTTGGTTGTCAAAGAAAATCATATTACATTTCAAGAAACCTCACTACTACTAGTCCCATCTCTTCGAACAGTCCAAAACTCGATCACAATGTTCACATCACTGAGCCATCAAGAAAGTCTTACAAGAAAAGGCGTAGTACAAATTTCAGGAGGAGAAATTCTCCTAAACCTGTCAATTCCTCTGCTTCTGTTGAATCTGTCTGGACTAAACCTGATTCAACCCCTGAACAATACCCAAATTCATCGTCTTCCTCGTCGTCCTCATCACCATCTTCAATTTTGCCTCAAAAATCAAACCCCATTACTTCAATTTCACCGTCTTGTGACTGTAGAACGGATGACACGAATCAAAAATCATCCAATCTTGATCCTGGGGTTCACTCTGTTTCCACAATTGACCTTCCTCGTATCATAACCAAGCCCGAAAAATTCAACGAAAAGATCCAAGAAAAACAGAGGATTGTGAAACAAGAACAGAGGATAGTGAGAAGAGTATCAACAAATGGTGTGAAGCTGAGAACAAATTCACCAAGAATAACAAACAGCAACAAACAGCAGAAAGAGTGTTTCATCAAAAAGAACAAGTGTTACGACAGACAGCTTTGCAGTGGTGAAATCATCAAGAAATCCTCAAAAAGATTTCAGAGAATCAATGGTGGAAATGATCATTGAGAATAATATAACAACATCAAAGGATTTGGAAGAACTTCTTGCTTGCTATCTTTCATTAAATTCAGATGAATATCATGATATAATCATCAAAGTATTCAAGCAAATCTGGTTCGACATCACTCAAATTCGACTCAAGTAAATACTAGTATAACAATCTATGTATTAATTTACTCCGTCTAATACATAAACGTATTTAGTTTCACTCATATTGTTATGTACAAATAAACATTTAAATAATTATAAATTTAGTCAATCAGACATCATGTTTTATATGACATAATTTATCAGGTAAAATTATACATATCTACATAGTATATAAATATAAATTGATATATATATATATATATATATATATATATATAATTATATTTTTTTAAATAATATATTTAATTCTTAACCCGCAATTTTAGGTTCGGTGAATGTGGGGAGGGAAAAAAAGAGTACAAAATCCAAATCTTGTAATAAAAAGATTTGTTCGATTATGACTTGATTTGATACGTTTAGGGGATAGTGTTTGTCTGTGGGAGATAAGTGGTAGTAAAAGTCTTGCTTAAAACAAACCTCTACCTTCTTCGAAATTGTTTATTATACTATAGTTTATATGGTCAATTTTGTTTGTTTATTTTTTTCTAAAAATATATATATGGTCAATTATGATCAACTACTGAATAATAAATAGTATTAATTGTTACAACATTCTTGTTTTTCTCTATTCCAGAATCCTAATATATTTATGCTATTATAACATTTAAATTTCATTTCCTTCAACCGAAGGTATGTTAGGTCTACATCCAATATTTATTATTATTATTATTATTATTATTATTATTATTATTATTATTATTATTATTACATACTAAATTATGGCATTGACGATATTCTTTACTTTAATACATTCCATTCGGTATTATATTTAATATAACAAATCAAAAAGCTAGATAAATTATACAACTTATTAATCTCATCATTATTGAGATATTTATTATTTTTCTACACTTTATCGAATTTCTATCATTTGGTAAAACACATTAAACAAATAATGCATCTATTCATTGTCGAAATCAGAAATTTCACAAAGGATATCCAGAAATAGCATAACAATAACATTAGACTATAAGGATTTTGTATATTAAGGGAGTTCAAATTATATACGATATTTTTTTTCCGATAAAGAGTGTCCAATTGAACACCTTGATTACCATAGGGCTATGTTACTGCATTGGTTTTATGTATTACTATATATTCGGCACACTATGCAAACATTAGTTATACATTCTATCTGCATGTCTTATCATGATTAAAGACACAATTATCTCTCAACAAAATTTCCCATTCTTTACCCAATATTTATGGCGGACACTTTTACAAACAAATATAGTTTTGTTTAGAAATTATGTGAATTAAATAATCACAAGCATAATATCGATATAACTAATACAAACACAATTGATATAAATATTATCAATACATTATATATTTAATACCATCTTTATAACCCCTATCAAGTTACCCTTTTCAGTGTGCACCATATTAATGCTAAAAGCTTTTAACTGTTAAATCTATCAAATTTAAATATCAAATATGTATTTTTAGCATAGGAAACGGACAATGGAGAAAGTATCATGATTGGGTAAAAATAGGCGTATGAATGACATTGATCTTGCAGTGATAGATTAATTCCATAGCAGAGAAGAGGGCCCTTTATAAAGCTTGAGCTTTCACCTTTTATCTTTTTCTACAAGTTACTTTATGTAGCAAATATAAAGAAACTTCTTTTCACTCTTCATTAATTGATTTCACAAGTATATATCTTATTACAAATTATTTTTTCATCTCAATTTACATGATACAATTGTATTTTTATACTAAATTGATCATTAGAATTTAAAATTTTCAATTGCATAAAGTAAATTGAAACTTTGAATTATTATTAGATTCTATAGTACTACTATAGTATATAAAAAGTACATTGTGAATCATATCTAAAAAACTCAATGACAATTTGCATAATACATGCAAATGTCCTTTCATTTTTATTTATACTTTTTCCGTTTTAATTTGATCATTCTTTTCTTGATTTGACACGAATATAATTTATTTATTTTTGATTTTATATTAAAGATACAAATATGTCAGCACAAAAAGTGAAATTAAAGAATTATCAATTTTTTAAAAAGAAAAACAAATAAATTAAAACGGAGTTTAAATATTTATTATTCAAATTTTATGTACTGTGAAGTGTAAGCTAACCCGCATGGGCTTAAATAAGCTTTTTGAAATTTCTGCATTTTTTTTTCTAAAGTTGCTTCGAAAGTTACAAAAGTTTGTGTCAATTTTTTCAAACTTTAAAAAACTACCTTTAGTTTGATAAGAATTACGTATAAGTACTTTATAACGATCGAGTTACTTTTACTTGTTAGTACAAATTAAAATTCTACTTTTTTATGAATGGTTATCCATTTTTATATTCCTCGTGTATTTTTTGAAAGTCTTATACTGGTGAAAAAATTATATGTAATAGTTGACAATTTTTTATCGAAAAATTATATTGTATAATTGAATAAATATATTATTTCTTCTTTATATATACACACTATATATGTATATCGATTTCTCGTTTTTACTCTTTTATATTTTTACATACAAAAAAGTTTTTATGCTATTTTTGAATTTTGAGTATTACAAGTTAACTATGTATAGAAAAACAGTTTAGTTTGACTTTGACATAACTACGCATTTATCTAATTACTTTTTCACTACTAACGGTTCAAATCACCATTTGAAATTATAATTTTTTTGTCTAAGGTTTTTTTCTATGTGTTCACACACATATTTGTAAAGCATATAGTATTATGTAGATTATAGATATAGAATGATCCTAGAAAGTACGTTTTTTTAATTTAAAAAGCATAGAGCATGAACAAGAGGGGGCTTTATTGTCCTCACCTTAAGTAACAAAAGAAAAACAAGAATAATTACTTCGTTGCATACATATATAAATATTGTGAAATTGGGCAATTTAGTTGATCGATAGTATTTGGATAGTGCTATTAAAATTTAAGATGGTACTATGTGTATGCACCAAGTTTAAAATAGCATTTTAAATGGTGTAATTATTAGTTTTCTATTATGTGTGTGATAGCCATTACATATAATTATTTTTATTTTGTTTAAATCTAGAAAAATATAAATATGGGATGGAATTGAATCCTTCGGTCATAAAAATTACTCATTCATTTTCTATTTGAAAATAATTTTACTTTAATTTAACTTGAAGTTGTATTTCAAATTTGAAATATAAATATAAATACAACTTAGTTTACACTTTAAAAGTTGTATTTAAATATATTCAAACATGAACATTATTATTTATTTCAATCATTCTCCGTAACAAAATATAACCAAACACAATTCTACATATTCAACTCTTAACACCAGAATTTACAAATAAAGTGAAAGTTGTTTGGAATATATGGACATATTAACGCCTAACAAGTCTATTAATTAACTTATATACGATCATCTTACACTTATAACATGAGATTTATCGTTGTCACTTAATGATGAACAATACAATATAATAAATCAACATAAACTTTATATTTGAATTAACAAAATAATATAGTAGGTGATGACAATCCAAATTAAAAAGCTTAACATACTAATAATTCAATACAATAAAAATTTAAACAACAATTAAAATGAAATTTATATTCAATTAACAAAACAATACAATATAAATTTTATATTTATATTTTAACTAATTAAACAATACAATCCATAGGAAACAACCATCCAAATAAACATAACGTACAATTTAATGCTACTATATAGGAAAATTTAAATAATAATTAAAATAAAATTTTATATTTACACTAATAAAATAATATAGATATAGTAAAAAACAATCATCCAAAATTTCAGATCAAACAAACTTAATAATTTAATGATATGATATAATAAAATCTAAATATAATATTTAACTAACAAAACTACACCAATGATAAAAACCAGTTATTAAGCTTAGTACAAAAAGTAGAGTTCCCAATTGGGTAAAAAGTAATGAAAATAATTCCTTCCAATCATGTCTGAATATAGTTTTATACTTTTATATCAGCCATCTAGATTATCTAAGTATTTATTTGTTTTTTCTAATTTTTATCTAAATATTAATTCTATTCATTTATAATTTTTTGGAGAAAAGGAAAAATACAGGTTATGAAGAAGATTATACATTAATTTATTTATTATAATAAACATAAATATCTAGAAGTGTATATATATATATTTATATATTATTGTCATTGGTTTCAGCCATATGCATGTTTTATTGTTCATTTTATTAATTTATTCCATCAATCAAAAAGTGTCTTGCTTAATTTAATCATCAATACAAAATTACTCCACCGTTGACATGGTTTGAAACTAGAGTGATTGTGTTTCGGTTTGGATCATGATTTAGAGTTAGGGATAATCATGATTTGATTTGGATCGGTTGATATATTTTTGAATTGAGGATGGTCATGGTTCAATTACGTTAACTGATCCAAATTCATCATGATTCATTTATTTTGTACCTTTTTCGTTTATTCTTACTTGTTTATTAATTTAAAAATATTTCTTTTATATTTACTATATCTAAAGAAAATAACTAATTTTTTTTTTAGGAATAATTATTGCTGTAAAAATATTTAGTGATAATTGAGTTAATATCATTATATATGAACTTAAAAATTGAATTATATTTACAACAATTATTTTTTCTTTTTTAGAACGAGTCCGGATGTGATCAACTTAATATTATGCATGTATATATATAAAGAATACCTACACCTCATGATCTAGCTAGGTAAAGATAATAGAAGAGGCACATATATAGTAGCTTCCACTATTCTTGTAAACTTGTTTTCAAGTACTTTTTTCCATCGACATAATTGAATTATAGAGAGAAATTAGTACACAAATATTTGTGGTAAGGGATTAGTAGGATTATTGAATTGTTTTTTATTGGTTGGAGGTACAGGTGTAGTCGGGATTAAAAATTTTAGGTTCTAAATATACTTTAAAATAAAAGAGAAAAGTTTTGTTAATAACACGACTCCTTCCTTACCATTAAGATGTTAATAAGCTTTTTAAGTTTTCATGAGTTAATATGCATATATATTATTTAATTTTCTCGCACAAATACAGAATCTATGAAAAAGCTACTTGGTTCGTTCAAATTCACAAACTCCCATCTATTTCCGCCTCTGGTTGGAGGATTCAATAATGCAAGTGAAGGGTTATCAACAATTGGGTTAAATACCAACATGAGTAGTTATGAACGAGTAAGATTGTTTACTCTTAGTAAAAAGTATCGAGTTCAATCCTTAAATATGAAAAAAATCTTATCGAGAACGTCACCTCTAATATAAATCCTGCAATACGCAATCCAAAATTAATCAGGACTCCCATATAAGCTCTGAAGATCATTAGAGAAAAAAAAAACAATAGGGCAAATTATGGAAATTGTGTAAAAGAAGGGGCACTATCACTAATAAGTCAAAAGGCTACTTGTCCTAATTAAGGCCTCAATAAGACAATGGCTATATATTAGTCTACTAGCCTAGTGCTATTATATTATTTTCCTAGAGTGGGGTTTCTCCTTGTCATTATCTCATACCTAAAGTAATTAGTACAAAAAATTATCTTCTCCTTAATAATGAAATTATTTAGATGAATTCATTCGTACAATTCTATAGATGATATTATGAAATTATATAGATCTTCACTCCAATTATAAATAATATTCATCGATAAAGCTTTATGTCAAAATAAACAAAAATAAAGAGTTCAACTTATACTTGCGTACGGTGTAGGAAAGCATATTTCATATTCAAAAATAACTAAATTTTTATATGAGATAATCATTCAAACGTCTCACACACTTTGCTTGTAATTATTGAGAATTATTATATCCGAAAAGACATCGTAAAAACTTGTTTAGTTTGTTAATTCTATGGTTTTGTTAAACCTAATTTATTTTGTCTTAGAAATGACGTTTTGCTGGTGAAAGATATTCTTACCGACAGCAAAGATTTTGTCTTTAAATTGGACAACTACCTCTTGTGATTAATATAGTATAGTTGTGCCTAATTATATTCTGCTAGAATGCTTAGTAATAGAATGTTGGGAGTTTTACTCCAATGCATGGCGTTAAGAGCTAATGATATTCTATCTCAATTTTTTTTTTCAAATTATAATTTATTTATAAATTTGGTGGAATTTAAAGACATTTTAAAAGGTCTCGATACATTGAATTCCTATTTCATATACATTCTTCAACGTCTCGATATATCACATTTCGATTTCAAATACATTACTTTATGTTCTTATACATTCCATGCGTCCCATACATTGTCTAATATGATGTATCCAACCGAATACATGGTGTAAAGTTATATATTCTAAAACAGTTTAAATCATGAATTTTTGTAGTTTTTTCAAATAGTTAATTTTTTAAAAGAATATAGTGAAATATGTCATGTATTTAGGTAACTTTTCTTAGAATATGTTTCTACAAGTTAGTTTAGTTAGTTGTAAGTTGTAATCATGTCATAAATTTAAACAATTTTCCCTCTAAAATGCCTCAACTGGCATAGGCATTTGAAATCATAGTGAATAATTATAAATTGAATCTTGTTAGCTCTGATCTTAAAGTTACAATTCACATGAATCCACTTGATAATAATTAGGCTTAGGTTCAGTATACATCATATACATACTCAAATATTTCAATTTTGTTTAAGTTGAGAACATTATGACTTAATCAAGTCATCCAACTGGTGAATTTCAAGTTTCAACTAATATTTCTTTCACTTATTTTTATTTGTTCAATTTAAACTTTACGCGTCTAATAAGAATTAATGATTGACAGAAAGATATCATATTAATTAATGTTTAGTATTCCCCTATTCCATATTAAGTGAACTTATCGGGTAATGCAATGTTGAGCATTACTTTTCATTTTTATCCTTTTAATTGTTGTAAAACTATTTTTAAAAATAAAAATAATTTAAAGTAAAAATAAAATATCTTTAATGAGTAAGCTCTTTTTAAAATTCTATTAATTAATAAATATAAAATAATAAACTCAAAATGTCAATTTTATGTATTTACTCTTCAATCATCAAACTAACAATAACTATAATTTGACTTCAGAAAACATTGTTTACAGAAATGACATTGACAGATTAAATTAGTATAAATTTAAGTAATCCCATAGTGTAATACAATAATTACATTCTGTCCCGACAAATTTAGTATTTACTAATAATCCCTTAAAATTGTTGTGGCGTGATACATTAGTATATTGTGATACATGGTAAATGATACACAGTAACTTAAAACTGTTAAGATTAAAAAGGAGAAAAAAATATTACATTTAAATTTGTTATCTAAATCAGCTTAAATTATGGTAACAGTTCATTAATAAGCATTAATTCAGCACGTAATTGGATAACAATTTCAAATTTTGAAAATTCAAGATTATATCATCTAGTTTAAAGACATTTTTATGAACATCCAGTTATTAAAATTATTGACTGATACATGATAACAATTTTTAAAAACTCGTGATACATAGAAAATCATATGATACACATCAAATTCATGTATCAATGCATCGTCTAAACACTATAACACACTGAGTCGATATGTATCAGCAAGCACACTTGATGGCGCAGTTATTAAACTTATTGACTGATACATGATAACAATTTTCAAAAACTCTTGATACATAGGAAATCATATGATACACATTTAATTCATATATCAATGCATCGACTAAACACACTATAACACATTGAGTACTTATGTATTAAACTTATTGTTTGATACATGATAACAATTTTCAAAAATTCATGATACATATGGGATTCCTTTAATAAAATTTTTACTAATTTCAACAACAATGGTTGCTGCTTCTTTTCTCTTTTTTTGGTGTATTTTGTCAACCTTTGATTTAGAGTATTCGCCAAAATCTTTGCTTGAATCCTTCCAAACATTCATAGGATCATGCAAAAACTTTTTTCTATTTTCTTTCCAATTTTCATCGTCCGAATCATAAATCCTTCTATTAGTAAAAGGATCCATTAATATGATGTAATAGGACAATGAACAAAAGCAAAAAAAAAAAAAAAAAAAAAAAAACGAATGATGGAGTAAGAAGAAAAAAAAGACCTGGAGACGGATTATGTAATATAGCAATGAACAAGAAGAAAAAAAATAAGAACAGATGATGGATTAAGAAGAAGAAGAAGAATTATAGACGGATGATGGAGTAAGAAGAAGAAGAACCAGAGAACAATGGTCCAATTTTCAGAAATTTTAAATTTTTTGAATTTTGAAATTCAAAATTTCATATTAAATGTTATGAAACGTTTTTAATTAAAATTAATAATTCAAAGTTCAAAAAGTGATTCAGAAAATTGAGTGTCTTAGTGGAGAAAAAATAGGCATGATATTGGGGAAGTGTATGTTATAGGAGAGAGAAGGTTATGTATCTCTAAACTTCTACTAAAATTAAATAAAAGGGAATTATGTAATATTTAAAAAAAGAAGGGAAAATTAAAGAATACTAAACTTATAGTTGTGTATTTAAGTTATTTTTCCATTATCCTACATTTGAAATATTAAAAATTCTCAATTGGGTATTCCAGATGAAATTTTCTATACCGATTTTTCCAAAATAAATATTTTCACTAATAAAAAACATTAAAATCTTTATAGTTGTTTAGTAATTATTATTGGTTTTAGAGATATTTTTAAAAAAATGTTAATTAATTATCAAAGATTAATTTTTTATATAACAATAAATTCATTATAAATATATGTTCATGAGATCTAAAAAGTCAAAATTATAATTAACGACGTGAAATGAGATTATCAAGATTTATTAATTATATTCACCTACATAAATGGAAATTTGCTCATAATCGTATTTGTTTTGTGGGGAAAAAAAAGTGATAAATTTCTTTTCACAAATTTAAAACCTTATACATATCTTTTTTCATTAAAATTTTGGAATAGGAAAAGAGCTACAAAGTGAAAATTAAATATTTAAATTTTACGATATAATAAAAATTTAAATAATCAAGTAACAAAACGATAGTATCGAACACGTTGACATTAAAAAGATAGAGTGAAAGAGGGGGACAAATGTTCTTTGAGAATGGACCATTCGACTTTTCATACTGTACCATTACATAACTCCTTCAATTGAGGGGGACCGTGAGCTACATGTATTAAATACAAGCCATCTAAATTTTGTACTCTATATTAATTCTTTTTCATTGTGGTGTTACTTTCCTAGTTTATTTTTTGTTAAATATGTTTGAGTTTTATGTCTTATTGAGGTTGATATGTATATTTTAAGAAGGGAAAATTATGCAAATAACTATTATAATAGACTTAATAAGGTAGAGAGTTAATGCTTCTGGAAAAAAAAAAAAAAGGAATAATTTGTCATGACTTTTATTTTTGGAATAAAACTATAAGAATTTTGACTAACAATTTAAGATGTATTTTTTCATATTATTGATATGCCAAAAATAGTTGCAATGTACAGTACTGTTCGTAGAAATTTTTTGAATATCTAAATTTTTTGTTTTAAATATCGAATTTATATAATCTAATTTAACTTTAAAAATTAGTCAAACTGACTTCGAAAAGCGTATCATAACAAATAAAAATGAACGGAGAGAGGAGTAAAATGACAAATTCAATTAGTCAATTATTATTTTTTAATAACTATGCCGGTACAAAAAATAGACAAGTAAATAGAAACAAAAAAAAGTAATTTGTATTAAATAGTTAAGTTTATTTATCTTTGAAAACATATGAAAAGTATAAGAAGTGTAATAAAAATACTTAATAGTTATGTGTTTAATGGTCTATTAGAACCAGTCAGAGTTGAATTAAGTGTTTAACAACAAATTAGCCAGAAATGATTGTAATTTAATTAAAGAAGAATGACCATAGATGATTTACTCGTAATGATTAAACCCAAAAAAATAACTCAAAATATTTTTCTTTCATCTATTAAATAAAATTCATACGCAACCCGATGCCCTTCTTCTGCCAAGCATACTACGTTAATCCAAAAGATGAAGTTGGGCAATGTGGAGGACAATCATTATTTAATCATTTCTAATACGTTAAAGATATTTTAAAAATATTTTTCGATCTTAATTATAATGATCGTGCAATTATAGATGTGACAGATGCTAAGGTTAAAAGTGTAACATTGAAATGTGTTAAAGAGATTGGGAAATTGATGAAGACAATGACAACTCCCACGAACCAAAATCCAAAATCCAAAATCAAACACAATCTCGTTTCCACGGACGATAATTTGTGTCTTTTTTTTTGGTCTGCCTGCCTATATTTACTTACGTACTCTCCTAATAAATACAACGACTTTTCGTACCTAATTTTTATTTTTATTAAAGGAATTCGAAAATAAAAATATCATACATGAAGTTCCCTTTGAAATATTATGTGAATATATAACCCCCTAAACTATTAACTTGGAATTTTTAACCAAACTAAGCCATTATATAAAACAATTTATCAAAGTAATACATTTTTTTAAAATTTTACAAAACTAGTATAAACGTATTTCACGGTAACGTTTTAGGGTAAATTTTATTTTTTAAAAACTAACAGTATTAGGTTGATATACGTGACTGTAAGTAACGTTTTACTCCTAAAACGTTACTATCAGTAATGTTTTAGGAGTGAAACATTACTGTGAGTAACGTATATCAATCTGACGTCATCAACTTTTAAAAAATAAAATATATCCTAAAACGTTACTGTGAAATACGTTTGTACTAGTTTTGTAAAATTTTAGAAAAACATATTATTTTGGTGAGTGACTTTATATAATGACTTAGTTTGGTCAAAACCTCTATTAACTTGTTTTGGGGATTCAGAAACATATATATATATAGAGAGAAAAAATAAATATTTATTATTTATAATAAATTTTTACTAGATATTTTTGTATAATATAAAAATTATTTTGTGGATCTCTCTTGCTAGTTGGAAAAAATCAAGATAAAAGAAAGGAAGAATGATTGAAGCAGGACCATAAAAAGTACTTATGCAATTTAAAATGATATTTTGTGGCTAATAAATTATACACTGAAATGGATAGAGCTAGCTAGTTGGTTACCATAAAGCACCAACTAGGCAACCAAGTATAAAATTAGCTATAAAATTTATCGATAATTTGTAATTATTTCATTGCTAAATAGCTTTTATATAATTGAATATATAATTTTCATATAATTTATCGTTAATCATGGCTAAACAAATTTTTTTCTTGGGATGGGTACTCTACTGCAATAAATAATAAAGTGGGAAGATAAAGTAAGGAATTAAGATTAAAAATAGAGAGACCACACAACTAATAACAAAGAGTATTTTAATATTTATCTTAAAGAAATTTATCAAATTCTTAGATAAATCTTGCTGTTTATATATCAATTTTAAATACAAATTAATTACTTTAACTATTACTCATTACTTTGATTTTATATTATTAAATGAAATTTGAAATTATTTGACTTTAGATGATTTAAATACGGATGCAATGGTTTAATTTTCTGTGTGTCTTATTCTGAGCCTAAATTCTATGTATAGACAAAACAGACACACGTACACACTAAAAAAGGGGGAAAACAAGAAAATGAAAAGTCTTTTTTTTTAATTTTATTGTCAATTGATATGGTTGGCAGAAGTGTAGAAATTATACAATTGGACAATAATTGCAAAAAAAAAAAAAAAAACACAGAATTTAATATTCTATGTCCTTATTTATTTGTTTGTATTTTTTTTTTTGAGTTGTCCCTATTTTATTTTTTTATTTTGACAAATTAAAAAATGACAAGAAAAATTCTATTATACCCTTTAAATATCTTAAAGTTTTTCAAGTTTTAATTTATTATTTTTTGAATCATAATTAATAAGAGTAAAATTGTAACTTGATTATGCTAACTATTACTATCTTAATGTGTGTGCAATTTTCAAAGTGTACAACTAAATAGATACGTAGAGAATAAGACATATAGCCTTATTAGATGGTGTATGGAAGCAAGATCATTTGTATCGATCTATTCAATTTTTTTACATGTTCTTAAATTTTTGTATACAAATTTACTTATATATTTTTGGGTTGAACAATTTGATGGCCACTGTGGATCTAGGAATAAGATATGGTAACTACCTATCAATTTATGTAATTTTTCCTATAGAAAATCTAATTGGAAAAGTATTTATTATTTTATTAATTACTTATTTAAAAGTTTGTTAATCAAATATAAATAGTAAAAGTAGGTACAAGTTAAGGTACATAGTGGACAAAAATAAGAAGGGCATGTGTATGCATTATTTAGTCGATACGTTAAAAATCATGAATTTGGGATTGATTGATGGTGAGAGTTGTTTACTATGCAAAATCCGTTTTTTCAAAGTGAAAAATCTTTTGTTGTTTTGTCATTTGATTTGGTGGGGTTAATGAAAGCTCACATTTAACCTAATAATTAAATTATTCACCAAGACTTGACGCTACAATCACTAGTTTCAATAATGTGTAAAATTCTTTGCTAATTAGGAGATTATTTGGTATTGCTCTTGAGAGGTTAATTTTTTATTTTTTTTTTAAAAAAAGAAAGCAATTTTTTTTCTTGAAAAAATAAGTGTTTGCAAATTCTTAAAATTGCTTTTCAAGGAAAATATAAGCAGTCTTTCTCCTAAAGATTCATTCAAGAATTTTTTTTAATATATAATAGATATTTTATATTATTTTACTTTATATTTTTAGAATTGGAAATACAGGTAACCAATTATTTTTGTAGGATTAAAAATATGAAGGATTTTATTTATTTTTGTGGTGAATTTTTCGTATAGTGGTTTGATTTATGAAATGATTTCTAAATTTATGAATATGTAATTTAATTTAATTAAAATTTTTGTAATAGATGTTTAAAATAGTTTCTCTCTATGAAATAATATTGATATTAAAAGAAGGGAAAATTGTATATCATAGCAAACTAATAACCTAAAATAAATGGAGTAGCTAAGGTTTGATATAATTGTACTCCATAGCAAACATTTGCAAAAAATTGTCAGGCGCCTCTCTCCCAAATATCTCGCTCGCCACCCTCGTCCAATCTCTCGCTCACTTTCTCACTTTTTATACAAACACAAGTATATAAAATTGTTAATAATTGTATAAAACAGAGAAAATTGCATACATACATATATTTTTGTTCCCCTCTCTCCCCTCTTCCAGATCTCGCTCACCACTCTCCAAATCTCGCTCGCCACCCTCGCCTTTCTCACTTATACAAACAGAAGCGAAATGTATAAATTGTGTTTCTGTTTGTACAAAGCGTGAGAAAATTGTATATACACATGCATGTACATATATTTTCGTCATATACACTTATAATTATACAATAAAAATACTCCCCTGCCCAGTTTCTTTTGTCTTTCTCTCTTTCTAGTTTTATACAATTTTCAAATTGTATCTAATTTCTCTCTTTCTCGTTTTATACAATTCAATTCAAGTGTATATTCCTTGTGAAGTCTCTTTTGTCTTCCTCTCTTTCTCATTTTATACAAATTCAAATTGTATATAATCGTTCTATACACTTATAATAATACAATTCGTTTTATACACTTCGTTTTTATACAGTTCTCTACCCAACTGTCTTTTTCTTTCTTGTTTTATACTTCGTTTTATACAATTTGCTTCAACTGTATATGTATAGCGAATTATACGGTTTCTATGTTTGCTATGAAGCGCAATTATGTAAACTTTGCTATAGCATACAAATATAAAAATTTTTTTATTTGTTATATGTGAAAGTTGCCCTTAAAAGAATATTAATACTTACCCTTTTTCATAATTTGACTTGTAAAAACAATTTTTTTTAAAAGCTAATCCAAAAGTACTTTTTAATAAATTAGTCAAACATAAACTATTTTGGTTAAACCACTTTTCCAAAAATACTTCTAAAAATAAATAGTTTAAGCAATAATATCGAATAGGTTCTAGAGTAACATTTTTCATCAAAGAGATAAAAGAGACTTTCTTCTTTAATGTTTTTCTCTGTGATCCATCTATTTAACCATGTTGATAAATTAGTTGATAGGACGATTATACAAGTCATTTTCAAATAATTGTCTACCTTTTCATTATTGATTGAGGTGACTTGGAAGTTACATTTTGCATTAACCAGCCGCCTACTCCTAACTAATTGATCATTTGAACCTAATCATGATGATTAGTGAGTGTTTAGTTGGTTAACAACTGCGTATCACCCATTCATTTCCATTTTGTTTTTTTATCACTTTTACATTTCAATTTCATATGCTTAAATAATACCAATACTAGTATTTAGCATCTAACTAAAAAGAGCAACTTTAGGAGCTCTTAATTAATGTATAGATTAGTTGGAGGTTACTAACAATTTATTTTTACTATAGTTAGCCATATCTCACATTAATTATATCGTTCCATCCAGAGGCGGAGCTACATGTAGGAAGGGGGTTCGAATAAAAAATTATATTATTTATACATGATTAAAATAATTTTATATATATATATAGTAAATGTCAAACCCCCTTCGACTACTTCATGTGTTTATTTCTACAGATATTGAACCTCTTCATTAAAAATTCCGTCTCTACCTCAGAATTTTCACCCTTCAATATACCTCATTTTCACTTCTTTTTTTTAAACCTAGGGTGACTTAACTATAAAGCAACTAAAGTTATGGCTTGGGGCAACATATATATAAAAAGATTAAATTTGAAGATAAATTTTGAGATAAATGAAAGTATTTTAACGTGAGATCATTCTAATAAATTTGGAATGAGATGGTTTTTAAAGTAATAATAGTATGTTTTTTCACTTAAAGGCACCTATTATTATATTCATTCATATATTTATAATTTCTATCGTCTTCGTATTCTCTTATTATTATGATTATTCAAATAATTAAATCCTCTTCATTACTCTATAAAATTTGTTGTCATCTAAAAATCATACTACTATCTGCTCATAAAAAAAGTTTCAATTTTCTTTGTAATGTCTTTTTAAAAATTTGTTGTCATCTAAAAATAATACTATTATCTGCTCATAAAAAGAGTTTCAATTTACTTTTTAATGTCTTTTCAAAAATTTCAAACATTGCAATAACAAGTAGTACCTATTTCAAAAATTTACAATCAAACAAAAAGTTAATGTTAAATTTCGTAGAGAATAGCAGAAGAATAGTTTAATCGAGGAATTTTTTGTTAGCCCAAGATCGTTAACTAATATCGAAAAATTCAACTAAAAAAGAGAAAGCTAGAAGGGAGAAAGAGTACTTTGGATAAAAAAAACTTTAATATAGAAAAAGACTATTTGATTTGGGTTACTTACAAATATACAAGATCACCCATATGTATACTTGTTCATGGATGGTTCTAGAAATTCTTCTAGATACTTCTACAAAGAAAATTCTAGTGAAACATTATCTTCTAGATATCGAGAAATTTTTTGAGATAATTATCCTAGATATTATCCTACAGTATTCTAGAAATATTATCAGAACAATCTATCGTATTCACAAAATGTCAACTTAACTTTTTTCACAAATTTTGCTTATGAATTCCAAAAATGTGCAAGTATATCAAGTATAGAAGTACATAAGTATAAAAGAGGTGCAATATTCTTTATATTCAACACCACTCACTTTTATAGCAAAAAAATTTAATTATTTTTCTACAATTGTGCAATGAAGGTGAGATATTGCGTCTTCTTATACATAAAGAATAAATAGTCTATTATAAATCTCCATCAGTACTATGAAATTTTGGCTATGTTTGTGTTGAGATAATGAAAGAAAAAGGCACCTTATACTTAACCCAATCCAATCCTGGAATTAATTGGGGTTGAGCCTAATTTTTTGGCTAATTTAGGAACGAGACTACTTTTTAGTCCAGCCTCGGTTGACCTTCTTGTCTCGTAGGCCCAACCCACTGACGTGTGTGTGCGTGTGTGGTGTGTGTGTGTTGTGTGTGTGTGTGCGCGCGCGCATTAACCGAAGTGTGAGATTCGAAAATGTATTTCTGTAAGTATTCGCTGAAGTATGTGATTCATAAATGAAAATATGTATGTATTGATGTCCTGCTCATAGACGTCAACATTCGATTCTCTTCGATACTCTTTCTAAGAGAATAATATTGTACATTTTTTTGTTGAAATGTCAACTTGTCCCAACCCGTGGCCCGCTTAGGGATGGGTTTGGACTAATATTTTATTGGCCCTTTAACTAGAACGGTCAGCCTGCCCCAACCCATTTAACACTCTAACACGTTAGGAATGAGTTGGGCTAGTCCATTTTGACAGCTCTACACCTATAAAATACCAACTCTCATACACTGTCTTCCATCAAACTTTAGCTTCATCACCAAAATAAGATATTCTCTTCGTCTGACTTTAAATGATGATGTTTGATTTGATTTAAAATTTTAAAAAGAAAAAAAATATATTTAAAATTTTTAGTTTAAAATAAATGATAGATATTTATATGACTATGAACCATCTCAATTAAGTGTAGGCTGAGTATTACAAAGTAAAATTATTATTACTAAATATATAAATATGTCATTCTTTTCGAGATCGACTAAAAAAAAATCTTATGTAAATTGGATAAAAAAATACTACTGTTTTTTAATTACGCCGAGTTTCTCTTTTCTACCTAGGATGTGTCCGATATAAATAAAACTTACTTATTTCTTGGTGTAGATAATAAAATTCGCGTCGAGAAAATAATAATCAAAAACAGAAAATTATAGCAATAATCGATTTATTATTTCAAGTGTGAGTGTTACAATCTCTATGATTCCTCTGAATTCGTCTTTTCAAATATAATTCAAGGGCTTTAAAACTTGATCTTGAACTTGGGATTTATCTTGAACTTGAACTTGAACTTGGACCTGGACTTGATCTTGACTTGAACTTCATGTTGAAATTTATCTTGATCTTGAACTTGAACTTGATTTTTATCTTGATCTTGACTTCTAGTTGAATTCAACGGCTTGGAGCTTGATCTTGAATTCGACGGTCTTGATCTTGATCTTGGACTTGGACTTGATCTTGATCTTGACTTCTAGTTGAATTCAATGGCTTGGAGCTTGATCTTAAACCGGCGGTCTTGATCTTGATAGTTCTTGATCTTGATAGTTCTTGATCTTGATCATTCTTGAAACTTGAATGCTTGAATTTTTGAACTTGTAGAGAAATTTGCAGTTTTTGATCCACGAGCTTTCTATAACTTCTTGTTAACATTCTCGGTTCTCTTTTTCTGAATTATGAGACCCCTATTTATAGTTTTAGAATAGAGGAGTTGCGTTCGGATCAGTACTCCCTTTGGTCAATCAGATTTAAGTGAAATATCATATGAGCTTTATGAAGCGGACTTTAATTAAATTTATATTTATTGAATTTAAATAATTAAATCAATTATATTAATTCATAATATTTATTTGGACTAATATATTCATTAATTTAATATAATCCAAATAACTTTATAAATCTACATTTAATAAATTTTAAGTGACTATACTTGGATATATAAATAAAAACGATTATCCTCAAAATATAAACATACTATGGTTGTGAGCATGTGGAGCGGTGAAAATATCGGATGAAAGTGAAAATGAGGTATGTGGAGGATGAGAAAAATAAAATCCATATAAAATGTTATACTAAAACAATTATGACTTCATAAATTCATCAAGCTAAAGTTGACCATGAATGGGAAAATTGTATATAATAGCAAACTAATAACCTAAATTAAATGGAATAGCTAGGGTTTGATTTAATTGTGCTCCTTAGCAAACATTAGCTAAAATTTGCCAGCGTCTCTCTCCCAAAAATCTCGCTCGCCACTCTCCATTCTCGCTCGCCTCTCTCGCTTTATACACAGAAGTGTATAATTCTGTTTCTGTTTTGTATAAAGCGAGAGAAAATTGTATATACACATGCAAAAATGTATATCTTCGTGTTATACACTTAATTAACAATTTACAAACATTTTACTTCAAATATTGCAGAGAAAAAGGCCAACGAATTATACAATTGCGAATTATACAATTGCAGTGAAATACAACTTTCTCTAACTTTATACAACAGAAGTGTATATATTGTGTTTCTGTTTTTGTATAAAGCGAGAAAAACATATATCTTCTTGTTGTACACTTATAATTATGCAATATACATACATTTTAATTCGATTCAACTGTATGCAAAACAAATTATACAATTGCAGCGAAATAGGCCAGTGAATTATACAATTTAGGCCACCGAATTATACAATTTAGGCCAGCGAATTATACAATTTATATGTATAGCAAATTATACAGTTTTATGTTTGTTATGGAGCGCAATTCTGCAAAGTTTGCTATAGCATACAAATATGAATTTTTTGTTTGTTATATGTGAAAGTTGCCCTCGTTTCTAACTATACTTTAGCGTTAAGGAAGTATGCATAATGTTATATTCTGAGATTTATTATTTTTTTAATAGACGTGAAAAAATTTAAATCTGACAATCAATTAGTAGAGTGAAAAAAAATTCAATCTGAAAATTAATTATTTTCACGGAGAGAACAGTTTTTTTATTTTAAAAAAATATTATTTTCAATAAGAGTCTTGATTTAACTGTTAACATATATTATGAATGTTGTTCGAAATCTGTACAAATTTAATATCTTAAATTCTAATTTAAAAGTCGTTCAATATTTGACTTTTAGCTCATTCTTATAATATATATTTTTTTATCTTATTTAAATATAAAAAAATAAAATTTGTCTAAAATATGATAAACACCCTTTTTTTTAGAAGCTTATCCTGCCTAATAAACGTCGTTTTTTTTTTTGGTCATAAACGTCACATTTCTCCCTGTCATTTAATACTGTTTCTATTGCAGAACACTTAATTTTTTTTTTTTTTTTTTTAAGTCACGACTTTAATAATTTAAAACATTGAATTAGGTGTAACAATACAATTCATTATTGTAATGAATTAGTAAAAGCTCTCACCGTCAATTTATGGACAAATATTTATATAATATTAATCTAATATATATATATATATATTTGTTCCAATTATTAATAAAAATGAGATGCCGTTAATGAGAAGGTGTGTTCAGTATTAAATTAATAAAAAGTATTTGTTCTTTAACAATTAATATTTGAATAAAGTGGTTCACAAAATTTAATATTGTGATCATGCTTGTAACTTTCAGGAAACATAATCTCCCAAAAAGTCATAGAAAAATTGCTATGTTTGTTAATCCAAACTTTTATTGAAACGTGACGTCGAAAGATTCCCACCGACAGCCATAGTTTTGTCTTAAATTAGATATTATCTTTTAAAAAATTATAAATATATGTGATGCTTATCGATGGTTCGATATGATAAATGTGTTTATCGATTTAGCTTATTCGTTATTTACTTTAAATATATTATTGTGTTAATCTAACTAATAGCATTTACAACTAATTGTTAGGATTGAAAGAAACAGGTCGAATGCGAAAGCTAGCAAAACAAACCTCGAAAGATCATGAGTTTGAAAACAAACGAGAAATATATCAAAAGACACAAACGTTTAACATGGTTCGATCAATCTACATATGTTCACAAAGGAGATGAGTAATCAACTATAAATACGATAGTACAAAAGACAGAGAGAAACAACCTCAACTAATCCACTCAGAATACATGGAAGGTTCACATAAATGATAATGTATCAAGCTTGTGACCCACAAATTCTCCCCCCTAACCAAAACTCACAACGCTCTTAAGACTACATTGTGAATGCTAATTAAGTCAGAAAGAACATGTCTCTATTTATGGAGTTCTAAACTCTTTCATACGAGAAAAATCATAAAAGAAAAACCTATTTATGGTAATTAAGAAATCAGGACAAATAAAACCCAACAGTCGATTGGTTGCTTTGAGATCATCGAGTTTCTCGATATCGAGGGGGTTAAACGTCTAATCACGTCCTTCGGCATATCTTATTGATAATAAGTGGTTAAGCGTTTCTGAGTCATCGATCCTTACGATTGTATGTATCTAACTAAGAAGTGCTCTCCTAAAGACTAAAACTTCATTAATTTGATTAGTAAGAAATAATTTTTTATCTGTCAAGGGATAAGTAGGAATTTTATGTCGATCATTATGAGAAAGATTACATTAATGCATAATGATATACTAATTTTTCCTATCAGTCCACGTGATTTTTTTGTATTTACAAAAAAAAAAAAAATGATTGTTGCAAATTAAAATGTCTGCTCACCTCATGTACGCTTTAGCCTGTTTAATAGTTATCTAATCACACACAAAAACAACTACTAAACCATATAATCATATTGACTTACAAAAATATGAAGATATTTACATTTAAGTTTAGTGGATTTGCGGTTACATCGAAGCCCACACTATTAAGTAGTTAACTATAAATTTCAAAATGCTTCATCAACTATTAATTCAATATCAATAAATTTATTTTATGGTTGAATTAATATAAGTTTGTTCAATTTTGAATCACCCTACTTCATCTAAGACGGAATGCGGTCTTTTGTCTTACATTTTTACTTTTTAGCTTTTTGTTTTTATTATTTTCTGATTTCAGCCTTCTCTTTTAGTTTAAATTTTGGCAAGCTGTTTCATTTTTAATTTAATAATGACATCAATCTGGCTTTATTGCGTAATATGTATAATTTACTGTATAAAATGCATGAAAAGTATATGTTGTTTTTTCCCCTTAAAACCTTTCTTATTATATATGCAGCATTTACATAACTTTTATCTTTGCTTATTTTAAAACTTTTTAACACTTAACTAATATTATTTTTCAAGATATAATATGCGTGTGTATATATATATATATATATATATATATATATATATAATATATATATATATATATATATATATGAGAAAGGATTTATATACACTTTAACTTTGTAATTTAGAGTTGATACAAAAACAATTGTGTATATATATATATATATATATATATGAGAAAAAGGCTTTGTATACACTTTAACTTTACAATTTAGAGTTGATATAAAAAAAATTGAAATAATGACCAATGCAGGTGTCTCTCTCTCTCTCTCTCTCTCTCTCTCTCTCTCTCTCTCTATATATATATATATATATATATATATATTATATATATATATATACACTTTATATACACTTTACCTATATACAAGAAAAAGGCTTGATATACACTTTGATTTTGCAATTTAGCGTATATACAAAAATAAACAAATAATGGCCCATGCAGGTCTCGAACCTGCGACCTTCGCGTTATTAGCACGACGCTCTAACCAACTGAGCTAATGGGCCTTGTTGTGAAATGAAAGCTTTAGTCTTTATTTAACAACTGGTATATTTTCGATAATTTGTATTTCATGCTGAAGTTCTAAACTTGTTTAATTGTACACAGACTAAACATTATCAGTTGAAAACTTTAGTCCATTACGAGTCTTATAATTCATGTTTTTTTTTTTCATCTAGTGAATTTCTCTACTAGGGATGACAAACGGGGCATGACAAATTGATCAATATTCTAACTCGCTCTGCGTGACATAATTTCATGTTTCTACTTTATCACCACGTAAATCGCCTATTCTATGCGAAGGTATCATATTTACCATACGTAGACTCAACCATAAGCCAGATTTTTAAGATTTAATATATATGCGTAAAATAAATTAATTTTTAAAAAGACAGGGGACGATGTCAACCCTTAACAAAGGAGGACTTGTTCCTCGGTGGCTGGAGTTAATTTTAAAAATTATACACAAGAGAAGATGTTAAATGGAACTAAACACAAACATAATTAATGTTTTAAGTTTTTTTGTTTGTTTTTTCTGTTTTGTACGTTAGAATTAATCTATGCTACTAATTTTGTTATCTATCTATATATATCAAACAAAATAGAAGATAATCAATTAACTAATTGACAACGAAAGAGAATTAATTCACTCAAAAGAATAACGAAAGGGAAAATAAATTACCAACCAATAAACTTTACAAATGAATACAAATCACAATACAATTGAAAAACTTGGTTTTATCAGCATCATTTTCATTGCTAATTAATTAGTTCACCTTCCTGCAATCGACACGAATCTGGCCTTGATTCCCTGTCAACGGCTTGATATTGCCCATCTTAATCATAGACTCAGCAAAATCTTTAGAAAAAGTCCTTAGGTTTGTACTATAGGTTTTAACAAGCTCATCTGTCTCTCCACCGCTAAACAGTGCTTGATCAGAATGTAAAAGCCCTTTCTTGGACACCAAGTTACTAAAATATTTGGAGTCGAAAAGAGCAGGTGTAGGATCAAGGGAAGCAAGATTGGAATCACCACCACTACGTGGACAATTTGCTTGACGTTGACTTGCAAAGGTGGAGTCAATGTTGTTAGTTTCATCGTAGATGCGATTCCTAAAGGTGGAACACTGAGCAAACCCTAGTGTGTGGGCACCGGAGAGAGCCACGAGGTCTTCCTCATCCAAACCTTGCTTCTTAAAATTGTCAATAAGTGCAGGTAAGTCCATCAATGGTGTTGGAATGTCATTGTCAGCAGTGGTTCTACTTGCTGTAGTGGAATCCCTTCTTCCTAGTTCTACTTCCCATGTTGCTCCATGTAACTGTGTCAATGTAACAAAATACTTATCAGTTTAGTTATATACTAAATTAACTATAGGTTATGTTAGGGAAAAATAAAAAGGAGTAACGCCTACTGCAACTACGGAGTCACGAGCTGCAACAGCCAATATGTCCGCACAAGATACAACTGGACGTCCACAAACTCTATCAACCTCTGATTTAATTCTATCGATCACCTCAAACCCTCTAGCAGAATTGTTATTAGCACGAGCAGTTTTTTCACTGTCAATAGTATCCGTTTGATCAAGAAGAATGGAAGCGTCACAACCCTGCATTTATTACAATATATAATTAGTAACAGCAACTCAAACAATTACCGAAGTACCAAACATTAACTAACTATCTAGGAGAGAAAGAAATTAAACTGACGTTAACGAAACAATCATGAAAATGTAATCGTAGCAAAGAGGCACCCATTCGCCTCTCTTGTCTGATTGCATCCTCAACAACCCGTTTAATGGTTGGTAAAGCTTGGGGACAAATATCATCATAGAAATCATCTGACAAATCCGAAAAAGCTATGCGTGCTACAAAAAATATGACTAACACATGAAGAAACACAAAGCTATAACTTGTAGCCATTTTTTTTTGTATTGTTTACTTGTATGTATTGTTTCAGATTTATTTATGTGATGATCAGAGTAAATTGTATGTGTATTTATAGGTTGGAGAAATGTAGAGAATGTCTATAGGTTTAGCAACTCTCATAAGAATGAGCCACACTTTGACACTTTCTAAGAAGATACACTATTTCAATTCATGCAAGAAATGTTGAGACTTGGTTTTAATAATTGTTGCAAGTTTGAGTGAGTCTTTCGTTTAATCATAATTAAAATCAAACTTAGTATATATATAGGTAACGTCTAGTACCAGCATATCAATTTTGACTTAGTTATTGATGATAAATCATACTCCATCTATCTTATTAGTTTACATAACATCGTGTGTTTGTCATAATTTTTTTGAAACTTATGATCGAAAACAAATCACATTTATGCAACTATAAGTTATATTAATTATAGATACAAAGAAAATTTTAAAGCTAAATAATTTTTAAATTAAATTATTTTTAATTATATAAATATGACATTATTTTTGAAACATATACATTTCATGATGAGTAGTAGCTAAGCCTTTGAATAATTTTTTATTATATACACTCACACCAACTGTCAACGTAAACAACATGCAAATAAATTGGTTTTAACGAATAGAGTGCGAAATACTTACCATATTATATTATTGATTCATTACTTATAAAATTTTAAGTTATTATATACACAATTTCTGTAAAGAAATTTTATAGCATCTTTTATCTATTGTAGTAGTTAATTTTTTTTTATTTTTTTTTAAAAAAAAACATTACAAATTCAACAAAACGAAAAAAGCAGAGTTGATAAAATTGACAACAAATATGACTACATTAGTGACATGGCCTAAGCCTCAAAATGGAAGGATAAAATTCACTGATTATTGTTTTTTGGAGCACAATACTTAAGTTCACTGGCTTCATCAGCATGAGCTTGATATGAGTTAACCTCCCTGCAATCGACAAGAATCTGATATTGATTTTTAGTCGATGACTTGATATTACCAATTTTAATTATGTACTCAACAAATTCTTTGAAAAGTCCTTAGGTTCGTATTATAAGTTTTAACAAGCTCATCGGTCTTTCCTCCACCAAGTAATACTTGATAAGTGCAAAAGTCCTTCCTTAGGTCCCTCTTCGGATAAAGATTCGATCAAGTATAATTAGATCAAGTAATGTTCAATGACCTTATAGATTTATATCATGTGTACACTACCAAAAAAAAGGCAAAAAGAGACCTAGAAAAGAGACCTCACGAGGTCTCTTTTCGGGAAAAAGAGACTGAAAAAGAGACCTCAACGGTAGGTCAGTAAAATGCATGTCACTTTTTTATAGACACCTCATGAGGTCGCCAAACGAAGACCTCACGAGGTCACCAACAATTATCTGATTTTTTTTAAAAAATAGACCTCATGAGGTCACTATTGTATTATTTAATTTAATTTTATATTTTTATATAGAGACCTCATGAGGTCACCATTTTATTATATTAATTTTTTATATTTTAATAAAGAGACCTCATTAGGTCGCTAAGATATTATTTAATTTAATTTTATATTATTTAAAGGCGAGACCTCATAAGGTCTCTTTTCTGCATTTATTTTGAGCGACCTCGTGAGGTTTCTAGAATGAAATTTACGGAAAATATAATGCAGAAAAAGACCTCATGAGGTCTCTTTTCGGCATTTATAAAATATAAAATGTTAATTAGAGACCTGATGAGGTCTCTATTTTGAAAAATCTGGAAAAATTAATGCAAAAAAGAGACCTCATGAGGTCTCTTTTCTGCATTTAAAAAATAATAAATTTTAAATAGAGACCTCATGAGGTCTCTATTATGAAATATCTGGAAAAATTAATGCAAAAAAGAGACCTCATGAGGTCTATTTTTTTGGAAAAAAACTGGCAGCTAATTATTATTTCTGCGTCTTCTCATCACCTGTCATTTTAATTCAGTACCCAAATCAAACTAAAGAGCTTCAAAAAATCAATTGAAGCAATACATTTACTAAATATTCTCTTATTAACTCAATTGCAACTCACTTCAACATAATATATATTAAACAAAAACCATGATATCCATAAGTTATATAATACATTGCAACGTTATGATCATGTATTCACAAAATAAATAATTCCCATCACAAAATTATAAAGTTAACAAAATGATCCATAAGTTAACTATCACAAGTCTAAACTTCACTAATGTGGTATTGTGTTTGCCACATAATCATCACTTTCTTCATCATTAGTAGACTCATGTGACATATTTCTTTGTTGACTATACATTGGATATTAAGTAGGTTGATATTGAGGAGGTCGAGGAGGGAAGTGACATCACCAGAACAAAGAGGAATCCCTCCTGAAGCAAGTAATGCATCGAATTGAGCCTTAAGACCCGCAAACTGTAATTCCAACCGCCTTTCCCTAGCCCGTGATTCTTCGGCTTGGCTAGATAGCTCAACAATCTTTTTCTCCATACCCAAATTTTTCTTCATCGATTCATCATGATTTGAACTATTTAGGCCTTCAAACTCAGAAGAAAATTCACGAAAGGTTTTATGCGGCATTCCATATGCATACCCATATCTACTCGGCCCACAAGTCAAGTCTAACCAAACTCTCTCATCCTGTTCTTGAGTAAGTGGCATACCTCAGTTTTCTTCCGGCAGAGTTTGTTGTCAAGCACTACATTATGTAATAATTTACTGAAAACAAATTTTAACAAGTTTAACTTACCAAATAACTTAACAAATTTCTAAATTTAATTAGTTTAGTTTTACCTTAATACTAACACAATAGTTACAAATTAACTTATTAACCAACTTAACAAATTTCTAAGTCTAATTAGTCTAGTTTTAACTAAATTCTAATACTATAGTAACAAGCTTAACTTATATTACCAACTTAACAAATTTCTAAATCTAATTAGTTAGTTTTAACTTAATTCAAACACTATAGTCACAACTTTAACTTATTAACCAACTTAACAAAATTTTAAGTCTAATTAGTTTAGTTTTGACTTAATTCCAACACTATAGTAACCAATGTAACTTATTAACCAACTTAACAACTTTCTAATTCTAACTAGTTTATTTTTAACTTAATTTCTTATACTATTGTAACAAGTTTTACTTACCAAATAACTTAACAAATTTCTAAGTTTAATTAGTTTAGTTTTACCTTAATACTAACACGATAGTTACAAATTGAACTTATTAACCAACTTAACAAATTTCTAAGTTTAATTAGTCTAGTTTTAACTAAATTCTAATACTATAGTAACAAGTTTAACTTATTAACCAACTTAACAAATTTCAAAATCTAATTAGTTTAGTTTTAACTTAATTCAAACACTATAGTCACAACTTTTAACTATTAACCAACTTAACAAAATTTTAAGTCTAATTAGTTTAGTTTTAACTTAATTCCAACACTATAGTAACCAATGTAACTATTAACCAACTTAACAACTTTCTAATTCTAACTAGTTTATTTTAACTTAATTTCTTATACTATTGTAACAAGTTTAACTTACCAAATAACTAAACAAATTTCTAAGTTTAACTAGTTTAGTTTTACATTAATACTAACACGATAGTTACAAATTTAACAATAATTATTTCTAAAATTTAAAGCTAAGTGTCAACACTAGATGGAAGAAAATCAATTTTGTCATCAATAGGATCAACTAGTGTTGGTACTTATGCTTAAACAATATATTATTTCTAAATTTAAAGCTAAGTGTCAACACTAGATGGACACAAATTGATTTTCAAAGAAAAATCAATTTTGTCATCAATAGGATCAACTAGTGTTGGTGATCAACTAGTGTTGGTACTTATGCTTAACAAACAAATTTTTCAGTAATTGGAGCAACTTGAAAGCCATATCTCAAATTCATTAAATACAAATGTTAACTTCAAACTCAAGAACACAAAAAGGGGCAATACAAGAATGTGGAATCAATTGAAAACCAACAACAGAGCCGGAACCATCTCTCTCAGGACCCAAAAGAAGCCCTTCAACACTTTCTTATTTTCAGCAATTGATGAACCATCTGAAACTAAACTTGTAACACACAAAGATTGAACCTTTCTATTTCTTCGTCCCTTCAACAACCAAGAAAATCTCCATCCCACTTGTCTTTCTACCCTCAAGAAAAATGTTAACATTAGAACTAACTTATTTTCAAAGAACTAAGTTGTTCAAAAAATTTACCTGGAGTCAAAGGGTTGGGAACGTTGCTGCTGAGGCGACTGCAAATGGCGGAGATGGAGGCGGCGCGACCTCCACCTGCTGAAGCACGACTGCAAATGGCGGAGAGCTGGCGGCGGAGATGGAGATGGAGAAGACGACGGCGGATAGAGGAGACGGAGAAGACGACGACGGAGAGGAATGATGAGAGAGAGAGGGACGATACAGAGAGAGAGGGTCGACGAGAAAGAGAGAGAGGGTCGACGAGAAAGAGAGCTATTTTAATTTTGGCTAGGTTTTTTGTTTTGTTTAAGAGACCTCATGAGGTCTCTAATTTTTTAACTATTTAATTAAATTAAATTATTATTTTTAATTTAACAAGTATAGACCTCGTGAGGTCTCTAATTTTATGAGAATTAGATTAAAAATTTAAATTTTTTAAATAAGTCAGGTAAAAAAAAATTCATTAAATTGACCTCACGAGGTCTCTCCTACATTAAAAAAAATAAATTAAAAGATATTCAAATAGCGACCTCATGAGGTCTCTTATTATTGACCTATTTTTGAGGTCTCCATTTCTAGGTATCTTTTTGGCCTTTTTTAGTAGTGGTACTATATTATAATTTATGGTTGAGATCCATTTAAATTATATACTCATCGTAATAATAAAAATAACAAAGTTATCAACCATTTTTATTTTGTGAAACGACCAAATAAATCAATTAAGTGTACCCAAGCCAATATTTTCAAGAAAAAAATTAAGATTAACGAAAATATGTGAACTTCCTGACATTTTACCCGCCAAACCTTGTACCTTTTGAGAAGACCATACCAATCAATTGAAAATATGTTTTCATTTGATAGTTGAAATACAAAGTGTTGACACCCAATTTTGGCATAACATTTTTAAATTTCGTAATTATGGCCACAATGCTAAGCCCGTCATTTAAGCCCATTTTGTCTTTATTTAGATCAAAAAGGGAGGGAATTAATATTTCAGAAAGAAAAGAAGGGCAGCCCCTTCCTCTCCCTCTTTCCTCTTTCCACAGCCGCAGCCCCCCCCCCCCCCTCTTCTCTTCTCCTCCCAGCCGCCTTTCCCCCTCTCCTCTCTCCGTCGATCCCCCTTCCATCTCCCTTTTCCCTTTTCCGTCAGCCCCTCTTCCCCCCCCTCTTCCTCTCCTCCACCACCCAATCAATCCTAACCAAAACCCACCACAAAACCACCAAAGCTGTCAACAAACAACTCCGGACAGCAGCCACCAGTGAAGGCCAACGACAGCAACATCAGCAACCGGCAAAAGCTCCGGGCTGTAAGCCAGCAGCAACAAACGACGGAAATAGCAGCGCCACCACTCGCATACTTATCCGGTGAAGACACCATCAGCATCAGCAGCTCCAGGAGGCGAGCACCACATACGATATCAACTCCGACCTTGTTAGAGAAAACTTTCAGATCTGTCCAAAAGGTAATAATTTTGACAACCCCTTTTTTAGTCATTGTTTTGTTCTCATGCTTATACTAATTGTTGTATTGTTTTTTGTATTGTTGTGTTGTCACACATAATTTTATTATTATTATTATTATCATTATTTGTGTATATTGTGATTTTTGTCTCTTTTTATATTGTTATTTTCCCTAATATTTTTTGATGACTTATTTAGTCATAGTTGGAGTAATTGTATTCTACTTTAATTATATTTGACATTTAGTTAGTGTTGCTGCTAATATTAGTTTTGTGTGTTATCCGTTTTTATGTATATTAATGATGCCCTGTTTACTTTTTTTTTTATTTTGTGTTAAGTTTTGTCAATTAGGTTGTTAATCTTTGCAAATGTTCAAAAAGCAAAAAAATATAAAAAAAATAAAATCAGCAATGCTATTTTGATTTTGGATGATACATAATGTTATATATATATATGTTGCTATCATTTAGACTTTGCAGCAATTTTTTTTTTTTTTATATATCTTCATTACTTATTGGTTGTTATCTTGTTTTCTAGTTATTGTGGGCCACTATAAAGTTGTATATAGCTAGTTTGATTATTCTATTGTTGAAGATTTATTTCAATGGGGTTTACATTATTTTAATATGGGGTAACTTTTATTATCTTTTATGCTTCTTTTATTACTAAATTTTGTTTGATGCTATACTAGTTTATATTATATATTTGTTAAAGGGGCCGATGATAAAAACTCTCCGTCGGTTTTGGAGGCCTTTCCATTTTAAAAGACGAATTTTATTTTAAGTTTACATATTTTAGTTGTTGAAATTGGCCGATGAAGAAATTACCGTCGATTTCAAAGGCCTCCCATGTTAATACGACGGATTTTTATTTTTAAGTCATTATTTGAGTTATTCATTTTTATTTATTTGACACTAACTCTTTTACTAAGTGTATTTACAGGTACCCAAAACTTTCTCCTTGAAATTATTCGAATGAAGTTCGAATCATACTTTTAATTTCATTATCTTGTGAATATTGATGATAGACAAATTTTAGGCCGATTATTATTTAGTTTTTATTTTGTATATTGCATGTTTATTATATTTGTACATTATTTTATATTCTTCTCAATTGGAAAAAAAAATGAATTCAGTCGGGAACCACATTTGTGGATTCCGAAGGGTGCCTAACCCCTTCCCTTCGAAATAACTTGAACCCCTTACCTAGAATCGAATTGGTTTCGTAGATTAATAATTGGTTTCCTAGTTTTCCTAAAATTAGGTGGCGACTCTTTTTTAAAACTCGTTTATTTTTTAGAACTTTGTTAAAATTGAATCAATTAATCATTTTTGAGTTGCCGCGACGTTTCGCCCTATTTTGACAGAATAGGGATGTAAACACAAAGTAGTACACAACAAATAGGAGAAAGAATAGTAAAAGAAATGAAATAATGTAATAATCAGAGAAAAAAATAATAGTGATAGTTGATATTGGAGAGAAAGAAACTAAAAGAATAGTGTTAATATTGATTTATTTGATCCTCTCACAAAATAAATATAGTTAATAACTTTGTTGTTTTTATTATTAAGATGAGTATATGATTTAAATGAATCTCAACTATAAATTATAATATAGTACATATAGCATGAATTTATAAGGCCATCGAACATTACTTGATCTAATTATATTTGACCGGATTTTTTTCTTCATCTAACGATGTGAATGTAACAAAAAAAAAAGTTTAATTAAAGCTTAACAAAAAAACTTATATCTTTCTTTGATATGTCAAAAGTCACGAATTTAATTAATTTATTTTAAAAATACTAAACAAATAAAGTATTTAATAAGTCTTACCAGAAAAATTAAAGAATTTTCTTTAGTAAAGCATTTTGTTTCTCTATTCTTCTTTAGTGAATAGGAGTTGGGATATTTGAGAATTGTGTAGCATAATAATTGGGAGATGTAATTCAAATAACCCACTTTTGATGTGTAAACATTTTTTTCCTGCTAAAATGTGTCATCTTGGCCTAATTCATGTGTTTTGGTTTGGGTCAATACTTATATTAATTTCTACCGAACTAATATTAACAAACTAAAATTTAGGCCAGGGCTATAATAAGTTTGATCATTAGATTAAGCATAGATCAAATAATTTTTTCGAATTTTCTTATTTATTTATTAGTCAAAAGTCTTTTTAAAAAATAGTTTTTTTAAAACAAGTTCAGTAAAAAGATTAGAAAACTGATATTCCTAATAAAAGTATGGAAACCAAGTTTCAACATTAGTTTTGTCCTCCCATATCCTCAACATATCTCTTCTTCATCGATACCTCTGTAGTCCCCAGGCTACACAACTTTTATAGTATATGCAAAGATTATATATAAGAAATTCACTTATTTTTCTTAAAAATATTTTCTTCCATATGAAAGACACCATGAGAACAACTTCAATCTAAAATAGTAAAGCAATTGCTATAGAAGGGGAGGTCCTAGGCAGGGGCGCACCTAGAGGTTGCCGAGGGAATTCACCCGAACATCCTCACTAAAAAATTATATGGTATATTTTTAAGAATTTTTATATTTATTTAGTAATTTTAAACCTCCTAAATGTAAATTAAAGGTTTGTTTAGTGAATGAGGAAGATTCAAAACTAATCTTGGGTTCCAAGATCTTATCTTAGGCACTACTCTTTTTCTTAAACCCCTTAATAGAAATTCTGAATCCGTCCTTGTCCAAGGATATAAAAGTTTAAGTTGCTACACAAAATATATTTTTATTATTTAATTATATTATCGATACACTTCCTCATATGAGGATCTGATTCTTTTTTTATGGTCAAATACTTGAATTTTTTTTTTTTGATATAGATGACGATGAGATTCAATCTTAGATTACCATGTTGGAGTATGATATATGGGCTTCACTCAACCTCAAAAGCTAGCTCACTAATTCTATGAAACTTACGTCATCAAATTTCTTAACATTCATATCTTTCAACACATCTCATCTTCACCGATATCTCCCTAGGCCCCTATGCACACATATTCAATAATATTTAAATTTGACTATTATAACTTTATGGAGTTATTTAATATTTAAGGTTAGCATTTTTTTTTAAAAAATAATAAAACCCTGTTGATAAAAAATAAAATCTTTATTTTTAACCTAGGTGTTAAGTAAAATAAAAAGGAGGGAGTATATTTTTGTAATTATGTACCAAAAAAAAAGGATTGAATTTAATAACCCAACTGCCAACTAATTCTCCTACTTTATTAAAGCCCAAAGGGCACCCAACAAACATATAACTTTTTATCTTTTTATCAACTTTTAAACCAATTCAAAAGCTCTCTTACAAATAAACAAAGAAAAAAAAATATTTATTTTTAACCTAGGTGTTAAGTAAAATGAATCGGAGGGAGTATATTTATATAATTATGTACCACAAAAAAAAAACATCCTCAATCAAGAGTCTTCCGATTCGAGTCTCTTTGGATATGGAGTTGCCTTAGTTAGGGAGCGCTTTACCCTCAATATGAAACTTTCGAGCGCGAATTTGAATTTAATTGGGCTCCAATATATGTATCGATCACCGAAATGAAAAAAAAAATCCAATAACCCAACTGCCAACTAATTCTCCCACTCTATAAAAGCCCAAAAGGTACTCAACACTTAGGCAACATACATTTTCTTTTTCTCTAAATATATACATCTCTTTTAAGAAGTTTTTTTTTTAAAAAAAATGGGTGGAAAAATTGCATGCATTGTGGTTTTGTGCATGTTGATGGTTGTACCGTATGCATGGGGGGCGTTTAGCTGCGGTCAAGTTCAGGCCGGTGTGGTTAAGTGTCTCCCTTATTTGCAGAATCGCGGCCCCGTGGGACAGTGTTGTGATGTTGTTAAAGGTCTCATTACCTCTGCTAAGACAACACAGGATCGTAGGACTGCATGCTCTTGCCTTAAATCAGCTGCTTCTATTATTAAGGGCATTGATATGAGTAAAGCTGCTGGTCTTCCTGCTATGTGTGGTGTCAAAAGTCCCTTCAAGATTAGCCTATCTACTGACTGCACTAAGTACGTTACGTTCATTTTAATTTTATTAAGGGTAAAAATGACAAGTTTAAAATATTACTAGTAAGTTTGTTGGCTAATGTTGATTTAATTTAATGTGCCAATGCAGGGTCCAGTGATAAAATTGGTGTTAGACGTCCTATCATGGTGGCAAAGAATAAGATGCTTATGGATTGAGTTTAATTAGGTTATGTCTTCTTTTTTTTGGGTCCAATATAGTGGAGTTATAATAAAACTTTGATGGTTGGTTGTTCTACAATCTAATCTTGACTAAATCAAACTTTGAGCCAACTTTAAATGTTTATGTACTAATTTTATCCTTTATTCAAAGTCTTATTCACGATTTCATTTTTTACGTATTATATCCAATCATGTGCTTTAGTCACTACAACAAAAATGACCATTAGCGACATTTAATTCTTAATTGCTGTTAAATATGTATTTTTAGCGGCAATTGTCACTCTTTATATATGTCCCTAAAACCTTTACCGATATTGATTCTAATGACACTTAACAAATGCTGGTAAAAACTTTTGCACTCTTTATTAGTGTCAATATTTAATGTCGCTAAAGCCTAAAAGTTGTTTTTGTTGTAGTGAGTGATAGTTTGTATCAATGGTGCTTATTTGGAGAATGATTTTGTTCTCACTATTTGTAACCAAGACATGCTAAGCATAAATCTTAATTCAATTCAATCGCACGAAATAAAAATTAGGAAGGCTTTCAGAAATTGTTTGGTTATTTGAAAAAAAGAAAAGGAGTCGAAAAACTTTTTATTATATTTTGATACGAAATAAAAAAGGAAAATGGTAATCCGGTTGGTATGTTAGAACTTCATATAAATATGCATTTTGACAAATTTAAATGACGATTGACTCAATAAATTTGTCTTATCCATTTAATTAAATGTCAAAATCATTTACCCCTCCAACTTTGCTTTTAAGACTGGTTAAGAATATCTACTAATGTTCCAAAATATCTATTTATTAAAAGTTGTGTTAAATAATTGAATGGTTATAACCTAACCCATCTTATGAAAAAATACTTTGGATGAGTCATTATTCTGGCCATCTATATATTAACTAACTAAATGGTGCGGTCCATTTAGTTAAAATGATTTACAAGTAAAAATAAATAAAGAGAGAATATTTAAATATATCCCACTAGGAAGATTAAAAATTGCTCTACATAACCTTATAAATTAATGCATTTCCATTCACCAAGAAAAAAAACTTTTTATTTTCACTTTTCTTCTCTTCTTTAGTGGATCAGAGTTGGGATTTTTGGGAATTGTGTAGCATAATAATTGAGAGATGTAATTCAAAAAAACTACTTTTGATGTGTATAACGTTTTTTTGCTGCTAAAAAATGTGTCATTTTGTTTGGCCTAATTCATGTGTTCTGGTTTGGACCAAAAAGTGTGTATTAATTTCTATCAAACTCAAATTTGCTCATCACTTAACCTAATAGTAAGAAATATCAATTATTTTTCTCTATTTTAATTCGACATTAATTACTTATTTTTCTTAAATTATTTTTGAAGATCTAATACTAAATATCAATTAATTAAGTTAGTTTGATAAAATAATCATGTCAATCACAATTTTTTCAAGGATCATGTTAAATCCAAATATAACAAATAAAATACATTTTTATTGCTAAGTATCTTCTCTAAAATACTTGTTAATGTTGGGTGTCAGATTGAGCACAAAGTTATAAATAAGTTATAGACATGTATGTGGGTGTAAATTGAAATTTTTAAAAGTCTGTTTAAATTGACTTATTTTAAATGATTTAAAATCGAAATGATTTTAGAACACTTTTTCTAGTGTGTACGTTACATAGGGACGACCTGATGCAATTAATTTCATAATATACTAGTCAAACAACTTTGAGAAAAATCAATTTAATTTCTGGACAGCTTAGAACTGCATAATCCAATTCTTCTTCCAAAAAAAACAAATCACCATACAACTCTCTGTTCACAATAAACTTATTTTTGTAGGTAAAAAAAACAACGGTTACAAAATAAATAAAAATCACAATTAAAATTGAAATAATCAAATTGTTGGAACACACAGCTTGATTTCATTAGCAACATTAGTTCACCCTCCTGCAATCGATACGAATTTGGCCTTCATTTCCGGTCAGTGGCTTGATATTACCCATTTTAATCATAGACTTGGCAAAATCTTTCGAAAAAGTCCTTAAATCAGTACTGTAGGTTTTAACAAGCTCATCAGTCCTCCCTCCGCTAAAGAGTGCTTGATCAGAATGCAAAAGCCCTTTCTTGGACACCAAGTTACTAAAATATTTCGAGTCAAAAAGAGCAGATGTAGGATCTAGGGAAGCAAGATTGGAATCACCACCACTTCGCGGACAATTTGCTTGACGTTGACTTGCAAAGGTAGAGTCGATGTTGTTAGTCTCATTATAGATGCGATTCCTGAAGGTGAAACACTGAGCAAACCCTAGTGTGTGGCCACCAGAGAGAGCCACGAGGTCTTCCTCATCCAAACCTTGCTTCTTAAAGTTGTCAATAAGTGCAGGTAAGTCCATCAACGGTGTTGGAATGTCATTATGGCAGTGGTTCTACTTGCTGTAGTCGAATCCCTTCTTCCTAGTTCCACTTCCCATGTTGGTCCACATGTAACTATGTCAATGTAACAAAATCTTATCAGTTCAATTATACACTAACTAACTTTAGTTTCTATATATTAGGGGAAAAAAAGAGTAATACCACAGCAACAACGGAATCACGAGCTGCAACAGCCAAGATGTCGCACAAGATACAACTGGACGTCCAACAAACTTTATCAACCTCTGATTTAATTCTATCGATCACCTCAAATCCTCTAGCAGAATTGTTATTAGCACGAGCAGTCTTTTCACTATCAATAGTAGCCGTTTGATCAAGAAGAATGGAAGCGTCACAACCCTGTCATTACAATAATTAGTAACAACATATCTCAAGCAATTACCAAACACTAGCTAGCTATGAGAGAGAAATTAAACTCACGTTAACAAAACAATCATGAAAATGTAATCGTAGCAAAGAGGCACCCATTCGCCTCTCTTGGCTGATTGCATCCTCAACAAACCCGTTTAATGGTTGTAAAGCTTGGGGACAAATATCATCATAGAAATCATCTGACAAATCCGAAAAAGCAATATTTGCTACACAAATATGACTAACACATGAAGAAACACAAAGCTATAACTTGAAGCCATTTCTTTTTTGTAGACTTTGTTTTTGTGTTTATGATTTTGTGATGATGAGACTAAAATGAAGGCTGTATTTATAGGTAAAAAATAATGTTGAGTATAGTAGTTGTAGGTTTAGCAACTCTCACAAGAATGAGCAACACTTTTGACAATTTCTAACAACAAAATATTTAATTGTCTAGTACGTTGAAATATTACATGCATGAAAAGTTCGGACATAGAAATTGATAATCAATTATTACAAATTTGAGTGAGTCGTCAGTATTATAATTAAAAGACTATCAAATATCAATATTGACTTGGCAAATAAACCGTACTAATTACGAAGTATTTACTATCAACAATATATTATAATATTGTTTGAATAAAAATGTACTCAATTGATAGTTTGGTCTAAATATAGTATTGTTATTAATAGCTTGGTCCAAAAATTTCTGTTATTTTTTAATGAGTTAAAAATGTCATTTTTTAATTAATATATTATTTCTTTTCTTTTAAATACATTCTTTTCCTAATGATTATATTTTTTTTTAATTACAAAAATGCTTATCCTACTTCAATCAGTAAAGATAAAAGAAAAAAGAGTAATTTATATTTTCTTAAAAAAATTGGCGTTACCTAAAAATGAAAATTGATGATGCGATTGCTTTGATCTTATATATATATGACGTATGTTACATGTCAAATCTTTTATATGAAGTTATTCTGTTGTAATTGTTAAAATGAGATAAAGAAGACTGAGAAAATTATTTCCTTCTTATTTATTAGTTAAAGTGAACCTATAAAGGAAAATCATAAACAAGAATATGGTTCTTTAAAAGTAATATTTCTATTAGGAATAATATATTTTCTTTTTAAAAAAAGCTAGTATAATTATCTGAAAAAAGAGATTTGTCACGACCCAAAATGGACGTGATGGCACTCGTCTATCCCACCAAGACAAGTCAGCCTAAAACTCAACCATTACAATAAAGTGCGGAAATAAAATATAAGTAACTAATAAAACCCCCAAAACCTGGTAGTCACGTGTACAAGCCTCTAAAGTATTACAATTGATTCAAAAGAAAAAATCAAGTCTCAAATGAACTTGTTTCTATAATAGAACAAGATCATAATTAAGGAGAAGAAAGTCTGCTGCGATGGAAACAACTACCTGACAAATCTCCAAGAACCTCAGACAAGGAGAAGGAAATATCACAAAGTCCAGGCTAGTACCTACAAAAAAATTTGTAGTAGCAAGGGTTAAATACCAAACCACACGGTACCCAGCAAGTAAAACGTCTAAACACAAGCTAAGGGGATGAAATACGGGTACTCCTACCACCCCCAACCGAACCTCCACACTACAACATGCATAACCATCAGCCCAACCTAACAGCTCACAGTTTACATAGAACGTAACTCAACAAAACATTTAGACAAATTACATATCCTCCACAACAACACTTTAACAAATTACATATCCTCCACAACAACATTTTAACAAATTATATATCCTCAACATCAACACTTAAACAAATAGATATCCTCAATAGAACACTTTCCAAAAATTTACATATCCTCAATAACAAGCTCAGTATTCAACAATCACAAGTTCCGCAAAAAGGCAATCACTAGATCAGCAAAACACAATATCAAGTTCACTAATGATAAGTATGTGCAATGTAATGGAATGCAATGTCAAGTATAATGATGCATGTCTGACCTAGTGATACACACCCGCTGTCTCTCAGTCCGGGACCCATGGGGGACAAATCTGTCCATGCATCTGTCGCGGCGCACGACACGACCCTCGATATAGTAACCATCGCGGCGCGCGATACGTCCCTCGAAATATAGTATCCATCGCGGCGCGCGATACTTCCCTCCCTCGAAATAAGTATCCATCGCTGCGCGCGATACGTCCCTCGAAATATAGTATCCATCGCGGCGCGCGATACGTCCTCGAAATGGTTCATCCTCTTTAAATTCTCATTCTTTCTCAATGCACATAACACTTTTTACAACCATGTCTCAAATAATGCAAATGACATGTTCATACAAATAAAAAAGATTGTCCATTTCATAACACTGCACAATTCACAACAACATCAACAATGACTCAACAACCTTTCAAACCATTCTTCATTATGAACACATTCATAAAACAAGCACAAACTCACAAGCATCAACAATGACTCAACAAGCCTTTCAACCATTCTTCATTATGAACACATCACACAAAATTAATTATTCACATTTCCTTTTATTACCCTTTGTTTCATCGTAGTATTTCATCAATGTACAAGCCAAATCTCATTACTCCAAACATATACCATAAGGAATTACACATATTTCATACACTTAGCAAGGTTTGAAATTCACTTGCCTCAAATATCGAACAATGACTCCAAAACTTGAGCCTTCCTCTTTTTGTTGACTTCCAAACCAATAAAATCTATTCAAATAAATAACCACGATATGATTTCGAAAATAACAACATTAATATTGCTATATATCTAGCTTAGACCCAAAACTCATCCAAATTTATAATAAAATTTCTAAATCTTTATTCCAACAATTGATCAAATCTCATATTTTCTGAATTTCAAGTTTAAGGTTAAATCTTAATTCTCCGAATAACATAATTATAATGATTTTTATATATCATAATGCACCACTATTTAACACATATCTCAATATTCAAAACTTGAATCTAATATGATAATCAAATGAAATAATTAAAGCTGAAACTAACTAACTGCCCAACAAATCAATGGCGGACTACAAAACTATCTGCTGAAACTGCTTATTTTCAATGTTCCAATTCATATTTATCGTTCCACTATTAATAATCCTAATCTTGGAGTAATCATTGTCCAATGATTAGGACTAACCATTGTCCAATGATTGAATCATAATACTTATACACATTTATAACCCCAAGTTCACATATTAGTATAAATTATACACGTTTTAACCTAAAAATCTATTCCTAGTTACACAAAAACTTAATAGAAAGGATAAGAATAATTGCCTTGATATCTCGAGATAAAAATATCGTTGTTTCTCCTCCTTTTTCCTTTTCTTTTCTCCCTTTCTTTTCTTTTCTTTATCTGCGTATTTTCTTTCCACAATTCGTTCCTTTCTTCTTTTTTTTCTCACAAGCCATGTGCGGCTTCATTCGTTAGGGCACTTTGCCCTTTTTTTATTATTATTTTATTATTATTTGTTTATTTGATTTTCTTTTTTTTTTTCTTGTTTTTTCATTATTCTTAACAACAAAATAATCCTTTATTAAATCAAAAAATTTTGTCACTCATTCTTATAAGTCATATAAATTATTTACAAAATCTACTAAAAAGGTTTATATAATAATGCTGGTTAAAATTTCTAAAACGACTAAGAGGATCATTACATTATCCATCACTAAAAATCATGTTCGTCCTCGAACACAAAGTAGGAGAAGGAAGAATACTAACATGACCAAAAACTTAAGGTATGATTTTCAAAGTCTTGTTCATCTCTCCAAGTGATCAATTCATCTTTAGCACGTTCCATTAAATATCAACTACCAAGAACTGAAGTTTTGAATGAAACTTCGGAAGATTTACATATCACGTCATAAACCAACCAATGAACCCAATCTAAACTGAAACCCACTGGAACATAACACAATCATCACAACAAATCTTTTCTTACATAACAAGGATAACGTTCTGAATCCATACCCACTACAATATGAAGTGAACCTAGATTAACGATCACATACACCTATTACACAAACCATCATAGACCTTATCAAGATTCCCTTGTCACAACCTAATCTTTTCATGAGCTTAAACTATGCAAATCTGATCTTTAGACATTGAATACTCATCAAGGGATAATCAAACATATCTAATCCAATGAAGAACAAGATCAAGTAAGCACCCTACAAATGGTACACGCTAGGATGCAGAACCTTTTACAACACTGTCGGATAACCTTAACTATTCATGAAAATCTTTTGTAAGTTCCCATAAGTAAGGTTGTGCATATAAAAATAGTGATATATTTCTTATTTTTCGAACAACATCAAATATGCCATAACTGAGTGAACAGTCTAACCAAGGATCCTACCCTATCAAGAAGACATAAGAGGATCGGTATATCTCCGATCCACCACTAGGAATTCACCCATAGAAGTGTCACTATTATTAAACTCTTCTTAACAAACAAATTATCGCCTCCAAAATTTGCAAACTATGACTCCCTCTCTTTCCTTTTAAGCATTTCATGGAAAATATACAAGGCACACTTAAGACTGATAAGACTAATTTCATATCTAAAAGTACTATACCATCGAGATACACCATTGAATCACACTCAATGTCAATTCACTAAATTTTTTGGATATCAAATTTCCCACTTATATTCAAAATCATCATATACCTCATATGAATACTTAAGAAATTGTGGCACATGTCCACACCAATAATTCGAATACTTAAGCTCATAACCTCTACTCACTATCAAATGCCTATGTAACCATCATAACAATCTGTATCATCCAATCAACAAAGAAGTTTTGATCTTCTCAAATCCTCATTAGTTATGTAAACTGTAAGTTCACACACCGTTTAACATAATAAGTTAACTATCATAATATGAACAATTTAGCTCCCCACAATGAGCACATAATCTTACACCCTCACTGTTTTCACCCAATGAACACCCTATATTCATAAAAAGTTGTTGATAATTCCTGGTAAGTGTATACTGAACAAATTCACATCCATAGTCATGTTAGATCTTATATATGAAAATTCATACATCCTTCAACTTCGAACCAAAAGTCTATATGAGAGTTCTTATTCCTTCACTTCTCTTAAATTCTTCTCATGACACCAAATTCTGGGTATCTTGAACTCTTCAATACACCAACTCTTGTTCCATTGACCAACAATCCATGATATTTTTACCTTATCATCTAAATCAAACGCTACGTGTAATCCCCCCTTAGGTATAAAAATTAAAAGTAACTAAATTTACTGCTCAAATAATGCATAAGTCCTTCAAAATACATAATACTGAATGTGGTTGATCATTTATTAGCTTACCAGTCCTATCCTTTTACCAACAATTCATGATATATTTTTTTTTAACTTATCCTCTAAATAAAAACAATACATAAAATCGCCCTTAAGTATGGCAATCAAAAGTAATCAAATATACTACTCAAATTATTTGCAAGTTTTTCCAAGTAATTCATACTCAATGTGATCGATCATTTCTTACCTTACCAATCCATACCTTGATAAAACACACTACCACAAACCTAAACTCAAAATGTAAACCTTGAATTTTGAATCCAAATGTGTACCCATTTCTTTTATCTATCAACATTAACTCATACTTGATGATTTTTATGAATTCACGTATTTTAGCTTATCATTGATCACCTCTCCATCAACCTTATCATATCTTTTTGCTAAAATTCAATTGTACTCATTACCAACTTAAACCACAAAAAACATATAATCACACCTCGAGTTGAACATCTATATACTCATTTTTCAAGTTTTTATCCAATAGCCTTTAATCAATATGATGAACCCATAAAACTATCACAATAATCTAGGCAAAACAGATGAAATCAGATGTCTCCGAATTCAATTATCCACTCTCTTTGAAGATATATCTTTGGCCCTTACAATCTGAGTAAATATCTTTATTTTTGCCTCCTCCTGAAGATTATATAGCCTCTCATTGATTCTTTCAATTAAGGGTCTAGCTCATTTAATTCTATTGGAGTGGTGTCGCAACACCTCATACAACTTTCCAAATAATCAAACTACTAAACAAATAGAAAAAAAAAATCATAATTTTAGATACTCACAATCGTCATTGTAATAAGAAATTCATGTAACTAACAATCTTTATCATATAGTTACATCTCTATCACAATCCATCACAAACTCTTATTACGATCATGCTTAGTTAGCTCCTTTCATCATCACGATGTCAACCATTTCTCCAATATGACACCTCAAATCTAGTTATACCAACCAAAATTCAACATATTAACTTAACTTTATACGCATTTTCTTACTAAAATTTTCAATTGCCTTCACCTAAGTATACTCATTGGGACATTGTTTACATATAAGTTTGTCATTTCAATATTTCTCCACTCAATTGGAGCTTATGATAAAACCAACACTACTCATTTAAAATACTAAGGAAACACTTCATAGCCTATACACACATTAATATCATACCAAAGATCCACCACTAAGATTCCCCTAATAAGTAATGCTTAACTCATTCTTCTGTAGTAACAAACTAGTTAGTTTCGCAAATATCAATGTGACATCAAACTTTATATGATCATGTGATACAATTGATAACTCTTTATGTAGTTATTATTCACACTTGAATGTCGAGTATCCGTTTCCATGTACCACAAGTATCACATCATGAGAGTCTGTTAGATCCACCACTAGAACACATCATACCTACTGAGAAGATTGTACCCCAAATAGCACATACATTTGGATCTATTGAATAACTGCAATACACCACTAAATATGTTCGATCTCTTACCAAGTCAATAGTATAAGTAACCACTCCATAAATCTAATCAAATAAGCATCCATAGCGTTATAGTAGTGGTATCATAATCCTACTAATATACGTTTAATTTATGAAAGATTATAACCTCAATTGGTGCAACGTCATTCTCATTATTTGCCAAGCAATTCATACATAACAACTGTACCAACTATATTTTTCAAATTACATTTTTCATTATCTAGCCACCTATCTTTTAATAACTCCACTTTCAATTGTTAAATCACTATAAGTGTTATATATACCATACACGTACTATTATTTTTACTGGGGTAACTAACCTTACTCAATCCCTTCAAATATGAACACACGTTCTTTTCATAAATATACCACTTGCACATGAATACAATATGTAACATCCAACTAATACAGAACACAACAACTAATCACATGAGAAACTACGAAGGAGTCATCACATAAACGAGAGAAAGAGTGGAATGAAGAGGTAGGAATCAAAACGGACAAATGATGCACGATAGAGATTCAAAAAGTGAAGATATTTCCTAAAAGTCACTATAGCCTCTCGAAGATAAGTATAGACGTCTCCATACCGATCATCAAGACTTTACTTAGACTCGACTTGTACACACGTGAGTCCTATGAACCTGGGGCTCTGATACCATTTTGTCACGACCCAAAAATGGACGTGATGACACTCGTCTTATCCCACCAAGACAAGTCAGCCTAAAACCCAACCATTTACAATAAAGTGCGGAAATAAAATATAAGTAACTTAATAAAACCCCCAAACCTGGTAGTCACGTGTACAAGCCTCTAAAGTATTACAATTGATTCAAAGAAAAAATCAAGTCTCAAATGAACTTGTTTCTATAAAAGAACAATCATAATTAAGGAAGAAAGTTGTGCTCGATGGAAACAGCTACCTGACAAATCTCCAAGAAACCTCAGACAAGTAGAAGGGAAATATCACACAAGTCCAGGCTAGTAACCTACAAAAAAATTTGTAGTAGCAAGGGTTGTACCAAACCATCGACGGTACCCAACAAGTAAAACGTCTAAACACAAGCTAAGAGGATGAAATACGGGTACTCCTACCCCCCCAACCGAACCTCCACAACTACAACATGCATAAACATCAGCCCAACCTAACAGCTCACAGTTTACATAGAACGTAACTCAACAAAACCATTTAGACAAATTACTATCCTCCACCAACAACACTTTAACAAATTACATATCCTCCACAACAACACTTTAACAAATTATATATCCTCAACATCAACACTTAAACAAATTAGATATCCTCAATAGCAACACTTCCAAAAATTTACATATCCTCAATAACAAGCTCAATATTCAACAATCACAAGTTCCGCAAAAAGGCAATCACTAGATCAACAAAACACAATATCAAGTTCACTAATGATAAGTATGTGCAATGTAATGGAATGCAATGTCAAGTATAATGATGCATGTCTGACCTAGTGATACACACCCGCTGTCTCTCAGTCCGGGACCCATGGGGGACAAATCTGTCCATGCATCTGTCGCGGCGCACGACACGACCCTCGATATAGTAACCATCGCGGCGCGCGATACGTCCCTCGAAATATAGTATCCATCGCGGCGCGCGATACGTCCCTCGAAATATAGTATACATCGCTGCGCGCGATACGTCCCTCGAAATATAGTATCCATCGCGGCGCGCGATACGTCCCTCGAAATGGTTCATCCTCTTTTAAATTCTCATTCTTTCTCAATGCACATACACTTTTTACAACCATGTCTCAAATAATGCAAATGACATGTTCATACAAATAAAAAGGATATGCCCATTTTCATAACACTGCACAATTCACAACAACATCAACAATGACTCAACAAGCCTTTCAAACCATTCTTCATTATGAACACATTCATAACACTGCACAACTCACAACAGCATCAACAATGACTCAACAGCCTTTCAACCATTCTTCATTATGAACACATCACACAAAATTAATTATTCACATTTCCTTTTATTACCCTTTGTTTTCATCGTTAGTATTAATCAATGTAGACAAGTCAATCCCATTACCAAATCTCATTACTCCAAAACATATACCATAGGAAATACACATATTTCATACACTTAGCAAGGTTTAGAAATCCACTTGCCTCAAATAGTCGAACAATGACTCCAAAACTTGAGCCTTCCTCTTTTTGTTGACTTCCAAACCAATAAATCTATTCAATAATAATAACCACGATATGATTTCGAAACTAACAACATTAATATTGCTATATCTCTAGCTTAGACCCAAAACTCATCCAAATTTATAATAAAATTTCTAAATCTTTATTCCAACCAATTGATCAAATCTCATATTTTCTGAATTTCAAGTTTAGGGTTAAATCTAATTCTCCGAATAACATAATTATAATGATTTTTATATATCATAATGCACCCACTATTTAACACATATCTCAATATATCAAAACTTGAATCCTAATATGATAATCAAATGAAAATAATTAAAGCTGAAACTAACTGCCCAACAAATCAATGGCGGACTACAAAACTATCTGCTGAAACTGCTTATTTTTAATGTTCCAATTCATATTTATCGTTCCACTATTAATAATCCTAATCTTGGAGTAATCATTGTCCAATGATTAGGACTAACCATTGTCCAATGATTGAATCATAATACTTATACACATTTATAACCCCAAGTTCACATATTAGTATAATTATACACGTTTTAACCTAAAAATCTATTCCTAGTTACACAAATTTAATAGAAAGGATAAGAATAATTGCCTTGATATCTCGAGATAAAAATATCGTTGTTTCTCCTCCTTTTCCTTTTCTTTTCTCCCATTCTTTTCTTTTCTTTATCTGCGTATTTTCTTTCCACAATTCGTTCCTTTCTTCTTCTTTTTTTCTCACAAGCCATGTGCGGCTTCATTCTTTAGGGCACTTTGCCCTTTTTTTATTATTATTTTATTATTATTTGTTTATTTGATTTTCTTTTTTTTTTTTTTTTTTTTTTCATTATTCTTAGCAACAAAATAATCCTTATTAAATCTAAAGATTATGTCACTTATTCTTATAAGTCATATAAATTATTTATAAAATCTACTAAAAAGGTTAATATAATAATGCTGGTTAAAATTTCTAAAACGACTAAGAGGATCATTACACATATTTGATCCATTAAGTAATTATAGGGATATAATTTAGACCAAATTATTTACATAGGATATTTTTAAACCAAATTATTGACGGTAACAATATTTTTTATAGAAAAACTAATAATTAAGATATTATTATTCAGTTTCACATAATATGAAAACATTTTTGATCCTTTTATGTTAATAAAAAATATTATACGTACCCACTCCAATTTGAAGAAACCGTCAAAATATAAAAATTAAAGACGAATAACAACTCAACGTGGACTATATCTATCAAAAAAACTCATGTCAACGTTAAAAATAAACATCATGCAAATAATTTAGTTATAATGAGGTTAACCAATGACTATCATTGTTGATAATGGTCTTTATTAGTTCATAAAGAATAGAGTGAGTCTAATTAATTATTGGCTCATTGATTAATCATTGTTTATATGGTACGTTAATTCTATATTAATCAATTAATGGCCATGACCATAACGAGTCTCACGCCGAAAAATCTATTAAACAAAATATTGATGAAGAGAAGATATTTGATCAGTAGATCAACAACTATGTTTGAATAATACGTTTTTATATATGTCTCTTTTAATTTGTTTATACTGATTTTGTAGAATGAAATTTGCATTAATTAAACTTGGTCAGAATGTAGCAAAATTATCTCCGCAAAAAAGGAATTTTTTAATCTTAAGAGAATAATGTATAATTGATTTGTACTTGTAGATTTAAAAAATCAATAGATAATTTATCACCTAGTTTCTAATCACCCTTCTTATACCAATAGTTATTTTTCAAGTGCTGAATCTATTATATTTAAACGATGATATAGTAAAATCATTATTTTATTTATTCTTCAAATATCAAATCAATAGTATCTAAATTTGTAAGAGAATACAATCTACCTTACTTAGAGTTGGTGTTGGATATGATTCAGGTGCTATTTCTATTATATTGCATGTTTTATTAGTCCACCAGGCCTATAATATTATCAATTTGCATAGTGCTTATTATTGAAAAGTAATTAAAAAAAAACAAGAAAATTTGATGTTAATATGTCGATTCTCCAAAAATAATTAAATTGTCAAAGTTGAGGGTTTGCATGAAATTAATATATTAACTTGAGAGTAGTTAATATTATTCATGTTAGAACGAGTTCTATAATGTGGCTATATAGTCTCGATTGGGACGAAATGTTAATAATTTCACATGGTGTGACTGTAAAAAGAGATCAGTAAAATTTATAGCAGTAACACTCGAATATTTCCATGTTGATTTAATTTTTGAAGCCACATTTGTTGTCTGCAACTATCATTTTTGCGATACAAGTTGATTAATTTGCAGTGTTTTTAATTACATTGTTCATACATGGCTGGTGGCTCTATTTTCTCCACCGTATGAAGCCGGACGACGTCCAATGGGAAGGTGTGTAAGCACCAAACGATCAGAATTGAAAGGAGTTAGAATTGTGTTGTTACAACGTTCGTTTGTATATATAGGTGAGTAGGCGTTTGGTACGAAGTAAACTGAAAAATATTTTTTAATTTTTTCATGTTTGATTGACTTAAATGCTCTCTAAACTAATTTATTTTTTTCAAATTTAAGAAAAATGACTTCCTCCAAAATTAAGAAAAATATCTTCCCAACCTAAAATTTTAATTTTTTTCTTATCGTACTACATCACAAAAAATATTTAAAATTATGAAGTACTTTTCTTTTCGAAAATTTATACCCCTACCCTAAAACCAAACCCCCCCCAAAAAATTAAAAATTTATTTTTGTAAGATTTTCATATTTTTTTACCCTATTCACACCTGACGTCCTACCCCCCCCCCCCCCAAAAAAAAAAGGTTAACTTGACCCTCCTGAAGGAATATTGATTGTATTGAAGTGTTTTAACTAATAAGGGAATACATGAGAGATGTATATAGGAGATATAGGAAGGAGTACTAATCCTAATAAGACTAGGATTAAGGAGTACTAATCCTAATAGGACTAGGATTAGTACACAGTAAATACTAATATTATTTAATACTATTTATTTAATACTATCTGTTATTATCCCCCCTCAAGCTGAGCTGAGCGGAAGCGAACGGAAGCTTAAAACTGAGGTAATCGTGCTGTCGGCTCGGGAGAGGCTTGGTGAGAATATCAGCCGGTTGTTCTTCAGTGGGTACATACTGCACAGTCATGGTGCCGGCCTGAACTCATCGCGAACAAGAGACAATCGGTATCAACATGCTTCATTCTGGTGTGTAGGACGGAATTCTTGGCCACACAGATGGTTGATTTGTTGTCACAATAGAGAGCAGGAACAGTGTGAGTGGCGCGGAGTTCGCGAAGAATATATGTGACCCACATAGTCTCAGCAGCAAGAAGAGCAAGGCGCGGTATTCAGCTTCAGTCGAGGACCGAGAGACCTTGGTTGTTTTTCTGTACACCAGGAGATCAGGTTCGGCCCCAAAAAATGAGAAACCCCGATGTAGATTTTCTGTCATTTTTATCATTCGCCCAATCTGAATCTGAGAAACCCCGAAGCTCCAAGTCCCCGGGTCGAATGAGTAAACCACGACCAAGAGTGCCAATATGTACCTGAGAATGCGTTTTAGACAATGGTAATCATGTTCACTTGGTTGATGCATGCGCTGAGCAACTCGATTGACAGCAAATTGGATGTCAGGACAGGTAATGGCCAGATACTATAGAGCCCCAATGAGGCTGCGGAAGTGGGTGATATCGGCAAATGAGGTGTCGGCTCCATTCGTAGACGAAGAGACTGCCATCGGTGTTGGTTGACTGGTGCGTTTTTCCAGTCCACCTTTCTGCAACAGATCTCGAGCATATTTTGACTGATGAAGAAACAAGCCGGTGTCTGTCCGAGAAACCTCCATTCCCAGAAAATAATGTAACGGGCCAAGGTCCTTCATTTTGAAGGTAGTATGCATAGCTCGAGTGACATCCTGAATGAGAGCTGCAGTAGAGCCTGTAATAATGATATCATCTACATAGACAAGAAGAATGATTGTACCGTGTGCTGAATGTCGAGTAAACAGACTCGTGTCGTGTACGCAACATGTGAAGCCGAGTCCCTAGAGGAACGTTTTCAGATGTGTGTACCAAGCACAGGGGGCTTGCTTGAGCCCATACAGAGAATTCTGGAGTTTGCAAACATGTTGAGGGAAGCGGGGATCAACATAGCCCGGTGGTTGCGTCATGAAGATAGTTTCATCAAGCATTCCATGAAGAAAAGCATTGGAAACATCCAACTGATTGATGAGCTTATTGTTGCACACGGCGAGTGACAGTACTAGGCGAATGGTTTCCTGCCGAATAACAGGACTGAATGTCTCGGAGTAATCAAGCCCATCCTCCTGATTGTAGCCTTTAGCAACCAAACGAGCCTTGTACCTGGAAATACTGCCATCTGTATTGTGTTTAATTTTGTACACCCGTTTACAGCCCACTGGGTGCCGCCCATGGGGCTTAGGTACAAGGACCCAAGTTTTCTGATCAGTCAAATCCTTAAACTCGTCATCCATAACATGACGCCAATAAGCATTTTTTGAGGCAACAGAGTAGGTTGTTGGTTCACTATCGGGAAGGGGTGTATTTGGTAGTATGGTAGCCTGAAAGGTTTTGGGTTTAAAGATACCGGCTTTGCCACGGGTTAACATGGGATGAGTATTGGGGGGTGGAACGGGTGGTGGTGATTCGGGGGTGGCCGGGAAGGACCCAAAACGGATCGGGCAGGAGATGTTGTGGGTATGGGGTGGTTCGGGTTGGTTGTGAGTGTGGGTGGTGGTTGCGGGTGTATTGTGGGTGACGGTCGAAGGGGTGATGAGTGGTGGTTGGGTAGTGGGTGGAGGTGTGGGGGAAGGTGGTGAGGGACCCTGTGAGTATGTTGGAAAAAGGGGAAGGACGCCAATGAATGATGTATTTGTGGAGGAGGAAATAGACTCGTAGGGAAACTCATTTTCGACAAATTTGACATGACGAGATATGTAGACTTTATGAGTTTGTGGGTCAAGACAGCGATAACCCTTGGAGGTAGGATGATAGCCCAAAAAAATACATGGACGGGATCGGGGTTTTAATTTGTGAGTAATATGAGGGCGTAGCCAAGGGTAGGCAAGACACCCAAAGACGCAGAGGTTGGTATAATTGGGAAGTTCTTGGTAAAGGAGTTGATAGGGTGATTTGTTGGAGAGAGTGTGACTGGGCATTCCGTTAATGAGGTAGTTTGCGGTGGCTAGAGCTTCTACCCAAAAGGAGACAGGGAGATGAGATTGATGTAGAAGAGTAACCACCGTTTCAATGAGATGGCGATGCTTACGCTCAACCACCCCATTCTGTTCGGGAGTGTATGGACAGGAGGTTTGATGTATAATTCCCAGGGATTGCAGAAACTGGCCAAAGATGTTATTGACATATTCCTTTCCATTGTCACTTCGAAAAAGTTTAACATGAGAATTGAATTGTGTTTTGACCATTTTTTCAAAAGTGACAAAGGTGGTGTATGCCTGTGATTTGTGTTTTAGTGGGTACAACCAAGTGTATTTTGTAAAATCATCCACAAATCAATATAATAGCGAAAACCAGCAAATGAAGGAACAGCAGTAGGACCCCATAGGTCAGAATGAATAAGTTGAAAGGGAGCAGTTGTACGCTTCTCAGATAAAGTAAAAGGTAATTTATGAAATTTAGCAATTGAACAGGAGTCACAATTGTTTACATGAATGGAAGAAAAACCTAATTGAGACATTAAAGAATTTATTATTTGAGTAGACGGGTGACCCAGACGACTGTGCCACAACAGACTGTGGTCATCAGCCGAAAGAGCCACCGGAGCCACAGGAACGCTTTCTGAAACTGGGTGGGCAGACAAACTTATGCCAGGAAGAACGTACAGACCATGCTCACAGGGGCCCTGAAAAATCACCCTCTTGGTAGTATTGTCTAGGATTTGAAAATCATTAGAGGTGAACAAGAGTGAGCAATTATTGTCTTTTGTGAATTGGTGAACTGAAAGGAGATTGGTTTTAATAGAAGGGACGTGGGTAAGGTTACCTAGGTGAAAGATAACGGTGGGGGTTTTAATGGTACCCGTGCCAGTGTGAGAAATATTAAGGGACTCACCGTTGCCAACAGTAATACCATTGGAGCCATGATATGGATTTGGAGCGTTAAGCTTGGATAGATCAGAAGTAACGTGCATGTTGGCCCCAGTATCCAACAGTCATTCAGAGGAAGGGCCGGCTTGAGATCCATAATTGGCACGATTATCACTATTTCGGCTCTCCTCATACCGAAACCAGCAACAAACAGCGGTGTGTCCTGTTTTCTGACAGATTTGACAAGTTGGACGATCCCGCTCGTAAGGTGCCCTGCCCGCCGCTGGAAGATGACTGCTCGCCGCTGCCGAAGGAGTGCAGGCTGTTGTTGCTGCCGTGCTGCTGACCGTCGTACGGCGGACGATTGCCCTGCCGACCGCCGCGCCCGCGGCCTCCGCTGTTTCTGTCGTAGCCACCGCGGCTCCCCTGCCGGCCGCCGCCACGCCCCCCACGATAGTTCTGGCTTACGGTGAGGGCAGTGGCCGGCTCCATAACAGCGGCTTCTCGGAGAAGAAGTTTGCTCTCCAGATCCACGTTGATTTCTTCACTTTTTAGCCACGAGGAGAGAGTAGCCAGGTCAACGGGCGTTGGACTGATGCGAACCGCCTGTTTAATGGAGGAGTAAGCTGATGGGAGCCCCCAAACGACGCACATGACGAGATCTTTTTTCGGGAATGATTTCGTTCACGATGTCGAGGGCTGTGATGATGGTGGAGACCTCGTCTAAATACTCCGCCATAGTTTTCGTGCCTTTGGTAATTGTGTGGAGACGATCACGCAATTGAAAAATATGAGAGTGGAAAATTGATGCATACCGTGTTGCGAGGGCTGCCACAGGGCTGAAGCAGTTGTGTAGGATCAGACGTGTTTCTGAACCGTGGGAGAGATGACCGCAATTAAATATGATCGGATCTGGCCATCCACGGCTTTCCAGGCGGCATGGGCCGGATTGATTTTTTCTGATTTGTCCGTGGCGGTGATGACTGCCGGCGGCGGGTCTGTGCTTCTATCGACGTATTTGAGAAGGTAATTGGCCTCAAGGGCTGTAAGAACGGTGATTTTCCATGTAGGGTAATTTATGTCTGATAATTTTTCGGAAATCAGGGCATGAAGATGCCTGAGAAGGAGTTTAACGCCAGAAGAAAGTGAATCGAGAGGATCCACCTCGGTTGTCATGGCTGCCTCCGCCCAAGAGAAGAGAGGGAACAATCGGTGCCCTAAACAGAGAAAAAAAACCTAGAGAAAAGAAGATCTAGGTTTTCTGGCTCTTGATACCATGAAGGAATATTGATTGTATTAAAGTGTTTTAACTAATAAGGGAATACATGGGAGATGTATATAGGAGATATAGGAAGAAGTACTAATCCTAATAAGACTAGGATTAAGGAGTACTAATCCTAATAGGACTAGGATTAGTACACAGTAAATACTAATATTATTTAATACTATTATTTAATATTGTCTGTATTACCTCCTACACAGCCCCTCCAGCATTTTTTTAGAAAATATATTTCTTATATTTTTTTAAAATATTAAAATCCTATGGTCGGGTCCTAGTTTAGAAGTCGGAGTCAAATTTTGATTTGAAAGTCGAATCTTGAGTCGGAAGTCGAGTCAAGTACCGATTTAGAAGTTGGGTCCCGCACAAATTGTTTATTGTTGGGGTCGGGTCTTGATTTGAAAATCCAGTTTCGATTCGACTATAAGAGTCGAATCTCGAATTGATCGACCACGTCTAAGTTTGAATATCGAGGTTAGGTCTTGGGTCGGATATATGGTCCCAGTTGGAGTCAAACCCAATTTGAATGTTGGATCCCAAGTCCAGGTTTGGATCTCCGGTCAGAAGTCAGATCCTAGCTAGGTCAGGAGTTGGGGTGGGGAGTATGGTCGAGTCCTGAAGTCGTATCTTGGTTTGAAATTTGAGCCCTGGTTCGGGTGTCGGATTCCAGATCGGCATTTTTTTTTATTTGAATGACCCTTGAGGTGGGTCAGGGGCTTAGCAACACCCCCAGGCCTTAACATTTCATAAAATCAAAGATTACAAGAAGGGGGACATAGACCTTACCTTCTATGATTTGGTAGGTATGTAATTGACTTATCTTTAAGATTAGTCAATTCAACCTTATACAAAATAATGCACATCTAAAGAAAAATAATACCTAGAGAGGACTCCTCTCTTAATACATTTCTAAGAAAGCATGAACTAGGGAGACTTTCCCTTTACAAGAGTGATAAAAAAGATAAACCTATTCTATTAACTATAATGGTCAATGAATAAGTTTAATATACATTTTCTTTGCCAATCCTAAGTAGAATTGAAATGATTGCTTAAGGAGGGTGTTTGATTCTCTTTACTTTCCTTCTTCTAAAGTTTTGAATGCGCATCTTCTCCAATATGTAGCTTCCTCTAATTGTTCCTTTTAATTGTCTTGTGGTGTTTCCAGATCGACATTAGGTCCCAAGTTTGGGGTTCAAATCAAGTCTTGAATTAGACACGGGGTTGGGCTAGAGTCAAGAGTTGGGGGTCAGGTCCTAGGTCCAATGTCAAGATCGAATCTCAGATCAGTCGTGCCGAGGTTGGGTCCTAGTTCGAATATCGAGTCACGGGTCGAAAGTCAAGTCCAAATCCTGAGTAAGATTCAAATCTATCATCAGGATCATGTCTTAGTTCGAGTGTCGAGGTTGGTTCCTGAATTGATTATCATGGTTGGTTTTCGGGTTAAATATGACTTTCCCAAAAAGTATTTTAATTCTACTCTGTAGTAAAAAATAAAAGACATAATTTGTTAAATAAAATTTTCATTCACCAACCAAACACTAAAAGTATTTTCTACTCACTAACCAAACATGAGAACATAAGTTAGAAATTCACTTATTTTCTAAAAAAATAACAACCCATAGCATTGTTATTTTTTGATAACTTGTGTAATTAATTTGTTTTATAATATACTTGTCAAATAATTTTGAAGATAGTAAACCTCTAATGAAATATTTACTAGATTCAAACTCTTAAACAAACAAATTTGAAATTACCATGCACCTCTCAATGTTCTCCAATCAAAACTGACTTATTAGGCTTTTTATTTATTTTCTCAAAGTGCATATTTAGATAAGTGATATTTATCATATTTAAAATTTAAAAAATTAAAATAAATTTCTTTAACATGCCTTTTTAACCACAGAGAAGAAGAGAAGAGATATCTTATGCAACTTAGTTATTAATTTTTAACCAAACAACTCGGAAGATAATCAATCTACTTGTTTAAACGGAAAGAGGAGTCCATTCATTCAAAATATTATCTTTATTCACTCGCCAAATGCAAACAACAAGATCCAATTTCTTGGAAAATTGATGGCAGCACAATTAACTTGACAAAGGTTACAAATGAAATAAAATCACAACCAAAAGAATCAATTTTAGAAAATACTTTATTTTACCAGAAGCACGTGCTTAGTTCACTTTCCTGCAATCGATACGAATTTGGCCTTCATTTCCGGTCAGTGGCTTGATATTACCCATTTTAATCATAGACTTGGCAAAATCTTTCGAAAAAGTCCTTAAATCAGTACTGTAGGTTTTAACAAGCTCATCAGTCTCTCCTCCGCTAAAGAGTGCTTGATCAGAATGCAAAAGCCCTTTCTTGGACACCAAGTTACTAAAATATTTCGAGTCAAAAAGAGCAGATGTAGGATCTAGGGAAGCAAGATTGGAATCACCACCACTTCGCGGACAATTTGCTTGACGTTGACTTGCAAAGGTAGAGTCGATGTTGTTAGTCTCATTGTAGATGCGATTCCTGAAGGTGAAACACTGAGCAAACCCTAGTGTGTGGCCACCAGAGAGAGCCACGAGGTCTTCCTCATCCAAACCTTGCTTCTTAAAGTTGTCGATAAGTGCAGGTAAGTCCATCAACGGTGTTGGAATGTCATTATTGGCAGTGGTTCTACTTGCTGTAGTCGAATCCCTTCTTCCTAGTTCCACTTCCCATGTTGGTCCATGTAACTGTGTCAATGTAACAAAATACTTATCAGTTCAATTATACACTAAACTAACTTTAGTTTCTATATATTAGGGGAAAAAAAGAGTAATACGCACAGCAACAACGGAATCACGAGCTGCAACAGCCAAGATGTCCGCACAAGATACAACTGGACGTCCACACACTTTATCAACCTCTGATTTAATTCTATCGATCACCTCAAATCCTCTAGCAGAATTGTTATTAGCACGAGCAGTCTTTTCACTGTCAATAGTAGCCGTTTGATCAAGAAGAATGGAAGCGTCACAACCCTGCATTTATTATTACAATAATTAGTAACAACATCTCAAGCAATTACCAAACATTGTTAACTAGCTAGAAGAGAAAGAAATTAAACTGACATTAACGAAACAATCATGAAAATGCAATCGTAGCAAAGAGGCACCCATTCGCCTCTCTTGGCTGATTGCATCCTCAACAACCCGTTTAATGGTTGGTAAAGCTTGGGGACAAATATCGTCATAGAAATCATCTGACAAATCCGAAAAAGCAATATTTGCTAGAGAAAACATGACTAACACATGAAGAAACACAAAGCTATAACTTGAAGCCATTTTTTTTTGTACACTTTGTTTATTGTGTTTATGATTTTGTGATGATGAGACTAAAATGAAGGCTGTATTTATAGGTAAAAGATAGTGTTGAGTATAATAGTTGTAGGTTTAGCAACTCTCACAAGAATGAGCAACACTTTTGACAATTTCTAACAACAAAATATTTAATTGTCTAGTACGTTGAAATATTACATGCATGAAAAGTTCGGACATAGAAATTGATTATCAATTATTACAAATTTGAGTGGGTCGTCGGTATTATAATTAAAAGACTATCAAATATCAATATTGACTTGGCAAATAAACCGTACTAATTACGAAGTATTTATTATAAACAATATATTATGATATTGTTTGAATAAAAAAAATACTCATTGATAGTTTGGTCTAAAAATAGTATTGTCATTAATTAATATATTATTTCTTTTCTTTTAAATACATTCTTTTCCTAATGATTTATTTTTTTAATTACAAAAAAAAAGCTTATCCTACTTCAATTAGTAGAGATAAAAGAAAAAAGAGTAATTATATTCTAAAAATTGGTGTTACCTAAAAATGAAATTGATGATGGAATTGCTATGATCTTATATATATATGACCTATGTTACCTGTTAAATCTTTTAGATGAAGTAATTGTTAAAATGAGATAAAGAAAACGAGAAAATTATCTCCTTATTTATTAGTTAAGTGAACCTATAAAGGAAAATCATAAACGAATATGGTTCTTAGAAGTAATATTTTTATTAGGAAAAAATATTTTCATTTTAAAAAAAGCTACTATAATTATCTGGAAAAAAGAAGAAGACATATTTGATCCTTTGAGTAATAATAGGGATATAATTTAGACCAAACTATTTACATTAGAATATTTTTAAATCAAATTATTGACGATAACAATATTTTTACACAAAAACTAATAATTAAGATATTATTATTCAGTTTCACATAATATGAAAACATTTTTGATCCTTTTATGTTAATAATATTATAAGTACCCACTCCAGTTTGAAGAAACCGTCAAAATTTTAAAATTAAAGACGAATAACAACTCAACATGGACTATATCTATCAAAAAAACTCATGTCAACGTTAAAAATACATCATGCAAATAATTTAGTTATAATGAGGTTACCAATGACCATCATTGTTGATAATGGTCTTTATTAGTTCATAAAGAATAGAGTGAGTCTAATTAATTATTGGCTCATTCATTAATCATTATTTATATGGTTCGTTAATTCAATATTAATCAATTAATGGCCATGACCATAACGAGTCTCACGCCGAAAAATCTATTAAACAAAATATTGATGAAGAGAAGATATTTGATCAGTAGATCAACAACTATGTTTGAATAATACGTTTTTATATGTCTCTTTTAATTTGTTTATACTGATTTTGTAGAATGAAATTTGTATTAATTAAACTTGGTCAGAATGTAGCAAAATTATCTCCGTAAAACAGGAATTTTTTAATCTTAAGAGAAATAATGTATAATTCATCTGTACTCGTAGATTTCAAAATCAATACATAATTTATCACCTAGTTTCTAATCACCCTTCTTATTAACTATAGTTATTTTCCAAAATGCTGAATCTATATATTTAAACGATGATATAATAAAATCATTATTTTATTTATTCTTTCAAATATCAAATCAATATAAAGTATCTAAATTTCTAAGAGAATACAATCTACCTTCCTTAGATTTGGTGTTGGGATATGATTCAGGTGCTATTTCTATGATATTGCAGGTTAAATTAGTCCACCAGGCCGATAATATTATCAATTTGCACAGTGCTTATTATTGAAAAGTAATTTAAAAAAAACAAGAAAATTTGATGTTAATATGTCGATTATTCAAGAATAATTAAATTGTCAAAGTTGAGGGTTTGCATCTTGTTGTGCCCAATTATTATGGATCAAACAACAATTAGAAGACTTTGGGGTCAAGACAGGTTGTATTCTCATTATGTGTGACAACACTAGTGCTATCAATATGGCAAAGAATCCGGTCCAACACAAACGCACTAAACATATTGACATCCGACATCACTTACCGAGAGACAATATTGAAAAAAGATTTATCATAATGAAATTCTGCGCTACTGAGGACCAAATTGCTGACATTTTCAGTAAGGCTTTGGGCGAGAACCATATCTTACAAATCGTCTATCCTTGGGACTTGTGTTTCAGAGTTAATTTCCAAAAAACTAGGTTCTATTCATCACAGACTCAGGTTCTTATATTTTCAACTTTGTCCTCCTTTTTAATTTTTTTGGGCGGAAAATACATAGAGTCGCATTAAAACTCCAACGTCTCTTCGATGTGACCACCGTCGCTTTAAATGGTTTCCTTTTTCACAGCCTGTTCAATGTACCAGTTCATCGTCATTACTCTTATATTCCCCATATAATCTTTTTACCTTCCCCCCACAAAAAAAAAAAACAAAAAAAACAAATATTCATGGCTTCCTCTCTTCTTCTCATCGATTACTCTGATAATGATGAAGAACCCACCCTCACATCAGAAACTCCGACAACTACTCAGGGGGAAACCAATATTGTACTCACTCCACCACTAACACCATCAGCCGATCCCCCCCCCCTACAATTTTCTTTCCCACCGTCTCCTTCGTCCATTCCTCCAAAAACCCTCAACTCCCTAACTTTAGCACTCTTAATTAGTGTCAATATTTAATGCCGCTAAAGTCTAAAAGTTGTTTTGTTATAGTGAGTGATAGTTTGTATCGACGGTGCTTCTTTGGAGAATGATTTTGTTCTCACTATTTGTAACCAACACATGCTAAGGATTAAGAGTGTTTGGTACGAAGGAAAACATTTTCTAGAAAATGTTTTCCAATTTTCTCATGTTTGGTTGGGGCAAAAGTTTTGGAAAATGTTTTCCAAATCAACTCATTTTCCTCAAAAATTAAGAAAAATGACTTCCCTTCAAAAATTAAGGAAAACATTTTTCAAATCTCTCCTCCAATTTCAAATTACATTTTTTTTTGGAAAACATCATTTAAAAAAAAAAAAAATATCTTCAATTTCAAAATTTTATTTTTAAAAACCCGATCCCTGACCACTCTCCCCCCCCCCCAACCCCAACCTCACCCCCTCCACGAAAAATTAATTTTGCTTTTAATAATTTTTTCAACTTCAAATTTTATTTTTTAAACTCCTACCTTCCCCCTGGCCAGCCCCCCTACACACCCCCACCCCACCCCCTCAAAAAATTAATTTTGCTTTTTAAAAATACTATCAACTTTAATTTTTATTTTTCACTCCTACCCCCCCTCCCCTGCCTCCCCACCCCACCCCCAAAAATTGTTTTAAAAAATATTTTCAATTTCATAAATTATTTTCTACTCTTAGTAAAAATAAAAGATGTTCCACAAAAATATTTTTCATTCATAAATCAAACACTAAAATCTTTTCCGAAAAATATTTTCTAGTCACCAACAAAAACATGAGAAAATAAGTCCAAAATCTACTTGTTTTCCAAGAAAACATTTACTAGGAAAACATTTCCATGGAAAACATTTTCCTTCATACGAAACACACCTAAATCTTAATTCAATTCTATCGCACGAAACAAGAATAAGGAAGGCTTTCAGAAATTGTTTGGTTAATTGAAAAAAAGAAAAAGAAAAAAAGAGTCGAATAACTTTTTATTATATTTTGATACGAAATAAAAAAAAAATGGTAATCCGTTTGGATGTTAGAACTTCATATAAATTTGCATTTTGACAAATTTAAATGACGATTGACTAAATAAATTTGTCTTATCCATTTAATTAAGTGTCAAATCATTTACCCCTCCAACTTTGCTTTTAAGACTGGTTAAGAATATCTACTAATGTTCCAAAATATCAATTTATTAAAAGTTGTGTTAAATAATTGAATGGTTATAACCTAACCCATGTTAGCTAGCTAGCGCATTTTTATGTAGACCATCTTATGAATTATTACTTTGGATGAGTCTTATTCAGGCCATCTATATATTAACTAACTAAATTGTGTGGTCCATTTAGTTAAAATGCTTTACAAGTAAAATAAACGAAGAGAGAATATTTAATTATATCTCACTAGGAAGATTAAAAATTGCTCTAATAACCTTATAAATTAATGCATTTCCATTCACTAAGAAAAAAAAAACTTTTTATTTTCACTTATCTTCTCTTCTTTAGTGGATCGGAGTTGGGATTTTTGGGAATTGTGTAGCATAATAATTGAGAGATGTAATTCAAAAAACCTACTTTTGATGTGTATAACGTTTTTTTACTGCTAAAAAATGTGTCATTTTTGTTTGGCCTAATTCATGTGTTCTGGTTTGGACCAATAGGTGTATATTAATTTCTATCAAACTCAAATTTGCTCATCACTTAACCTAATAGTAAGAAATATCAATTATTTTCTTTATTTTAATTCGACATTAATTACTTATTTCTCAAATTATTTTTGAAGATCTAATACTAAATATTAATTAATTAAGTTAGTATGGTAAAATAATCATCATGTCAATCACATTTTTTCAAGGATCATGTTAAATCCAATATAAACAAATAAAAATACATTTTTATTGCTAAGTATCTTCTCTAAAATACTTGTTAATGTGGGTGTCAGATTGAGCACAAAGTTATAAATAAGTTATAGACATGTATGTGGTGTAAATTGAAATTTTAAAAGTCTGTTTAAATTGACTTATTTTAAATGATTTAAAATCGAAATGATTTTAGAACACTTTTTCTAGTGTGTACGTTACATAGGGACGACTGATGCAATTAATTTCATAATATACTAGTCAAAACAACTTTGAGAAAAATCAATTTAATTTCTGGACAGCTTAGAACTGCATAATCCAATTTCTTCGAAAAAAACAAATCACCATACAACTCTCTGTTCACAATAAACTATTTTTGTAGGTAAAAAAAAAAAACAACGTTACAAAATGAATAAAAATCACAATTAAAATTGAAAATAATCAAATTGTTGAAAACACACAGCTTGATTTCATTAGCAACATTAGTTCACCCTCCTGCAATCGATACGAATTTGACCTTCATTTCCGGTGAGTGGCTTGATATTACCCATTTTAATCATAGACTTAGCAAAATCTTTTGAAAAGGTTCTTAAGTTCGTACTATAGGTTTTAACAAGCTCATCAGTCTCTCCTCCGCTAAACAGTGCTTGATCAGAATGCAAAAGCCCTTTCTTGGACACCAAGTTACTAAAAATTTCGAGTCAAAAAGAGCAGATGTAGGATCTAGGGAAGCAAGATTGGAATCACCACCACTTGCGGACAATTTGCTTGACGTTGACTAGCAAAGGTAGAGTCGATGTGTAGTAGTCTCATTATAGATGCGATTCCTGAAGGTGAAACACTGAGCAAACCCTAGTGTGTGGCCACCAGAGAGAGCCACGAGGTCTTCCTCATCCAAACCTTGCTTCTTAAAGTTGTCAATAAGTGCAGGTAAGTCCATCAACGGTGTTGGAATGTCATTATTGGCTGTGGTTCTACTTGCTGTAGTCGAATCCCTTCTTCCTAGTTCCACTTCCCATGTTGGTCCATGTAACTGTGTCAATGTAACAAAATACTTATCAGTACACTAAATTAACTTTAGCTTCTATATATTAGGGGAAAAAAGGAGTAATACGCACAGCAACAACGGAATCACGAGCTGCAACAGCCAAGATGTCCGCACAAGATACAACTGGACGTCCACAAACTTTATCAACCTCTGATTTAATTCTATCGATCACCTCAAATCCTCTAGCAGAATTGTTATTAGCACGAGCAGTCTTTTCACTGTCAATAGTAGCCGTTTGATCAAGAAGAATGGAAGCGTCACAACCCTGCATTTATCATTATAATAATTAGTAACAACATCTCAAGCAATTACCAAACATTGTTAACTAGCTAGGAGAGAAAGAAATTAAACTGACATTAACGAAACAATCATGAAAATGTAATCGTAGCAAAGAGGCACCCATTCGCCTCTCTTGGCTGATTGCATCCTCAACAACCCGTTTAATGGTTGGTAAAGCTTGGGGACAAATATCATCATAGAAATCATCTGACAAATCCGAAAAAGCAATATTTGCTAGAGAAAACATGACTAACACATGAAGAAACACAAAGCTATAACTTGAAGCCATTTTTTTTTGTAGACTTTGTTTATTGTGTTTATGATTTTGTGATGATGAGACTAAAATGAAGGCTGTATTTATAGGTAAAAAATAATGTTGAGTGTAATTGTTGTAGGTTTAGCAACTCTCACAAGAATGAGCAACACTTTTGACAATTTCTAACAACAAAATATTTAATTGTCTAGTACGTTGAAATATTACATGCATGAAAAGTTCGGACATAGAAATTGATTATTACAAATTTGAGTGGGTCGTCCGTATTATAATTAAAAGACTATCAAATATCAATATTGACTTCGCAAATAAACAGTACTAATTACGAAGTATTTACTATCAACAATATATTATGATATTGTTTGAATAAAAATATACTCAATTGATAGTTTGGTCTAAAAATAGTATTGTCATTAATAGTTTGGTCTAAAAATATTTTTTTTAATGAATTAAAAATGTCATTTTTAATTAATATATTATTTCTTTTCTTTTTAAATACATTCTTTTCCTAATGATTTATTTTTTTTAATTACAAAAATGCTTATCCTACTTCAATCAGTAAAGATAAAAGAAAAAAGAGTAATTTATATTTTCTTAAAAAAATTGGCCTTACCTAAAAATGAAATTGATGATGGGATTGCTTTGATCTTTTATATATATGACCTATGTTACATGTCAAATCGTTTATATGAAGTTATTCTATTGTAATTGTTAAAATGAGATAAAGAAGAAGAGAAAATTATTTCCTTCTTATTTTTTAGTTAAAGTGAACCTATAAAGGAAAATCATAAACAAGAATATGGTACTTTAAAAGTAATATTTTTATTAGGAATAATATATTTTCTTTTTAAAAAAAGCTAGTATAATTATCTGAAAAAAAAAAAGACATATTTGATCCATTAAGTAATTATAGGGATATAATTTAGACCAAACTATTTATATTAGGATATTTTTAAACCAAATTATTGACGGTAACAATATTTTTATTGAAAAACTAATAATTAAGATATTATTATTCAGTTTCACATAATATGAAAACATTTTTGATCCTTTTATGTTAATAATATTATAAGTACCCACTCCAATTTGAAGAAAAAGAAAAAGTCAAAATATAAAAATTAAAGACGAAATAAAACTCAACATGGACTATATCTATCAAAAAAACTCATGTCAACGTAAAAATAAACATCATGCAAATAATTTAGTTATAATGAGGGTAACCAATGACTATCATTGTTGAAAATGTCTTTATTAGTTCATAAAGAATAGAGTGAGTCTAATAATTATTGGCTCATTCATTAGTCATTATTTATATGTACGTTAATTCAATATTAATCAATTAATGGCCATGATGACCATAACGAGTCTCACGCCGAAAAATCTATTAAACAAAATATTGATGAAGAGAAGATATTTGATCAGTAGATCAACAACTATGTTTGAATAATACGTTTTTATATGTCTCTTTTAATTTGTTTATAATGATTTTGTAGAATGAAATTTGTATTAATTAAACTTGGTCAGAATGTAGCAAAATTATCTCCGCAAAAAAGGAATTTTTTAATCTTAAGAGAAATAATGTATAATTCATTTGTACTCGTAGATTTAAAAAATAAATAAATAATTTATCACCTAGTTTCTAATCACCCTTCTTATTAACTATAGTTATTTTTCAAAGTGCTAAATCTATTATATTTAAATGATGGTATAGTAAAATCATTATTTTATTTATTCTTCAAATATCAAATCAATAGTATCTAAATTTGTAAGAGAATACAATCTACCTTACTTAGAGTTGGTGTTGGGATATGATTCAGGTGCTATTTCTATGATATTGCAGGTTAATTTAGTCCACCAGGCCTATAATATTATCAATTTGCATAGTGCTTATTATTGAAAAGTAATTTTTAAAAAAAAGAAGAAAATTGATGTTAATATGTCGATTCTCCAATGATAATTAAATTGTCAAAGTTGAGGGTTTGCAAGAAATTAATGTATATTAACTTGAGAGTAGTTAATTTTATTCATGTTAGAACGAGTTGTATAATGTGGCTATATAGTCTCGATTGGGACGAAAAGTTAATAATTTCACATGGTGTGACTGTAAAAAGATATCAGTAAAATTTAAGCAGTAACAATCGAATAATTTCCATGTTGATGTCCATTTTTGAAGCCACATTTGTTGTCTGCCATCATTCATCATCTGCAACTATCATTTTTGCGATACAAGTTGATTAATTTGCAGTGTTCTTAATTACATTGTTCATAACATGGCTGGTGGCTCTATTTTCTCCACCGGTATGAAGCCGGACGACGTCCAATGGGAAGGTGTGTAAGCACCAAACGATCAGAATTGAAAGGAGTTAGAATTGTGTTGCAACGTTCGTTTGTATATATAGGGGAGTAAGCATTTGGTACGAAGTAAACTGAAAAATATTTTTTAATTTTTTCATGTTTGATTGACTTAAATGCTCTCTAAACTAATTTATTTTTTTCAAATTTAAGAAAAATGACTTCCTCCAAAAATTAAGAAAAATATACTTCCCAACCTAAAATTTTAATTTTTTTCTTATCCTACTTGCATCACAAAAAATATTTAAAATTATGACGTACTTTTTCTTTTCGAAAATTTATACCCCTACCCTAAAACCAAACCCCCCCAAAAAATTAAAAATTTATTTTTGTAAGATTTTCATATTTTTTTACCCTATTCACACCCGACGTCCTACCCCCCCCCCCCAACCCAAAAAAAAAAAGAAAAAAAAAAGTTAACTTGACCCTCCTACACAGCCCCTCCCCAGCATTTTTTTAGAAAATATATTTCTTATATTTTTAAAATATTAAAATCCTATGGTCGGGTCCTAGTTTAGAAGTCGGAGTCAAATTTTGATTTGAAAGTCGAATCTTGAGTCGGAAGTCGAGTCAAGTCCCGATATAGAAGTTGGGTCCCGCACAAATTGTTGATTGTTGGGGTCGGTCTTGATTTGAAAATCCAGTTTCGATTCGACTATAAGAGTCGAATCTCGAATTGATCGACCACGTCTAAGTTTGAATATCGAGGTAGGTCTTGGGTCGGATATATGGTCCCAGTTGGAGTCAAACCAATTTGAATGTTGGATCCCAAGTCCAGGTTTTGGATCTCCGGTCAGAAGTCAGATCCTAGCTAGGTCAGGAGTTGGGGTGGGGCGTATGGTCGAGTCCTGAAGTCGTATCTTGGTTTGAAATTGAGCCCTGGTTCGGGTGTCGGATTCCAGATCGGCATTAGGTCCCAAGTTTGGGGTTCAAATCAAGTCTTGAATTAGACACGGGGTTGGGTTAGAGTCAAGAGTTGGGGGTCAGGTCCTAGGTCCAATGTCAAGATCGGATCTCAGATCAGTCGTGCAGAGGTTGGGTCCTAGTTCGAATATCGAGTCACAGGTCTAAAGTCAAGTCCAAATCCTGAGTCAGATTCAAATCTATCATCAGGGTCATGTCTTAGTTCGAGTGTCGAGGTTGGTTCCTGAATTGATTATCATGGTTGGTTTTCGGGTTAAATATGACTTTTCTAAAAAGTATTTTAATTCTACTCTCTAGTCAAAAATAAAAGACATAATTTGTTAAATAATGTTTTTCATTCACCAACCAAACACTAAAAATATTTTCTATTGACTAACCAAACATGAGGACATAAGTTATTTATTTCTAAAAAGATATTTTTCCTTCGCACAAAACAACCCATAGCATAGGTATTTTTTGATAACTTATGTAATTAATTTGTTTTATAATATACTTGTCAAACAATTTTGAAGATAGTGAACCTCGAATGAAATATTTACTAGATTCAAGCTCTTAAACAAACAAATTTGAAATTACCATGCACCTCTCAATGGTCTCCAATCAAAACTGACTTATTACACATTTTATTTATTTTCTCAAGTGCATATTTAGATAAGATTATACTTATCATATTTTAAATTTGAAAATCTAAATTAAATTTCTTTAACATGCCTCTTCAACCACAGAGTAGAAGAGGAGAGATATCTTATGCAACTGAATTATTAACTTTGTAATCTATTTATCAAACAACTCGGAAGATAATCAATCTACTTGTTAAAACGGAAAGAAGAGTCCATTCATTCAAAATATTATCTTTATTCACTCGCCAAATGAAAACAACAAGATCCAATTTCTTGGAAAATTGATGGCAGCACAATTAACTTGACAAAGGTTACAAATGAATGAAAATCACAACTACAATTGAAATATAATCAATTTTAGAAAATACTTTATTTTACCGGAAGCACATGCTTAGTTCACTTTCCTGCAATCGACACGAATCTGGCCTTGATTTCCAGTCAATAGTTTGATGTTACCCATCTTAATCATAGACTTAGCAAAATCTTTCGAAAAAGTCCTTAAGTCAGTACTATAGGTTTTAACAAGCTCATCAGTCTCTCCTCCACTAAACAATGCTTGATCAGAATGCAATAGCCCTTTCTTGGACACCAAGTTACTGAAATATTTGGAGTCGAAAAGAGCTGCTGTAGGATCAAGGGAAGCAAGATTGGAATCACCACCACTACGCGGACAATTTGCTTGACGTTGACTTGCAAAGGTGGAGTCGATGTTGTTAGTCTCATTGTATATGCGATTCCTAAAGGTGAAACACTGAGCAAACCCTAGTGTGTGGCCACCAGAGAGAGCCACGAGGTCTTCCTCATCCAAACCTTGCTTCTTAAAGTTGTCGATAAGTGCAGGTAAGTCCATCAACGGTGTTGGAATGTCATTGTTAGCTGTGGTTCTACTTGCTGTAATAGAATCCCTTCTTCCTAGTTCTACTTCCCATGTTGGTCCATGTAACTGTGTCAATGTAACAAAATACTTATCAGTACACTAAATTAACTTTAGCTTATATATATTAGGGGAAAAAAGGAGTAATACGCACAGCAACAACGGAGTCACGAGCTGCAACAGCTAAGATGTCCGCACAAGATACAACTGGACGTCCACAAACTTTATCAACCTCTGATTTAATTCTATCGATCACCTCAAATCCTCTAGCTAAATTGTTATTAGCACGAGCAGTCTTTTCACTGTCAATAGTAGATGTTTGATCAAGAAGAATGGAAGCGTCACAACCCTGCATTTATCATTATAATAATTAGTAACAACATCTCAAGCAATTACCAAACATTGTTAACTAGCGAGGAGAAAGAAATTAAACTGACATTAACGAAACAATCATGAAAATGTAATCGTAGCAAAGAGGCACCCATTCGCCTCTCTTGGCTGATTGCATCCTCAACAACCCGTTTAATGGTTGGTAAAGCTTGGGGACAAATATCATCATAGAAATCATCTGACAAATCCGAAAAAGCAATATTTGCTACACAAAATATGACTAACACATGAAGAAACACAAAGCTATAACTTGAAGCCATTTTCTTTTTTGTAGACTTTGTTTTTTGTGTTTATGATTTTGTGATGATGAGACTAAAATGAAGGCTGTATTTATAGGTAAAAAATAATGTTGAGTGTAATTGTTGTAGGTTTAGCAACTCTCACAAGAATGAGCAACACTTTTTGACAATTTCTAACAACAAAATATTTAATTGTCTAGTACGTTGAAATATTACATGCATGAAAAGTTGGGACATCGAAATTGATAATCAATTATTACAAATTTGAGTGGGTCGTCCGTATTATTATTAAAAGACTATCAAATATCAATATTGACTTGGCAAATAAACCGTACTAATTACGAAGTATTTACTATAACAATATATTATGATTTGTTTGAATAAAAATATACTCAATGATAGTTTGGTCTAAAAATAGTATTGTCATTAATATTTGGTCTAAAATAATTTTTTAATGAATTAAAAATGTCATTTTTAATTAATATATTATTTCTTTTCTTTTTAAATACATTCTTTTCCTAATGATTATATTTTTTTAATTACAAAAATGCTTATCCTACTTCAATTAGTAACGAAAAGAAAAAAAGTAATTTATATTTTCTTAAAAAATTTGGCGTTACCTAAAAATGAAAATTGATGATGGGATTGCTACGATCTTATATATATTACCTATTTTACACGTCAAATCTTTTATATGAAGTTATTCTATTGTAATTGTTAAAATGAGATAAAGAAGACGAGAAAATTATTTCCTTCTTATTTATTAGTTTAATTGAACCTATAAAGGAAAATCATAAACAAGAATATGGTACTTTAAAAGTAATATTTTTATTAGGAATAATATATTTTCTTTTTAAAAAAAGATACTATATATAATTATCTGAAAAAAAGACATATTTGATCCTTTGAGTAATAATAGGGATATAATTTAGACCAAACTATTTACATTAGATATTTTTAAACCAAATTATTAACGGTAACAATATTTTTACAGAAAAACTAATAATTAAGATATTATTATTCAGTTTCACATAATATGAAAACATTTTTGATCCTTTTATGTTAATAATATTATAAGTACCCACTCCAGTTTGAAGAAACCGTCAAAATTTTAAAATTAAAGACGAATAACAACTCAACATGGACTATATCTATCAAAAAAACTCATGTCAACGTTAAAAATACATCATGCAAATAATTTAGTTATAATGAGGGTTACCAATGACCATCATTGTTGATAATGGTCTTTATTAGTTCATAAAGAATAGAGTGAGTCTAATTAATTATTGGCTCATTCATTAATCATTATTTATATGGTCGTTAATTCAATATTAATCAATTAATGGCCATGACCATAACGAGTCTCACGCCGAAAAATCTATTAAACAAAATATTGATGAAGAAGATATTTGATCAGTAGATCAACAACTATGTTTGAATAATACGTTTTTATATGTCTCTTTTAATTTGTTTATACTGATTTTGTAGAATGAAATTTGTATTAATTAAACTTGGTCAGAATGTAGCAAAATTATCTCCGTAAAACAGGAATTTTTTAATCTTAAGAGAAATAATGTATAATTCATCTGTACTCGTAGATTTCAAAAATCAATACATAATTTATCACCTAGTTTCTAATCACCCTTCTTATTAACTATAGTTATTTTCCAAAATGCTGAATCTATTATATTTAAACGATGATATAATAAAATTATTATTTTATTTATTCTTTCAAATCAAATCAATATAAAGTATCTAAATTTCTAAGAGAATACAATCTACCTTCCTTAGATTTGGTGTGGGATATGATTCAGGTGCTATTTCTATGATATTGCAGGTTAAATTAGTCCACCAGGCCATAATATTATCAATTTGCACAGTGCTTATTATTGAAAAGTAATTTAAAAAAACAAGAAAATTTGATGTTAATATGTCGATTATTCAAGAATAATTAAATTGTCAAAGTTGAGGGTTTGCATCTTGTTGTGCCCAATTATTATGGATCAACAACAATTAGAAGACTTTGGGGTCAAGACAGTTGTATTCTCATTATGTGTGACAACACTAGTGCTATCAATATGGCAAAGAATCCGGTCCAACACAAACGCACTAAACATATTGACATCCGACATCACTTACCGAGAGACAATATTGAAAAAAGATTTATCATAATGAAATTCTGCGCTACTGAGGACCAAATTGCTGACATTTTCAGTAAGGCTTTTGGGCGAGAACCATATCTTACAAATCGTCTATCCTTGGGACTTGTGTTTCAGAGTTAATTTCCAAAAAACTAGGTTCTATTCATCACAGACTCAGGTTCTTATATTTTCAACTTTGTCCTCCTTTTTAATTTTTTTTGGGCGGAAAATACATAGAGTCGCATTAAAACTCCAACGTCTCTTCGATGTGACCACCGTCGCTTTAAATGGTTTCCTTTTTCACAGCCTGTTCAATGTACCAGTTCATCGTCATTACTCTTATATTCCCCATATAATCTTTTTACCTCCCCCCACAAAAAAAAAACAAAAAAAAAAAACAAATATTCATGGCTTCCTCTCTCTTCTTCTCATCGATTACTCTGATAATGATGAAGAACCCACCCTCACATCAGAAACTCCGACAACTACTCAGGGGGAAACCAATATTGTACTCACTCCACCACTAACACCATCACACCACCACCCCCCCCCCCTACAATTTTCTTTCCCACCGTCTCCTTCGTCCATTCCTCCAAAAACCCTCAACTCCCTAACTTTAGCACTCTTAATTAGTGTCAATATTTAATGCCGCTAAAGTCTAAAAGTTGTTTTTGTTATAGTGAGTGATAGTTTGTATCGACGGTGCTTCTTTGGAGAATGATTTTGTTCTCACTATTTGTAACCAACACATGCTAAGGATTAAGAGTGTTTGGTACGAAGGAAAACATTTTCTAGAAAATGTTTTCCAATTTTCTCATGTTTGGTTGGGGCAAAAGTTTTGGAAAATGTTTCCAAATCAACTCATTTTCCTCAAAATTAAGAAAAATGACTTCCCTTCAAAAATTAAGGAAAACATTTTTCAAATCTCTCCTCCAATTTCAAATTACATTTTTTTTTGGAAAACATCATTTTAAAAAAAAATAAAAATATCTTCAATTTAAAAATTTTATTTTTAAAACCCGATCCCTGACCACTCTCCCCCCCCCCCACCCAACCTCACCCCCTCCACGAAAAATTAATTTTGCTTTTTAATAATTTTTTCAACTTCAAATTTTATTTTTAAACTCCTACCTTCCCCCTGGCCAGCCCCCCTACCCCCCCCCACCCCCACCCCCTCAAAAAATTAATTTTGCTTTTTAAAAATACTATCAACTTTAATTTTTATTTTTTCACTCCTACCCCCCTCCCCTGCCTCCCCACCCCACCCCAAAAAATTGTTTTAAAAAATATTTTCAATTTCATAAATTATTTTCTACTCTAGTAAAAATAAAAGATGTTCCACAAAAATATTTTTCATTCATAAATCAAACACTAAAAATCTTTTCCGAAAAATATTTTCTAGTCACCAACCAAACATGAGAAAATAAGTCCAAAATCTACTTGTTTTCCAAGAAAACATTTACTAGGAAAACATTTTCCATGGAAAACATTTTCCTTCATACCAAACACACCCTAAATCTTAATTCAATTCTATCGCACGAAACAAGAATAAGGAAGGCTTTCAGAAATTGTTTGGTTAATTGAAAAAAAGAAAAAGAAAAAAGAGTCGAATAACTTTTTATTATATTTTGATACGAAATAAAAAAAAATGGTAATCCGTTTGGTATGTTAGAACTTCATATAAATTTGCATTTTGACAAATTTAAATGACGATTGACTAAATAAATTTGTCTTATCCATTGAATTAAGTGTCAAAATCATTTACCCCTCCAACTTTGCTTTTAAGACTGGTTAAGAATATCTACTAATGTTCCAAAATATCAATTTATTAAAAGTTGTGTTAAATAATTGAATGGTTATAACCTAACCCATGTTTAGCTAGCTAGCGCATTTTTATGTAGACCATCTTATGAATTATTACTTTGGATGAGTCATTATTCAGGCCATCTATATATTAACTAACTAAATTGTGTGGTCCATTTAGTTAAAATGCTTTACAAGTAAAAATAAACGAAGAGAGAATATTTAATTATATCTCACTAGGAAGATTAAAAATTGCTCTACATAACCTTATAAATTAATGCATTTCCATTCACTAAGAAAAAAAAAACTTTTTATTTTCACTTATCTTCTCTTCTTTAGTGGATCGGAGTTGGGATTTTTGGGAATTGTGTAGCATAATAATTGAGAGATGTAATTCAAAAAACCTACTTTTGATGTGTATAACGTTTTTTTACTGCTAAAAAATGTGTCATTTTGTTTGGCCTAATTCATGTGTTCTGGTTTGGACCAATAGGTGTATATTAATTTCTATCAAACTCAAATTTGCTCATCACTTAACCTAATAGTAAGAAATATCAATTATTTTTCTCTATTTTAATTCGACATTAATTACTTATTTCTCAAATTATTTTTGAAGATCTAATACTAAATATTAATTAATTAAGTTAGTATGGTAAAATAATCATGTCAATCACAATTTTTTCAAGGATCATGTTAAATCCAAATATAACAAATAAAAATACATTTTTATTGCTAAGTATCTTCTCTAAAATACTTGTTAATGTTGGGTGTCAGATTGAGCACAAAGTTATAAATAAGTTATAGACATGTATGTGGTGTAAATTGAAATTTTAAAAGTCTGTTTAAATTGACTTATTTTAAATGATTTAAAATCGAAATGATTTTAGAACACTTTTTCTAGTGTGTACGTTACATAGGGACGACTGATGCAATTAATTTCATAATATACTAGTCAAACAACTTTGAGAAAAATCAATTTAATTTCTGGACAGCTTAGAACTGCATAATCCAATTTCTTCGAAAAAAACAAATCACCATACAACTCTCTGTTCACAATAAACTTATTTTTGTAGGTAAAAAAAAAAAACAACGGTTACAAAATGAATAAAAATCACAATTAAAATTGAAAATAATCAAATTGTTGAAACACACAGCTTGATTTCATTAGCAACATTAGTTCACCCTCCTGCAATCGATACGAATTTGACCTTCATTTCCGGTGAGTGGCTTGATATTACCCATTTTAATCATAGACTTAGCAAAATCTTTTGAAAAGGTTCTTAAGTTCGTACTATAGGTTTTAACAAGCTCATCAGTCTCTCCTCCGCTAAACAGTGCTTGATCAGAATGCAAAAGCCCTTTCTTGGACACCAAGTTACTAAAATATTTCGAGTCAAAAAGAGCAGATGTAGGATCTAGGGAAGCAAGATTGGAATCACCACCACTTTGCGGACAATTTGCTTGACGTTGACTTGCAAAGGTAGAGTCAATGTTGTTAGTCTCATTGTAGATGCGATTCCTGAAGGTGAAACACTGAGCAAACCCTAGTGTGTGGCCACCGGAGAGAGACACGAGGTCTTCCTCATCCAAACCTTGCTTCTTAAAGTTGTCAATAAGTGCAGGTAAGTCCATCAACGGTGTTGGAATGTCATTATTGGCAGTGGTTCTACTTGCTGTAGTCGAATCCCTTCTTCCTAGTTCCACTTCCCATGTTGGTCCATGTAACTGTGTCAATGTAACAAAATACTTATCAGTACACTAAATCAACTTTAGCTTCTATATATTAGGGGAAAAAAGGAGTAATACGCACAGCAACAACGGAGTCACGAGCTGCAACAGCCAAGATGTCCGCACAAGACACAACTGGACGTCCACAAACTTTATCAACCTCTGATTTAATTCTATCGATCACCTCAAATCCTCTAACAGAATTGTTATTAGCACGAGCAGTCTTTTCACTGTCAATAGTAGCCGTTTGATCAAGAAGAATGGAAGCGTCACAACCCTGCATTTATCATTATAATAATTAGTAACAACATCTCAAGCAATTACCAAACATTGTTAACTAGCTAGGAGAGAAAGAAATTAAACTGACATTAACGAAACAATCATGAAAATGTAATCGTAGCAAAGAGGCACCCATTCGCCTCTCTTGGCTGATTGCATCCTCAACAACCCGTTTAATGGTTGGTAAAGCTTGGGGACAAATATCATCATAGAAATCATCTGACAAATCCGAAAAAGCAATGGTTGCTAGACAAAACATGACTAACACATGAAGAAGCAGGAAGCTAGTTGAAGCCATTTTTTGTATAATTACTATATAGAGACTCTATGAAGTTGTATATACACTTGTTTGTTATGTTTATGATTTTTGTGACGATGAGAGTAAAATGAAGGCTGTATTTATAGGTAAAAAATAATGTTGACTATAGTAACACGACAATGGTTCTAGGTTTAGCAACTCTCATAAGAATGAGCCACACTTTTGACAATTTCTAAAAAGACTATTTTTAATTTTCTAGTATGTTGAAATATTACATGCACGAAATGTTCAGACTGAGAAATTGATAATCAATTATTGCAAATTGGAGTGGCTCGTTCTATAATAATTAAAAGACTATCAAATATAAATATTGACTTGGCAAATAAACAGTACTAACTACGACTTAATTACTCATCAACTATATATATGATATAGCATTTAAATAAATATTTCCAAATTTGAAGAAGAATGTACTTAGTTGATAGTTTGGTCTAATAATGGTCTTGCTGTTAATAGCTTGATCCATTAATTAATAATAGTGATATTTTAAAACCAAACTATTTGCACTAAGGGTATTTCAAATCAAATTATTAACTATAACAACATTTAAGAAAACTGTTAACTAACATATTATTATTATTCAAATTCACATAATATATGGACATTTCTGACCTTTTTTTTTTGTTAAAGTATCCTCTTTAAATTCAGAAAAATGTCGAAATGTAGAAAGACGAATAACAACGTGGACTTAAAACGTAACCGATATGCAAATAATTTAGTTATAATGATAATAGCCTTGATTAGTTCATTAAAGAATAGAGTGGATAAATGCCATTGGTCTAATTTATTTATTGGCTCATTCATTAATCATTAATTATATGGTACGTTAATTCTATATATATTAATCAATTACTAGTCCATGGCCATATATAACGTGTATCAACGAAAAATCTTTTAAACAAAATATTGATGAAGAGAAGATATGTGACAGTAGATCAACAACTACGTTTGAATAATGCATTTTTATGTCTCTTTTAATTTGTTTATACTGATTTTGTAGAATGAAAGTGATGTAATTTGTATTAATTGAACTTGGTTATAATGTGGCAAAATTATCTCCGCAACAAAAGGAATTTTTTAGATAAAATTATATATAATTTCATTTTTATTTGTCTGATTCAGAAAAATCAAAAGATAATTTATCTCTTACTTTCTAATTACTCTTCTTATTAACGATAGTAATTTTTAAAATGGCTGAATCTACTTTTGATTAAAAAGATATGCCAAAGTGTAAATTTTGCGTATAACATTTTTTATAGTAATATTTTCAAGATATAACATTAGATTTTGAGTTTCAATATATGACATTTAATATCTCAAATTATAAGATATTATTAGAAAAAAAAGCTAATTTAAAATAATTGAAAACATTCATTTTTTAAATAAAATAAAAAGGAAAAAATGTTTATGTATTAATTGGTAAGTAGCACGAATTGTGGTATTTGAATCAATTTTAATTGATAATGGATAATTAACAATTTAGCATATATTAAGGAATTCAAAAAAGATTTAAATTATTCAGTTACCTTAAAATGCTCAAATTAGTTTAAATCAAATTAAAGCATGATTTTTTTTCTTTTTTTTCTCTATCACGTTTCTCACTCTCCATCAGTGTTTGCAGAATTTTTACTTCCGTTTAATTCTTGACTGATCAAATTCTTTTGTTGTGAAAAAATTGTGATGGACAATAACTTATCAATATTAATTAAATATGGTGGAAGATGGGATCCGTCATGTTGGTGTTTATTATAGTTTTGTGATTTGTTTTTAGTAATCTCTGTTAATAATAAAGTCTGTGATTGTTTAACAACACATTTTGATAGGTAAATATTGCTACAAAAAAATGTTATATACAATAAAGAAAATGCTATATACGATTTTTTAGACCAACAACATGTTACATTATATACGTTTATTAAAATTGAAAATAAGAGCAAAAGTTATTTTCTGAAAACATAAATAAAATTGATATTACAGAGTGTTATTTTGTATTTCAAATTCATTGTATTAAAAGTGTTGTAAGATTGTACGATATTTATTTTTTTGTTTGGTAATTTTTTTTTTTTGTTATTTGTGGATATGTGTAATATTAATGGAATTGTTGGTGAAAAAATTGTATAAAATTGGTCAAGATGATGTTAGTTGTCTCAATTGCATAATAATATGGTATAAAATATGAAATGCTAGTATGTTTGTCTATTTCTGATTTGTAATTTGTATATTTTTTATATTTACAGTACGAAAGTGTATTATTTGGTATTAATATTTTTATTTATTGTTGATGGCATATTATTTTGGAACTATTTTTATAGCATTGATTTTATTTTGTTATTGTTTTATTTTTTTATGTTTTTTTTGTGATTAGTGATAATTTATGAAATTTGATTTTGAAAGTTATTGTACATGCAGGATTTGTCATTCATTTTGTGTTACCAGACGGTTGATATAATGTTGAAGACCAATACACAGTGAAGACAGGTGTGTAGTGAGATCACCATATGAGATACATGATCATGTAATTGCAGTTCTTAGATACATTAAACTGCATTAAGCATATTTTTGTTCTGTCTTTTATAACCTAAAGAATTTCAAAGGTGCATATGTTATCCTTGTTGACCTATCCCTGCGAAAGTACGTGGGATATACCCAATTATATTTCAGAGCCTAAATTAATGTCACCCGATCCAAGTAGATCAGTTAGAAAATCGCATGTTGAACGTTGGAAGGAGTTTGCTGATGTGAAATTCAAAAAGTCAAAGGTTACTTGTAGTAGATGTCGTCAAGTTGGACATAACATGATATGTTCAAATTATCCTGTTCAAAAAAATGATTCTTGATTTTTACATTTTGTTACACGACATGCTTTGTTTTATGGAATGAATATGGTATAGTTAATATTTGAGTAGTTGTGATTTCTTAATAGTGTCCAACTATAAATAATATTGAAACACACTTTATGCCCTTTTTTAAATTTTATTCGTATACTAATATATAGTTAAACAAGAATTATACACAGTTCATACAAAAAGCATATATATGGAACAACTTTTTAAACATATAATTGTACAATGGAACTCTTGTTAAAATAGTTCATACATATATCATACATATTTCGTACAAAGTTCATACATATAGATAAAAAAATATATGATATTTGACATACTAGAACGATAATAAATCAAAAATGTGATATACTTATGATTATACTAATACAATCTTTTCTGTCCAGTTTTTTTTTTGTTTCTCTTATTCTCGCTTTATACAAACACATCTTATACAATTGATCTTTTGTATACGAATTGAAACAGATTATACAACTGATTTCTTTTGTATATGTTAACGAATTATTAACTGCTTTCTTAGCAAATTATAAAATAGTTTTTTTGTATATGTATAGCGAAATATACATATTTATGTTTGCTATGGAGCGCAATTATGCAAACTATAAGTATAACATACAAATATAATTTTTATTTTTGCTATATGTGAAAGTTACGTTACTCCTTATTTATTCGTTTATTATATTGATTAACTTTTATTTGTGATTTGGTTTTAATTTAAGTATCTACCAAAACATAGTCTTTTCTTCTATTTATGTTCCATTTGAAATATTTATATTTATTTCCTACTTATTTTATTTATTTTATATATTTTATTATTTTTCTTGTTATCATTAGTTACTTTTCCATTAAAAAATCATTTTTACTTATATTCTTCCAAATAAAAAAAAGATTTTTCTTAATTAATTTTTTTAAAATTAGTCAAATATTTTAGTCAAATCGTTGGTCAATCGCAAGTTACAAACATTTGAAATGCTTAATACTTTATCTAAATGTAAATTGAACCCGGAACCCCTTTGAATTTCAATTGATTCTAATTTGTTTAAATCTTCTGAAAATCTTAAGTTTTCTTAATTTCTTTCAAAAATTAAGTGACGACTCTTTTTGAAAAATGATTTTTTCTTTGAAATTTTAGCTAAGTTGATTTTCGAAAAAATAAAGTCTTTTCTTTCTAAAATAGAAATGATGACTCTGTTGTGGACTTAATTAAGTTCTAATGGTAATTATTTGACTATTTGTTAATTATTGTTAAATTATTTATCTATGCTTTAGTTGTTTAAATTACTATAAAGTGTCATTGCATTCATGACATTTTTCATTATATGTATAGTATATTAGAGAACGATTTTGTGTAATTGCAATCGGACTTTTTTATACTCAACTTTTTTTAGAAATGATCAACAATTCAAATAATAGATAGTAAATGGGTCGGTTTGAAATTAAATGAATTGGTAGTCGTAGAATATTATTCTCGTCAGACTTAAAACCAAGGGTTCGCAAAAATTTATTCCCTTTAAGCGAAGTAAATTAACCTAAGGTTGAGTAAGTTAAGTAAGATCAATCCGAGTTTGATCTAGATTTCTCCCATTTTTGTATCATAGACCAAGCATCTATTTTCATTCCCCTGTCTATTCTTTTCTTTCCAGTATTTTGATTATGATTATTTTTTAGTATTGTATTTTACGCGTCACAACAATTAGGAATTGAAAATCTGTCTTAGATCAAGTTGTCCACTTGAGTTCCAATCTTTCAAAATTCACTTTTAGTCAACTAGCATAAATATAAAATTAAATTCCAAATTTAACGCATTTGAATTAAGTTAACCCAACACCCAAGGTGTTTTGACCCATTAGAAGCTCACTTGTGTTTATTTGGTCCATTGATCCATAAAAGACAATCATGCTTATATGTTTAATCGAATGATGTATATGTTAAACAAATAAATTATCTAAGGGGGTGGAGCTAACTTAAATTGTTCTCTTTTTCTTGTAGGATGAATCCAATGTATGAGCCCTTAAGGACCCGAATGGTAACCCTACCAATCCTCATTATTGCTAGTTATGAAAGTGTAAACATGTGCAACAAAAGGAAGCATAAGCCCAATGCTAACCTCCTCATTCCCCAAATATGAAATTTTGATAAAATAAAGATGAGTTTTCTCTTGTCATAAGCCAATAAAATTTGGGCCAAAACTCAAATATAACCTTTCTTTCCTTTGTTCTTATTGATTTGTTAATTATATTGATTAAGTTTTATTTGTGATTTATTTTTTAGTTAATTAACTATTCAATATATAACCATTTCTTATGTATATGTTTCATTTGAAATATTTATATTTTATTTGTTATTTATATTTTTATTTTATTATTTGTCTTGTTATTATTAGTTACTTTTTCATTAAAAAAATCTCTTGTAACTTATTTCTTTCCGAATAAAAAAAATAGTTTTCTTACTTAAATAATTTTTCAAACTTAGTTAAATATACTAATCATTGGTCAACCGCAAGAGTGGAATTACCACCACTACGCGGACAATTTGCTTGTTGTTGACTTGCAAATGTGGAGTCAATGATAGTAATTTCATTGTAGATGCGATTTTTAAATGTGGGATACAGAGCAAACCCTAGTGTGGCCACCTGAGAGAGCAACGAGGTCTTTCTCATCCAAACCTTGCTTCTTAAAGTTGTCAATAAGTGCAAGTAAGTCCATCAACAATGTTGGAATGTTATTATTGGCAGTGGTTCTACTTGTTGTAGTTGAATCCCTTCTTCCTAGTTCTACTTCCCATGTTGGTCCATGTAGCTGTGCACAAGACACAACTGGACGACCACAAACTTTATCAACCTTCGTTTTAATTTTGATCGATCACCTCAAATCCTCTAGCAGGATTGTTATTGGCATGAGTAATCTTTTTACTATCAATAGTAGTCGTATGATCAAGAAGAATTGAAGCGTCATAACCCTGCATTTATTAATACAATAATTAGTAACAACATTTCAAGCAATTACCAAACATTATCAACTGGCTAGGAGAGAAAGAAATTAAACTCACTTAAACGAAACAATCATGAAAATGTAATCGTAGTAAAGAGGCGCCCATTCGTCTCTCTGTCTGATTGCATCCTCAACTATCCGTTTAATGGTTGGTAAAGCTTGGGGACAAATATCATCGTATAAATCATATGACAAATCCGAAAAAGCAATGCTTGCTAAATAAAACATGATTAACACATGAAGAAACACAAGTTATAACTTGAAGCCATTTTTTTGTTTGTATAATTACTATATAGAGAGTCTATGAATAAGTTGTACACTTTCTTATTATGTTTATGATTTTGTGATGATGAGAGTAAAATGAGGTTGTATTTATAGATAAAAAAAAAATTATAAATATGAATCGATCAAAAAATGAGTTAAATAAAAATGAATAAGTTACCTGACTCTACTCAGATTTTAAATAGGTAAAATGAATTTACCCAATGGATAATATGAATAATCATATTACCCATATTATAGTAGAAATCTTGTTAAAATATTTTTTTTAAAAATAAAAAATTATCACTTAACTCCACCTCTACCAGCCCCCCCCCCCCCCTCCAACTTCTCAAAAAAATGTAAAAGATAAATTAAACCCCTACAAGTCTCCCACTCCCTACCCCCTACTAGCCACCCCCTTTCCCCACACCCCCTACCACTACCAACCCCCAACCCCCTCTCCATACTCCATCCAAAAAAAAATCATTAAATTTTTTTAGAAAAAAACATTACCACACCCCTACCCCTCCCCGCCCCCCGCCCCCCAAAAAACACCCCATCCCAAAATAAAAATAGCAAAAAATTTAATTGTTTTTTAAAAAAAATTATCACCCCACCTTTTAGAACCCGCTCCTTACCCCCTATCAGCTCCCCACAACCTCTTACCCCCTATCAGGCCCCCACTCCACCCCATCCATACCACCCCTATCCCAAATTAAATTTAAAAAAAGTTTCATGTTTTTTCATAGATTTTTTTATTATTCAACCCTTTATTATTTTTTATTTGCTTTTATCCATTTAATTATTCATTTTAAATGGATAATATGAATATTACTCGTTTTTCAAATGAATTGGATACCCAATTCATTTAATATGAATAATATGAATGAATACTCATATTATTTATCCATTTTACTACCCCTACCGTTGACTACAGTAACACGACAATAGTTGTAGGTTTAGTAACTCTCACAAACTTTTGACAATTTCTAATTAAGAAAACAATTTTTAATTTTGTAGTACGTTGAATCAATACATGCACAAAATGTTTAAAAGACTATCAGTTTTTGACTTAGCAAATAAACTCTCCGCAACCACCAATTGAGGTGACAGCCTGACCGGATGAATTCAATTAAATAAATAATTACAATCAACTATAATATTTTTTTATATTAAATCTATCGCCTTAAAAATAAAACTAATTCTTATTCAAAAATATTTGGTTATACTTTTATAAATTAAGTAATTAATTAATTATAAAAATAAAATAACTTTTTAAATTTCTAAATTACCCTTTAATTTCGAGTACATATGAACTTAATATAATTTCAAATTCTATTTCTGTAACGACCTGTTTAGTCGTTTTGAGCAGCAGATTTTAATTCTGGAAAAACGGCTGGGACGACGGATGTCACGACGGACCGTCGTGGTCACGACGGCCCGTCGAGGAGGTTTCGTTCCATGACACTTAGAATTCTTCAATTTGGATATTAAAATCGACTCTCTGTAATTTGTGACGGACCTGCAGGACGTGCCGTCACATCTACGACGAACCGTCGTGAGGCACCGTTTCAATATACTTAGGAATTCTGAAATTGGGTACCGAAAATTGAGTCTCTGACCGTCAGGACGGAGGTGCAGGACGGACCGTCACTGGTGTGACGGGCCGTCACAGCTCACCTGGATTTTGGGAGGCTGCGACGACCTGCGTGACGGACCGTCGCAGGCACGACGGGCCGTCACAGGTTGCGCAAATCCCAGGCAGAATAGGATTCCTCTACACGTTTTAAGGGTCGTTTTAGACTATTCTTTCCTTAATTATAAAGATTGAGGGTTAATATTAATAAGTCTAATTACTTGGGGGTTAAAAGAGGTAACCTTAAGTTAATTAGTGAGTTCTATTGTCCTCTTTTAGTCTTAATTATATGATAATTAGGGTAAGGGAAAGAGGGTTTGAATAAAAGAAAACAGAAAGAACAAGAGAGAGAGGGAATTGAACGAGAAAGAGAGAAAACGAAGAGGATAGCAAAGCTTTGGGGAAAATTCTTGCTTGATCAATTCTTCGGTGGAGGTAGGTTATGGTTTTCATGCTACTTGTAGTAAACTCTTAATAGTGAATGCTATGTGTTGATAGTATTGTAAACCCTACTATGTGCTTAATTGTAAGCTTGTATGAATATAAATATGAAATTGTGACAAACTAAGCATGATGAAGCTATTGAATCCCAAATCTTGAAAGAAACCCTAATTCACTTGTTTATGATGATGCCTTAGTGTAAAAGAAGGCTTGATAAATTATATAATGAGATTGATGATGCCTTAGTATGAAAGAAGGCTTGATGAATTAGGGGATCGGGTGCCACGTTCCGGTACTAGGATAGAATGAATATGAGGATCGGAGTGTCACGTTCCGACACCAGGATAGATTATGGATCGGGTGCCACGTTCCGGTACCAGGATAGAATGAATATGAGGATCGGAGTATCACGTTCCGACACCAGGATAGAATATGGATCGGGTGCCACGTTCCGGTACCAGGATAGTATATGAGGATCGGAGTGCCACATTCCGGCACCAGGATAGAAATAGAGGAGCGGAGTGTCACGTACCGACACAAGAGGAAGAAAGATAATGAATCTTGAAAGATAATGAATATACTCAATCTAATGAACTTAATTCCCAAATGAGTATGGTATTGAGGCTTGAGTCCTCATGTGTGAACTCGGTTGTAGTTATTGATGAATTCATGTTGTTATTGCTACATGTTGAGTATTGTAGTTGATTTACATTATTATTGATATATATTGTTCCCTATTTTGAGTTGGCCGATGATATCTACTCAGTACTTGTGGTTGTACTGACCCCCTACTTTTATGTTTTCTTCTTTGTTAATTGTGGAATGCAGCAAACGTTCCGTCAACTTCAACTCAGCAGTAAATCAAGCCAGTCTTCGTCACACCGGATCTTCAGGGTGAGCTAATGCTTCTAGCTTGGACTGGGTCTTCTTCTTCAAGTCTTGATGCCTTGAACTTCCGGCATGGACTAGCTTTTTAGTTATTTTTGTTCTTAGACAGTTTTAGTTTAGAAATTTGAGATAGATGTTCTTGTGATGATGACTTCCAGATTTTGGGGATATTAATAATAGTTTTGAATTGTTTTATTAATGAGTTTAAGTCTTCCGCATTTCTTTTGTCGATATTGTATTAAAATGTTAAAGGTTAGGTTGGTTGGTTCGCTCACATAGGAGGGTAAATGTGGGTGCCAGTCGCGGCTCCGATTTTGGGTCGTGACAAACTTGGTATCAGAGCATTAGGTTCGTTGGTCTCATCACACAAGAACGAGTCTAGTAGAGTCTTAAGGAACGGTAGGGGGACGCCTTTACTTTTCTTTGAGAGGCTATAAGACTTTAGGAAAATTCCATTCTTTCATTCTTCTTTCGTGCTACTACATGAGTCCAATTGGTATCTAGGTGATACAAATTGGTATCTGACCATCTTCACTCTATTTTGCAGATGGTTAGAACTAGAGCAACGACCGCACCAGCAGCCACAACGGAAAGACAAGAAACGACTGAGCCAGCCACTAGGGCTGTGGCTCGAGGAGGAACAGTGGCAAGAGGCCGTGGAAGAGGTCGTGGGAGGACATCCTCTATAGGAAGAGGACGAGCACCTAGCCCATCTGATACTAGGGCGGTGACTCCTCCACCGACTGAGGAGGTAGTAAGAGAGGGTGAGGAAGGGGAAACTGAACAAGGGCAGAATGAGGAAATGCCACCCCAACCTACCCCAGAGATGATCAACCAGGTACTTGCTTATCTTAGCGGGTTATCCGATCAGGGTCAGGCACCTCCAGTGGTTTCTGCACCAACACCTCCGGTTTCAGAGATACGACATGCGGCTACTATGGCTCCCCGCATGGATGCATCATTGGAATAGGCACATTTCCACGTCTGACTACTGGGCCTATTATGATGACAATGATCAGCATGAACTTTTCAGTATGTTCTTGAAATTGAAACCTCCAGTCTTCAAGGGTGCAGAATCTGAAGATGCTTATGATTTTCTGGTTGATTGTCATGAGCTACTACACAAGATGGGGATAGTAGAACGGTTTGGCGTTGAGTTCGTGAGCTATCAGTTTCAAGGGAACGCCAAAATGTGGTGGCGGTCACATGTTGAGTGTCAACCAACAGAGGCACCACCTATGACTTGGGAATCATTCACTACCCTGTTTATGGAGAAGTATATCCCAAGGACTTTGAGAGATAGAAAAAGGGATGAGTTCTTGAGTCTCGAGCAAGGTAGGATGACGGTCAACGCATACGAGGCTAAGTTTCGTGCTTTATCAAGGTATGCCACCCAACTTTGTTTCAGTCCACAAGAACGGATCCGCCGTTTTGTGAAGGGGTTGAGGTCCGAATTGCGGATTTCAGCCTTACAGATAGCGGCAACGGCAACATCCTTCCAAGAGGTGGTAGACTTTGTGATAGAGGTGGAAGGAGTGAAGTCAGATGACTTCACCACAACGTCGACATCAAAGAGGCTTCGAAAGGGAGGTGAGTTCAACGGTTCATACACTAGAGGACAGAGTTCTGGAGGCTACTCAGTCCGACCAATTCAGTCTTCACTACAGACTGTAGTTGGGGGTCTACCTCAGACCGGTCAACACTTCTCTGAGAGGCCGATGCGTGAACCCAGAGAATGTTATGGATGTGGGGAGATTGGACATATTAAGAGGTATTGTCCGAACCAGAGTTACAGAACCCCACTAGCTAGAGGTAGAGGTGGCCATGGTAGAGGCCGTTATTCTGGAGGGCGTGGTGGCCGAGGTAATGGTGGTCACCAAAACGGCAGAGGTGATGGGCAAACTGGAGCCCCTACATCACAACATGGTAGGGGCAACGGGCAAACCAACGAAAGGGCCCATTGTTACGCTTTCCCTGGGAGGACTGAAGCGGAGGCATCTGATGCTGTTATCACAGGTAATCTTTTGGTTTGTGATTGCATGGCATCTGTATTATTCGACCCTGGCTCCACGTTTTCATATATATCTTCCTCATTTGCTAATGGTCTAAATTTACATTGTGAATTACTTGACATGCCTATTCGTGTTTCTACTCCGGTGGGTGAGTCTGTGATAGTCGAAAAAGTATATAGGTCTTGTTTGGTGAATTTTGTGGGGAGCAACACTTATGTAGATTTAGTTATTTTAGAAATGGTTGATTTTGATGTAATTCTGGGTATGACTTGGCTTTCTCCGCAATTTGCGATCTTGGATTGTAATGCTAAAACTGTGACGTTAGCCAAGCCTGGGACAGACCCGTTAGTGTGGGAGGGTGACTACACTTCTAATCCGGTGCGTATCATCTCCTTTCTTCGTGCTAAGAAGATGGTTAGTAAAGGGTGTTTAGCTTTCTTGGCACATCTCAAGGATGACACTACCCAAGTACCCTCGATTGAGTCAGTTTCGGTAGTCCGTGAGTTTTTGGATGTGTTCCCTGCAGATCTTCCTGGCATGCCACCGATAGGGATTTGATTTCTGCATTGATTTGAAACGGGTACTCGCCCCATTTCTATACCCCCTTATAGAATGGCCCCAGCGGAGTTAAGAGAGTTAAAGGCACAACTTCAAGAGTTGTGAGCAAAGACTTCATTAGACCAAGTGCATCTCCTTGGGGTGCCCCGGTTTTATTTGTGAAGAAGAAGGATGGGAGTTTTCGGATGTGCATAGACTATAGACAACTGAACAAGGTAACTATTAAGAACAAGTATCCTCTTCCTCGCATTGATGACTTATTCGATCAGTTACAAGGTGCTTGTGTCTTCTCTAAATTGACTTGAGATCCGGTTATCATCAATTGAAAATACGGGCAACGGATGTGCCAAAGACTGCTTTTCGGACTAGGTATGGGCATTATGAATTTGTAGTGATGTCCTTTGGTCTTACAAATGCCCCGCTGCTTTCATGAGCTTGATGAATGGATATTTAAGCCGTATTTGGATCTCTTTGTGATCGTATTTATAGATGATATACTGGTATATTCTAAAAGTAGGGGGGAACATGAGGAGCATTTGAGGATTGTGTTGGAAATGTTGAGGGAGAAAAAGCTTTATGCCAAGTTCTCTAAGTGTGAGTTTTGGCTAGATGCAGTGTCCTTCTTGGGGCATGTAGTTTCTAAGGAAGGAGTGATGGTAGATCCTTCTAAGATTGAAACAGTGAAGAATTGGGTGAGACCCACTAATGTGTCAGAAATACGGAGTTTTGTTGGGTGCTAGCTACTACTACCGCCGATTTGTCAAGGGATTCTCTTCTATTGCTTCTCAATTGACGAACTTGACTAAGCAGAATGTTCCATTTGTATGGTCGGATGAGTGTGAGGAAAGCTTTCAGAAGCTCAAGACTTTGTTGACTACTGCACCAATTCTCACCTTGCCGGTAGAGGGTAAGAACTTCATTGTTTATTGTGATGCATCCTATTTGGGTTTGGGTGCAGTGCTAATGCAAGAAAAGAATGTGATTGCTTATGCTTCAAGACAATTAAAAGTGCATGAGCGTAACTATCCAACTCATGACTTGGAATTGGCCGCGGTAGTATTTGCATTGAAGCAATGGAGGCACTATTTACATGGGGTTAAGTGTGAAATCTATACGGATCATCGTATCCTACAGTATGTCTTTACTCAGAAAGATTTGAACTTGAGACAAAGGAGATGGATGGAACTACTGAAGGACTACGACATCACTATCTTGTATCATCCGGGGAAGGCGAATGTGGTGGCAGATGCTTTGAGTAGAAAGGCGGGAAGCATGGGAAGTCTAGCTCATTTGCAAGTTTCTAGACGCCCATTGGCTAGAGAGGTGCAGATTTTGGCTAATGACCTCATGAGGTTAGAAGTAAATGAGAAGGGAGGATTGTTAGCTGGTGTGGAGGCAAGATCCTCCTTCCTTGACAAGATTAAGGGGAAGCAGTTTGATGATGAGAAGTTGATCCGGATTCGAGATAAGGTGTTGCAAGGAGAGGCTAAAGAAGTAACAATTGATGAGGAAGGTGTTTTGAGGATAAAGGGAAGGGTATGTGTACCCCGCGTCGATAATTTGATCAACACTATTCTGACAGAGGCTCATAGTACAAGGTATTCTATACATCCGGGCGCAACCAAGATGTATCGCGATCTAAAGCAACACTTTTGGTGGAGTAGAATGAAGCTTGATATTGTTGACTTTATTGCCAAATGTCTAAATTGTCAACAAGTAAAGTATGAACACCAAAGGCCCGGAGGAACGCTTCAGAGAATGCCCATTCCTGAATGGAAGTGGGAGAGAATCGCAATGGACTTTGTGGTTGGTCTTCCAAAGACAATGGGTAAGTATGACTCCATTTGGGTGATTGTTGATAGGTTAACTAAGTCTGCTCATTTTATTCCGGTCAAGGTGACTTACAATGCAGAGAAGTTAGCAAAAATCTACATCTCAGAAATCGTTCGATTGCATGGGGTTCCACTATCCATCATATCAGATAGAGGTACGCAGTTAGTTTACTTCTAAGTTTTGGAAAACATTGCATGCTGAATTGGTACTAGGTTGGACCTTAGTACTGCATTTCATCCTTAGACCAATGGTCAGTCTGAGCGAACGATTCAAGTGTTGGAGGATTATGCTTCGTGCATGTGTGATAGAGTTTTGGTGGCCATGGGATAGTTTCTTACCTTTGACAGAGTTTTCATACAATAATAGCTATCACTCTAGTATTGATATGGCTCCATTTGAAGCATTGTATGGAGGAGGTGTAGATCTCCATTGGTTGGTTCGATGCATTTGAGGTTAGACCTTGGGGTACTGACCTCTTGAGGGATTCGTTAGATAAGGTGAAGGGCATTCAAGAAAAGCTTCTAGCGGCGCAAAGTAGACAAAAGGATTATGCAGACCGAAAGGTTAGAGACTTGGAGTTCATGGAGGTGAACAAGTCTTGTTGAAGGTTTCACCCATGAAAGGGGTGATGCAGTTTGGAAAAAGAGGTAAGCTAAGTCCAAGGTATATTGGACCATTCGAGGTACTAAAGTGAATAGGGAAGGTGGCTTATGAATTAGCCTTGCCCCCAGGGCTGTCCGGAGTGCATCCGGTGTTTCATGTGTCCATGTTGAAAAGATACCATGGAGATGGAAACTACATTATCCGTTGGGATTCAGTTTTGTTTGATGAGAACTTGACTTATGAGGAGGAACCGGTTGCTATATTAGATAGAGAGGTTCGCAAGTTGAGGTCGAGAGAGATTGCATCCATCAAAGTTCAATGGAAGAATCGACCGGTTGAAGAGGCTACTTGGGAGAAGGAGGCAGATATGCAAGAAAAATACCCACATTGTTTACAGATTCAGGTACTCCTTTTCGCCATTGTTTTTCTTCTTTTGATCGTTCGGGGATGAACGATGGGTAAATTGGTATCTATTGTAACGACCTGTTTAGTCGTTTTGAGCAGCAGATTTTAATTCTGGAAAAACTGGCTGGGACGACGGATGTCACGACGGACCGTCGTGGTCACGACGGCCCGTCGAGGAGGTTTCGTTCCAGACACTTAGAATTCTTCAATTTGGATATTAAAATCGACTCTCTGTATTTGTGACGGACCTGCAGGACGGCCGTCACATCTACGCGAACCGTCGTGAGGCACCGTTTCAATATACTTAGGAATTCTGAAATTGGGTACCGAAATTGAGTCTCTGACCGTCAGGACGGAGGTGCAGGACGGACCGTCACTGGTGTGACGGGCCGTCACAGCTCACCTGGATTTTGGGAGGCTGCGACGACCTGCGTGACGGACCTTCGCAGGCACGACGGGCCGTCACAGGTTTCGCAAATCCCAGGCAGAATAGGATTCCTCTACACGTTTTAAGGGTCGTTTTAGACTATTCTTTCCTTAATTATAAAGATTGAGGTTAATATTAATAAGTCTAATTACTTGGGGGTTAAAAGAGGTAACCTTAAGTTAATTAGTGAGTTCTATTGTCCTCTTTTAGTCTAATTATATGATAATTAGGTAAGGGAAAGAGGGTTTGAATAAATAAAACAGAAAGAACAAGAGAGAGAGGGAAATTGAACGAGAAAGAGAGAAAACAAGAGGATAGCAAGCTTTGGGGAAAATTCTTGCTTGATCAATTCTTCGGTGGAGGTAGGTTATGGTTTCATGCTACTTGTAGTAAACTCTTAATAGTGAATGCTATTTTGATAGTATTGTAAACCCTACTATGTGCTTAATTGTAAGCTTGCATGAATATAAATATGAAATTGTGACAACTAAGCATGATGAAGCTATTGAATCCCAAATCTTGAAAGAAACCCTAATTCACTTGTTTATGATGATGCCTTAGTGTAAAAGAAGGCTTGATAATTATATAATGAGATTGATGATGCCTTAGTATGAAAGAAGGCTTGATGAATTAGGGGATCGGGGCCACTTCCGGTACTAGGAAGATGAATATGAGGATCGGAGTGTCACGTTCCGACACCAGGATAGTTATGGATCGGGTGCCACGTTCCGGTACCAGGATAGAATGAATATGAGGATCGGAGTATCACGTTCCGACACCAGGATAGAATATGGATCGGGTGCCACGTTCCGGTACCAGGATAGTATATGAGGATCGGAGTGCCACATTCCGGCACAGGATAGAAATAGAGGAGCGGAGTGTCACGTACCGACACAAGAGGAAGAAGATAATGAATCTTGAAAGATAATGAATATACTCAATCTAATGAACTTAATTCCCAAATGAGTATGGTATTGAGGCTTGAGTCCTCATGTGTGAACTCGGTTGTAGTTATTGATGAATTCATGTTGTTATTGCTACATGTTGAGTATTGTAGTTGATTTACATTATTATTGATATATTTGTTCCCTATTTTGAGTTGGCCGATGATATCTACTCAGTAACTTGTGGTTGTACTGACCCCCTACTTTTTGTTTTCTTCTTTGTTATTGTGGAATGCAGCAAACGTTCCGTCAACTTCAACTCAGCAGTAAATCAAGCCAGTCTTCGTCACACCGGATCTTCAGGGTGAGCTAATGCTTCTAGCTTGGACTGGGTCTTCTTCTTCAAGTCTTGATGCCTTGAACTTCCGGCATGGACTAGCTTTTTAGTTATTTTTGTTCTTAGACAGTTTTAGTTTAGAAATTTGAGATAGATGTTCTTGTGATGATGACTTCCAGATTTTGGGGATATTAATAATAGTTTTGAATTGTTTTATTAATGAGTTTAAGTCTTCCGCATTTCTTTTGTCGTATTGTATTAAAATGTTAAAGGTTAGGTTGGTTGGTTCGCTCACATAGGAGGGTTAAATGTGGGTGCCATTCGCGGCTCCGATTTTGGGTCGTGACAATTTCTAGTGGAGCGATAAAATGCATAATGAATTTAATTAATTAGTACCAAAAACCTCCTCTCAGTGAAACTCAAGAGATTAAAAAAAATAATTAAAAATTGATTCATTATGAGCAACTACCAACTACAAATTTCGAGAAAAAGTCAAAATATAAAAAAATGAATAACAACTCTAGAAAAAATTTCACATCACCGTTAACAACATGCAAATTAGTATTAAGTTATATATAATGATACTAATTACTCCCTCAGTCCGGAATTGTTTGTCATGTTGCGTTTATTAAAAATCAATTTAATTAACTTTTAAAGGTAAATTAGATTATATTAATTTGATATTTTAAATAAAAAAGTTAGATATTCTAAAACCATATGAAAAGTACTATAAATTACAATCTTTTGTATATTAATATGATGAAAAAATATATCTTAAATATTAATCAAAATTTTTATAATTTGACTCTATAAACAGAAATTATGACAAATAAATACGGACGGAGGAAGTAGTATTAAGGTCTTTATTAGTTCATTAAAGAATAGAGTGGAAACTTTCCTTTGTTTTAGTTTATTATTGGCTCATTCATTAATTATTATATATATATATGGTACGTTAATTCAATATTAATCAATTAATGGCCTATGGCCATAACGTGTCTCACCAAAAAATCTTTTTTAAACAAAATATTGATGAAGAGAAGATACGTGACACAGTACATCAACAACTATGTTTGAATAATACGTTTTATGTCTCTTTTTATTTGTTTATATTGATTCTGTAGAATGAAATTTGTATTAATGAACTTGGTTATAATGTAGCAAATATCTCCTTTTGTCAAAATTATAGTATATAGTACTCCACTTTCATTAGCCCTTCTTTCATCCACTGTATATATAAAAAATGAATATTTATTTTTACTTGTTCAATTTTTAAAAATAATTTATCACTTAATGTATTCCACTTATTACGTATAATTTTTTTTCTAAAACATTTCTCAAAGTATGTAATCTATTATACTAAGAGATTAATATAATAAAATTATTATTCTATTTAATTATTTGATTTGCTTCTTAAAGAATATATCAAGTTAATACGGATAAATAAAATAATGGAGGGAGGGAGTAGTTATCTGAATATTCAGGTGCTACTTCTATGATATTGAAGGTTAAATTAGTCCACCAGGCCTATAATATTATCAATTTGCTTATTGCTCATTTTATTGAAGAAAAAACAATAAATATAATGAAAAAGAAGAAAATTTTACGGTAGAATTGCTAGCAATTAATTTATTAAAGTGTCGATTCTCTGAGTTGTCAAAGTTGAGATTCGCAAATAAATATTAACCTGATTATTTTTTCGTGATTAAAGTAAGAAAAGGAACATATTGTTATATAAAAACTAATGCATGTATAAACTACACAGTAAGAGAGTGAGAGAAAACTATTGTTTTTCACTTGTTTTTGCTATTTACGTTAATACAAGAAGAGGGATATATATATACTTGAGCAACAAGTGTAATATATGGACTTTATTTGCCATGCAAATACTTAATTCAGGGGCGGCTCAAATCCGTTGGTTAAGGTCAAAATCGAACTAGAGGCCTTCAAAAAAAATTATAAATATTTTTTTTCATTTACTAGCTTTTTGAGATGAAAAGTTGTTAATAATTTTTGTGTAATCCATCTCTTCTAATAATTCTTTTTCAATCGATAATAAAGTCAAATCACTTAATCTTTCTTGAGACATTATTATTTTTTAATTTTATTATTTTTAATTTTGGAAAACTTCTTTTTGCTAAGGCGATTATTACAAGAATTGTTAACATTATTCTATAAGCTCCGAAAGCATTTGAAAAAGGATCAAGTCTTTTTATTTGATTGAGTATCTAAAACAGACTATTGTCTTCTACTTGTATGATTTTATCAAGTTATCAACTTTTTTTTTCTTTTAAGTTTTGAATGACCGAATTCATATTTTTTAGTTGACATATTAAAATCTAACAAATATTTTAAACACTATTTACTATGTCAATAAAATATATAATAAACATAAGATATAAAATAAAGGTAATATTAGAAATTAGAATGATATATCGAATTTGAAATTATGAACAATTGATTTTCGAAATTGAATTGGATTGTTGTGATATATTTTTCTTCAAATTTATTATAAATTGTATTTTTTAAAATTGAAATTATCAATAAAACAAGTAAATTATTAAGTTTTGAATAAGAAATATAAAATTAGAAAAATGATAGAGAGAAGAAATAGAAGAGATAATGATAGAATACATAAAAATAAAATTTGAAAAAGCATAAGGTAAAAAATAAAATAAAACTTGTACGAATAAAAAAGAAATACACATTGAAAAGGTAAAATAGTAAGTCGTTGTCTCATTAATGCCTAATGGTCATTTTGAGTCTTTGTTCTATTTTTTTTATAAAAAAAAAATCAATCTGTTTTACGAAAAATATATATAAATGAAAAAATGATTAAGTTTCAAAAAATCAATTAATCTTATGAATTAAAAAATCGACTTTCCAAGTTAACAGAGTCGCCACTTGATTTTTTTAGTAAAAATCAAGAAAACTTACAATTAATTTTCAAATATTTTAAAACAGATAAAAGAATCAGTTGAAAAGGGTTCGAAATTCAAATATACATTCTGGGAAGGTATTAGGCCCTTGAAATGCCCGCTAACTCGCGGTTGACTGGCGATTTGACTAAAAATGACTTTGACTTGAATTTACCAATTTTTCCGACTAAAGTTTATTTTTATCATTTTGTTTACATAAAATTATTATTATTTTCTAATTAATTAATTTAGTGCAAAGAAAGGGATTATTTAAAAGGAGTGACTAAAGGTGATTGATTAGAATAACAAAATAAAGGTCAAGTGACTTGTATAAAAATATTTATATATATATATATATATATATATATATATATATATATATATATATATATATATATATATACAAAAAATTTTACTTATTTATCATTAAAAATTAATTATCTCTTTTTACGGAAAAATAACCAAAGGGATGACCTAAAGGGATGACTTAAGGGTTGACAAAGACCAAGAAGTAGAATAAAAAACTAAGTAACATTATATGTATATAAATAAATTCAGAGTATATGTATAAAAAGATAAGAAAGAGGTGCCTATCATTTGGGAATTAATTAAATCATAATCAAAGACGTTAGTCAACATAAGAACAAATTAATAAAGAGAGAGAGAAAGGAAACATTTGAACTTGGGCCAATTTTTGCCCAAATTCTACTAAGTTGGGCTTTGGCCCACCTGTCCTATTTCTAAGATAATGATCCAAAATAGGTCTTGCCCACTTAGGAATCAATTGGGCTTGCTAAATTATTCCTTGGGCTTTTGTCACCTTTCCATTCAATTATGCTATTCAATACACAACTATAAGTTTTATATTCTCTAATTTTCACTTCTTTTTTTAAATATTACATAATTCCTTTTTTTTAAAAATTTTGGTAGAAGTGTATAGATATATAACATTCTCTCTCCTATAATACACAATTCCCCAATATAATCCCTATTTTTTCTCCACTAAAACACTCAATCTTCTAAATCAATTTTTGGATTTTGAATTATTAATTTTAATTAATTTTAATTAAAAAACCCAATTTTGAAATTTTGAATTCAAAATTCAAAAAATTTGAAATCTCAAAAAACTGGATAATTGCTCTCCCGTTCTTATTGTTCTTCTTACTCCATCACGTCTTCAGTTCTTCTTACTCCATCATCGTCTTTGTTCTTCTTAACCGAGCATCTGTTATTGGTTTCTTCCTTTTCTTATTACTCCATCATCAGTTCTTCTTTTCTTCCTTTTTTTTTTTGTTTTGGTTAATTGTTCTATTACATCATAGTAATGGATCTGTTAATTAATAGAAGGATATATGATTCCGACGATGAAAATTGGAAAGAAAATAGAAAAAAGTCTTTGCATGATCCTATGAATCTTCAGAAGGATTCAAACAAAGATTCTGGCGAAACATCAAAATCAAAGGTTGTCAAAATACAACAAAAAAAGAAAAAAGAAGCAGCAACCATTGTTGTCGGGCCTACATTGTTTCGGGTTTGTATTTTTTATACTTATTTTAAAATAGTTGTTGAAATTAGTAAAAATTTTAAGGAATCCAATATGTATCAAAAAATTATGAAAATTATTATCATGTATCAGACAATAGGTTTAATACATAAGTACTAAGTGGATTATAATGTTTAGTCTATGCTTTGATACATGAATTCGATGTGTATCATATGATTTCCTATGTATCAAGGGTTTTTAGATTTTTTTATCATGTATCAGTGATTAATTTCAATAATTGCGCCATCAAGTGTGCTTGCTGATACATTTTGAATCAGTGTGTATAGTGTTTTAGACGATGCATTGATACATGAATTTGTTGTGTATCAAAATATTTTCTATGTATCATGAGGTTTTGAAAATTGTTATAATGTATCATTCAATAAGATTGATAACTGTGCCATCAACTATGCTTGATGATACATATAGAATCAGTGTGTATAGTGTTTAGTCGATGCACTGATACATGTATTAGATATGTATCACACCAATTACGTGCTGAATTAATGCTGATTAATGATCTGTTACCGTAAATTAAGCTGTTTTAGTTAACAAGTTTAATTGATCCGTTTTTTTCCCATTTTATTCTTAACAGTTTTTAAGTTACCATGTATCATTTACCATCTATCACTACAGTCTAAAGTATCACGACACAACAATTTTAAAGGAATTTTAGTAAATACTAAATTTGTCGGGACAGAGTGTAATTATTGAATTACACTATGGTATTCCTTAAATTTTTACCTTTCCATTTTCATCCTCCGTGACATACATTGAGTGTATATCCTATGTATATGTCATGTATGTCAATAATTCCCAAGCTCCCAAACCTGTAATTTCATCCATATCTTTGTATTTATGCGTTTTCCCTGTATTGGCACGTTTTTTACACTGTATACCACATATTCAGACTGTATACCAATGTATAAAGATGGTATATCAGTCTACTTTTCGACTTTTCGGGGTTGGGAAATTGAATTTCCAGCAACATGCTACTGCTCTCAATCTGTACATCATTTTTATGAGGCTGGACGACTCGATAAGCAAGAGTATTGAGCCTTTATGGCCCAATAGGCAAGCGCAAGGAGAAGAGATATAACCCGTGAGGATTCGGAGGAGATTTCACATGAAAAAAGAACAGATGAACAAGAATTAGCAGCTAATCGAAATGCCAAAATAAAGGAACTAACCAACAAAGTTTCTTAATAATATCTCGGCTTAAAACGGGGTTCAGTTGACATTAATCGATAAGAATTTGTAATATAACACTAAAAGGGGTGATGGGAATCATATAAACTTGGGTTTAACCATGTCAAACTTCAAAGCAATAATAAATAAATCAAAAACAACAAAGCAATAGGTGAACAGTAGCCATTAAACTATTGAATATTAGTGATAAAGTGATAAAAGAATTGAATAAAAAAGGGAGCATGTCACTTGTTGCTGGGAGAAAACTATAGCCAAATGTTGCTGCCAAGAAAAGGCATTTACTGCCCATTATTAAAATACACTACATATAAACAATAAAGAGAGAAAAGTAAGCTTATTTTTCCATTAGAGAGTATCACTTATGCCGACTCCAACTTAACAGATTGCCATACAAAATCATCCGGGACAAAAGCATACAACTAGAGAGAACACCCACGAACTAAATCTTGTAAAGGCGAAAACTCCAGACGGCTTAACAACTACAGATTCTATCTCGAAAAGGAACCCTTCATACCAAAAAGTGTTCGGAAGAACTAAATTCCATCAATATGGACAAAAAAAGAAAAAAATTAAACTAAACCATAGAATATGCACAACACAGTAGAGAAAATCTTTAGCGCCTAAGAATCATAACAAGACAATAAAAATGATTTTATCGACTAAGAACTCAATCGACCAATAAGCTTAGATTTTAGGTAGACGTAATTGCTATAGTCGAAGAAACTGAGAAATACATTTTTTAGGACACGTGCAGCCAAAATAATTCCAGCATAAACCTCATATTATAAAGAAACGAATACTCCGTTACCAACTAAAATAAGGGATCAGTGATGATGCTAACATGCTTAACAAATGACTCAGCCAACTACACAAGCACAAAACCAACCACATGTAACATCTGAAATATTCCCACGATGCTTGATCGAAATGAGATACAAAAAATAGTAAAATCGATCAAGGGCAGTTATACATCACGTTTAAACTACAAAACTCGACGACATCGACCAACACAATAACAGTATCACATTAAAGCAACAAAGACGAGAAATATATCCAAAGGGAAGATGTTACCTTTTTCGAGCAGCGAACTAGGGATAAGGCGAGCAAATGGGGGCTTGTCTCCTCTCCGTGACTTGAATTTTAACAATGATCGAGGATATCAAGCACTATCTTTGATCTGAATAGAGCTAAGACGTGTTTTTTGTGTATATTCTTGCCTATTTTGTTCAACTGATATGAGTGTTTCTGCTTAAGAATAATATTCAGGAAAAAAAAAATTCTCCCCCCCCCCCTCTCAAAGGAAAAGTAAAGAATATATAGAGAGAGGAATTAGGGTTTTGATAAGGGGGGGGGGGCGGATGAAAAATTGGATTCAAGGCCCATGAATTCAAAATTTGAAATCAAAATCTTCACCAATTTTGGACAGACCACCTTTTTTGAAAATTCAACTCATTCCTAAAGAAAGAAAGGTGCGATCAATGCTTGAGATCGACTCACATGTCCTTGTGAGGGCAGCGTGGAGCAATCTCGTCATCTCAAGGATGATTCTCGCTTGTCTCTAGTGCAGCTGTGACCGTACGAATGAAGGGGACGTTAAGGAAGCCGACGAAAAAGTCGTACCTCCCTTCTGCTGCTTCTTTCGCATGAAGGAGAGAGAGCACGATTGGGTCGGGTTGAAAATTGTTGGGCTGCTGCTGAAAGTGATTTTTGACGGGCTGTGATTATGCTGGGAATTACATTGGGTCATGTTTTTTCCTGATTTTGAGTTAAAGTAATGGGCTGGGGCAACTGTTGATAAGTGGCCCGAGGTTTGGAATGGGAGGAAATGGGCTGAACGATTGAAAATTGGCTAATAAATAACCCAAAAATTATCTTTTAGAATATTACCAATTTAGCCAAATTGTAATTGGCCAACTAGATTACAATTTTAAAAAGAGACGAATTAATATAATTAATTAACAAGCTTCTTAAGGTTAATAAAATAATTAATTCGAATATAAACTAAAGATTCAGAACATAAGCTTAAAATAATTAACCAACTATTTATATAAAACAAAGTATTAGTATCATTATTATTTTTTCGATTTTGAATACTTATAAAATTAAAATAATTATATAAATAATTATGCGAGACATATACATTAGCTAAAACAATATAAACAAGTGTCAAAACCTTACTTAAAATAACTTGCAAGCTAAAATTTTAATTATTATTTATTCCATTTTAAAAAAAAATAAAATTAATTATTTTAAACAGTTTAAACTCAAAAAACTCACTAATTAATTACTATCAAGAAGAATCAAAATTGCGTGTCGACACTATCTAAGCTAAAAAAAAAATGGGGCCCCTAAAATTGAGAGCCAAAGGCCAAAGTTTTTTTTTTTTTTTTTTTTTAAAGCTTATCAGCGTTCCTGACTTAGAGCCTGTTTGGCTCAGCTTAAAAGCTGGTCAAACTGACTAAAAGCTGGTTTTTGACTTATTTGACTGTTTGGCAATACTCAAAATAGCTATTTTAAGTTAAAAAAACTTATTTTAAGCCAAAAGTTAAAAGCTGGGGTAGGGGTGCTTTTTTTTTTAGCTTATAAGCTGTTTTAAGTTGACCACATTTTTATGTTTTTCCCTTAATATTTTTTATACAATCTCCAAATTACCCATATAACCCTAACACCTCTTTCTTCTATTTTTCCCTTTTCACGTTTGACATAACAACTTCAACACTTTTATCCAAACGCATAACTGCTTATTTTAAAAATAAGTTTCAGCACTTCAAAAGTACTTTTTTAAAGCTGCTTTTATTAAGCCCATCCAAACAGGCCCTTAATTGGACATCAAGTTTATTATATAATTAGCTAATATACAATCACATAATATATTCACTATAACAAAAATAACTAATAGCGGTATTTAATTTTTAATCATCGTTAAATATGTATTTTTAGCGGCAATTGTCACTCTTGTATATGTTCCTAAAGCCTTTAGCGATATTAGTTCTAATGACACTTAACTAATGCCGATAAATATTTTAGCATTCTTTATTAGTGTCAATATTTAATACCGCTAAAAGTTGTTTTTGTTATAATGATTGTATGTATTTTATCTTATACATAAAATATATTTACGTGGAAATCTATTTTACAAACAATTCATCTCACTAATCAAATATTTTCTACAACACAAAGATTCATAATCAACACCCCCTCTTCTATTTATTCTCATGAAGACATATAAAACTTCTATTAATTGGAGATATCTATTTTAATCTAAAAATAAATAAATATATTTCTACAAAGAAAACTGCAGCAAGTTACTTCTCCCTTGATGAACAACAGTACATTCAAATGGATTTAACTCGTATATAATGTATATTGATTGTAATAGGACTCTGAGAGTAATTAAGGATAGCTATTCCTTTTTTTTTCTTTTAAGATTAAATTTGTCTTAGGTAGCTCGTAAATTAAAAGGCAAGGTATAAATCAAAGAGAAAGGGCACATAACCTTTTTTTTTAATTACTTATGTAAATAACTAATTTGTTTTATAATATAATTGTCAAACAATTTTAAAGATAGTGAACCCCAAATGAAAAAACAAGATACAAAACTGACTTGTTTTTAAGACATTACAAAAGAATCGAAACTAGCAAACATCACAATTACAATTATTTTGGAGGTATGGTTCGGTCCCTCTTGTGTTTCCACCTTTTTGATGAAATACAACACATTTAGGCGATAGCCTATTAATTTTTTTAAAAAAATCACACTTACAATTGAAAATAAACAAATTCTTGAAACAATTATTTTATTAACTTTTCTTAGTTGACCTTCCTGCAGTTGACACGAATCTGGCCTCGCTTTCCGGTCAATGGCTTGATATTACCCATCTTAATCATAGACTGAGCAAAATCTTTCGAGAACATACCTAAGTTTTTACTATATTTCTCAACAAGATCATCGGTCTTTCCTCCACTAAATAGTGCTTGATCAGAATGTAAAAGCCCTTTCTTGGACCTTAAGTCACTAAAATATTTTGAATCGAAAAGAGCTGGTGTTGGATCAAGAGGAGCAAGATTGGAATCACCTCCACTACGTGGACAATTGGCTTGGCGTTGTCTTCTAAAGGTGGGATCAATGTTAGTCTCATTGTAGATGCGATTCCTGAAGGTGAAACATTGAGCAAACCCTAGTGTATGGCCACCGGAGAGAGCAACGAGGTCTTTCTCATCCAAACCTTGCTTCTTGAAGTTTTTGATAAGTGCAGGTAAGTCCATAAACGGAGTTGGAATATTATTGTTGGCCGCGGTTCTACTTGCAGTAGTTGAGTCTCTTCTTCCGAGTTTCACTTTCCAACTTGGTCCATGTAGCTGTTCATGCAAAAATTATGTTAAGAAATAAATTGACAAGAGAGAAGTATAGTTTTAGCTTATGTTAAGAAATAAGGGAGTTATAATATAATACGTACAGCAACTACAGAGTCACGAGCTGCAACAGCTAAAATGTCAGCACAAGATACAACCGGACGTCCACAAACTTTATCAACCTCTGATTTAATTTTATCAATCACCTCAAATCCTCTAGCAGAATTGTTATTAGCACGAGAAGTCTTTTCACTATTAATAGTAGAAGTTTGGTCAAGAAGAATCGAAGCATCACAACCCTACATTTAGAAAGAAATACAATAATCAGTAACGACATATATATCAACCAAAGTACCAAATTAAAAAGAAACTTACGTTAACGAAACAATCATGAAAATGTAAACGTAGCAAAGAAGCACCCATTCGTCTCTCTTTTCTGACTGCATCCACAACAACCCGTTTAATGGTTGGTAAAGCTTTGGGACAAATATGGTGGTAGAAATCATCGGACAACTCCGAAAACGCCATGCCTGCTAGACAAAACATGACTAACACATAAATAAAGAGAAAGCTACGAGAAGCCATTTTTTTTATACACTTCTATTTGTTGTGTGTATGATTTTGAGTGATGATATATGTGAGCAATATATGGATGTATTTATAGGTCAAAAAAATGTCTAGGAATGAGCCAACTTTGACAATTTCTAATTAAGAGAACAATTCATGCACGAAATGTTCAGACTAATTTTGTATCAATTATTTTTAATGCAAATTAAATTGGGGCTGCGTCTCTCGTTTTATGATAAATAGTTAAAATATAACCTACTACTTACGAAATGTCTAGAATATTGAATAATATCAATTTTGACTTGACAATAATTATATGATTGTACTTTACGTTGTAGTTTCCTCTTTGTGTAGCGGAATCATTTTATTTTGATTTTAGCAACTGGATTTTGTGTGTAGTTGGTGTGTGGTGGGGGTGGGGGCTGCGGAGGAATATTGCAAAACCATAATTGAAATTTTTTAAAATTATTTTCTCCCTCCAAAAAAAATATTATCAATTATTTTGAAAAAAAAAATCTACGAGAGTTTCCTGTTTGATAATGCTCTAATAGAAGCTATAGTAAATAAAGATAACAAAAAATTGAGACGGGTGGTTGATTAGTTAAATATTTTAAAATATATTTTTTCTAGTAAAATAAGTTTCTTAAAATGAGGAAAATAATCTCTTTTATGAAAGTAGGGAAAATAAGTTTTACTAACATTCTACATTGATTGTAGTCTCCCCAATTTTCAGAACACCTCATCTTCACCCCCACACCCTTACCAACCGATCTACCCCCACACCCTTACCAACCGAACTTTGGAAAAATAAGTAAAATTTCATTTATTTTTTAGAAACATTTTCCTTCGTATCGAACACACCTTAAACCACTTTTTACAAGGATATAACCAAAACATTTACTCCATGAGAAGGGTTATTTAGATTGATATCATATGAGATGAGAAATAACGTGTCTATATAAATGTGCACGCATTCTAGATAACTTAAACTCACATGAAATGATCACACAACTCAACAAGCGATAATTGAAAATTTTAGACATTAATAGCATTATATTACACGCAAATACCAACTCCAAATTTGAAAAGGAAAAGGTCAAAGACAATAAAAAGATAGTATCAAGAATAGAGTGGACTGCTAATTATCGGTGTTCGTTTTTATTGGATCATTCATTAATTATTTATAAGTTAATTCAACATTAATCAATCATATTACACTTTGCCGTACCGCACTCATCAAAACTATTTTAAACGAAATTACTCAATTAGTAGATCAACAACTATATTAGAATAATAACTTTGATGTATCTTTTGTCAACGTACTAATTAAGGTTTTAATAGTATCATGTTTCTGTATGCATGGGTATATATTAATTGGAAAATGAGACTGATGAAAAGCTGTACTAAATTGAACTTAGTAAAGAAAATGGAGTTATTGGCTAGAATCATCGCTCAACTATGACTCAAATTTAATGTGCATGTTATATTATTTAAATGAGCAGAAAATATTCTTATACTATACGAAAAATAACAAGAATCATCCTTCAATCTATTTTTGTTAAGAAACTAATTGAATCAACAAAAAATGATTTGATCATGTCTTGCCACGACGAGAAGAACAAAATTACCTAAAAAGAATAAGGATATGGATAGGAAATGAATCTTTCATTCTAGAAATTTAAATTTTGCGTCTTGTCAATTTATATGTTTTTTGCATCCACAAGTAAATTTACTTACAGTAATACATAAGTTTTGAAATATTTATACAATAGGTTTCGATGGTTAGAAAGATTATGTAAAATAATTATTTTAAAAGTATTACGTCCAACTATTTAGAGATTTTCTTTAGTAAAATATTTAGGACACATGTGTCATTTACTTTATATACAATGCAATTTACATTTTATACAATGTACAAAAATGTTGAAAATTTAATGAAATTACTAGGGGTTTAATTATGAAATAAAATAAATAATTATTGTATTCGAAAATTTGAAGTTGGAGTAGTATTTGATCATATTTTTAGAAGAATATTTAGAGTTTGAATATATTTTGTATGAATATGATTTAATTAGTCAACTTCTAAAAAAAATCACTTGACTTGACTAGCTTAACCATGTGTACATATATTAATTCGACTTGACACATTTAATTTTTTATTGGTGATGTGATTTTTTATTTAAATAGACAGAAAGATGAATCTTGCAACTCTTTGAATAGTTCAAGGATATTTTTTGTTTACTTATATAACATAAGAATGTACTTTAAATTTAGGTCATATTTGAAAGATGATTTTAGTCAAAAACTCAAAGAAAATGTCATAAATAATATATGAAAGAATAACTATCTTAAATAGATACATTAACCAAGTACATGAGGTATTTATAATATGTAAATATAATACAAAAGACTAAACTATCCTTCTAGCTATACATATACTAGATGGGGGAGGCCCGTGGCAAGCACGGGCCCAATAGTCAAAATATCAGTATTAATGAATCATTGATGATAGTTGTTGTAGAAGATGGTTAATTTGATATGTTATATACTATTAAAGATATTCAAAATATATGTACAACTGATATTGGACATCAATTTTTTTTTTTTTGACATATGAGATCAACATGTAATTGTTTATCATATCATATGTAGAGGATGCTGCTGTTCATTTTTAGTTGCTGAATTTTCACATGAGTTTCTTCTCCTCTGCCCTTTTTTGTTTGATTTGCTAAGAATTTTAGTTGCTGATCTTCTTTATCTAATTTTCACATAAGGTTTTTCTCCTCTGCCCTTTTTTGTTTGATTTGCTAAGAATTTGGTTTCCATCCTGTGCTAGCTACTTTGTCACACTAGACCACAAATACATAAAACAAAGTTAATAATTACCACTCCAACACAGGCTAAGAAGTGTAGTTGAAATGAAATTAGTAAGTCAAAATAGACTCCAAAGGAGTAATAGAAATGATCAGTCTGGAAATAACTAATACTCAACACTGAATTACATGCGCTACTGCAAGGGCATACCTTAGCTTTTCCTCATGCATTGTATCCTCTTAAATTTGAAACAGACTTGATTCGGGCACTACAAATGCAAATTAATGAATAGGATCAGTTTGACATTGAACAACCTGGGAATGGAACCAGCCTGCATTGATGCCCATCCACTACTGTTTTTTAAGAACCACCTGCAAATGTAGTGGATACCTACTGATAAAGTAGGAACCTACTTCCTAAGGAAAATAAAATATAATGAATGGTGAATCTTATAATTTAGAAAACCTTAAGCTCCACAGCAGCATCAAGGTAATGACCATGTTTTATCATCCTCAACTCCAGATATATAGAAGTCCATGCATAGACATTTTGGCTAGTCGTAGGGAGATATTTCGTCAGGAAAATCTTCAAATTATGACCAAACAAAAAACCATACCAACCCATTGAATTTCATCCATAAATGGAACAGTTCTTTTGAATATCAAAGTTATGATGACAGAGGAAGTAGGAGCTTTGAACTTGATATGTAGAGATATCCACCCCATTCATGAGATGGTGTGCAGGAGGAGACAATGTATTACATCACAAAATGTTCTCATTTTGCTTAATACAGAATGTGTACGCCAAATTCCTTAAACCAAACACCAACAAATGGAGTCATTGAAATGCTCATAGAGTCTCCAGTATCCAAGTGCAGTCCTATTTTCCGAAGGCATAGTCTCAACAGGAAAGCTAGTAACCTTCACTGCACCTTTGCTCCAATTGTGAAGGAGACTGTTGGCATTAAAAAAAACCTTTCCACGGTCAACAGTCGATTCTCCCATTGGGTTTGGGAGACGCTCGTAAAGTTGTCAGTCAATTAGCAATTTGTATCGAACAAAAGGAGAAAGTTATAGCGACAGGACTTCTTACCTCAAATAAGATCTTTGATGAATCAAAGGTATCTTGTGCAGATACTATCTGTGGGAGGGTTTCATGTGTAGATTTTGTGGCAACTAATTTCATATTTCTAATTGATCAATTATCTGCTCAATTTATAGATGGCTGACGACGAGGATGAAGATGAGGATTGGAATGATGATGGATCACCAGAGGATCAAGCAGCATTTATGAGAGAACTTGAAAATTTTAACAGCGAGAGAGCCATGGAATTTAAACCACCCAAGTTTTATGGCATTCCTCTTAATTGCCTGAAGTAAGTGCCTGATGTTTTCTGATTGCACAGATTTTTCATTTAGCTTCAGGTACATATATGATTCTTACCATGAAATTGCCTGATAGGTTGTGGAGATCTGTGATCAGATTGGGTGGCTATGATCGGGTAGGTCTTTGTCTTCTTAACTTGTATGTGACAATATTTTATTTCTATTATACAAGTTTATAGGGTCCCTTACTTGACAATTTAAGCATTTTTTCACTTCAAAAAAAATTCCACATACCAAAATAAATAAATTCCAGGGGTGCTGTAAAGGTCAAGGTCAAACAGTTCGATTTATTTGACAGTTTGGCATCAGGATGCATTGTAAACCTAAAATAAATGAACAAAATGTCCCCTTTTGTCAAAAAAAAAAAAGATTGTGTGAATCTCCTCATTTTTATTTTTATTTTTGATTTCAAAAACATGAGGCGATGAGGGAAGTGGGAATGAGACGGTTTGAACATGTGAAAGAGTTGTGAGAGGTTGGCTATAGCATGTCTAAGGAGGGGTAGAGGTCGACTGAAAAAGAATTAGCAGAAGTGATTAGACAGCAAAACATGATGCATCTTTAATTCACTGAGGACATGATTCTAGACAGAAAAGGTATGGAGGTTGACGATAAAGGGTACAAAGGTAGACAAGTGTTGTCGTACTTTCATGTGTGAGAGGCAGTGGGTCAGTTTCCTCTTCTCAACTTTTCCTTATTTAGTAGTATTAGATGGTATTCAGGTAGTATCTTTTTCTTCAATTTTCACTACTACATGTTGCTTCATTTCCACTGTTTATCTTGTTATCATTAACCTTTCAATCCCTTCTATTACAGCAAACAGTCTAAAACTTCAGAGACTCCATACACATTCTTTTAAAGCATACAAACCTCACACAGAGTTCTAGTCGAGAAATCTTTCAATTTTACTCAGTGAATTCAATTGCCAAAAAAAAGATCAAATTGAATTAATCAAATAAAAACATATCAAATGAATGAACAGAGTAAATAAAAAGCTACAAGTACCTGTTTAGCCATGGATTTTTGTTGATCAAGTGTCGGAACTTCCTTTGATTTGCAAAAACTACGCCCTAACAACGGCTCCACCATACATTCCAGCAATGCATCAACTACTTCCTCTGTTGCACACATCTTCTCCGTCACCTCCATTTTTTCCGTCATCTGATTCTAGTTCTAGTTCTAGATTTTAGTTGATAGAGCAAAAATCAATGATCGAAAACGTGAATTTCAATCAAAAATGCAATGGGCATGCAAAGAAGCATGGGGTTTAACGCCCTGTGATATTTGGGGGGAAATTGAATTTTTCGTCTTCTTTTTTTTCAGGGTGTTAAAAAAATCTCACAAAACAAAGTCACTTTTACCCTATTAACAATTGATTAGATATAGGAATAGGTTGCAATAAAAGAAAAGTTAAGAATTAGATTTGTTCAATTGCATCCTAGAATGGCACGTACACAATGTAGAAACAAATTTAAGCCTAAAGGAGACACGTAGCAATTATACTCAAATGATATCATTTAACACAACAAAATCATGAAATTCCTCTGCTACTCTTATTCATTTCATCTTTGATGTACACCTTTTATTGCATAGGGTACCATCCATATTGCAGTGTTCGTACTTTCAACTGTCATTTCTAAAATAGGAGGATATTTATCAATATCTTATCAATAGGCGTTGATTTAAAAAGACCTTAATTATATATTTATTAATTTTAGTCCTTTATATTCAAATTAATCATGTTTGGTCATATTAACAGAAATCATGCCTTCATGAAATTAAATTTTTAATTATTTTTTCAGTTGTTTCTCTCTCATCGCTACTTTTTCTTTAAATTAGTCATAAAAAAAATCATATCTTCAGCAATTCGAAACAAAATTTGTGAGAAAGGAAGATACTCAATATAAAGTAGGATATAATTAATAGTGCACCCATAAAGAGCATGAGAGTACCCTTGTTCGAATCCAGTTGATTCCCTATATATTTCACTGTTTTATTTTAAGTGCACTTGAAGTCTTTAAATCATAGCTAGTCCTAGGTTTGCCTCTGATGTAAATATACGAATCTATCAGCATTCATATGTAAATGTATAAAACTTCAGTTCAAAAATCAAGTCAAGAAGTCGATCAAGAGCCTTGAAACCAAGCTTGAAATTTGATTTATACCTGATGTAGAAAGCTTATGCGATAAAAAAGAAGTCTAAATCAAGCAAAAATCAAATCTCAAATCCAGAAAATACCATATTATTAGAAATTTAGGGTATATCAAAAACCTCAATTTCTAATACCAAACATAGATTAAAGCACAATCCAATCACTTGACCAAATATGACTCATTGTGTATGGTCAAGGTTGAGACCTAGCTGATAGACATTATGTGACATAATTGTGTATATATTTGCTTCACTCAATTTATGTGAAACATTGTATCGTGATGAGTTGGTGGCCTATTTTGAAATGATATATTATTGGCCCACATACACACAAAAAAATTATGTATAAATATTACTCTCTCCGTTTCATGTTATATGAGATGGTTTGACTTGGTAGAAGTTTAAAATAAAAAGGAAGACTTTTAAAACTTATGATTTAAAATGAATGACAATAATGTTTGTGGCTATAAATTATTTCAAAAAAGATAAAACAGACATTTAAAATTAAATTGTTACTTAGGGTGTGTTTGGTATGGAGGAAAATGTTTTCCTAGAAAATGTTTTCCTAGAAAACAAGTAGAATTTGGACTTATTTTCTCATGTTTGGTTGTTGAGTAGAAAAATTTTTCCGGAAATGATTTTTAGTGTTGGAATGGGTGGAGGCTGGTAGGGGGGCTAGCCGGGGGAGGGGGTAGGAGTTGAAAAATAAAAATTTAAAGTTGAAAATATTTTTAAAAAGCATAATTATTTTTTGGGGAGGGGGTGGGGGAGGGGGCTGGGGGCTGGGGGCTGGCCGGTGGGGGGAGGTCAAGTGAAAAAATAAAAATTTTGAAATTGAAAATATTTTTTTAGATTGATGTTTTTTCCCAAAAAAAATGTAATTTGAAATTGGAGAAGAGTCATGGAAAATGTTTTCTTTGATTTTTGAAGGGAAATCATTTTCCTTAATTTTGAGGAAAATGAGTTGATTTGAAAAACATTTTCCAAAACTTTTGTCCCAACCAAACATGGGAAAATTGGAAAACATTTTTCAAAACATGTTTTCCTTCATACCAAACACAATCTTAATATAAAAATATATCACTTTCTTATTCCCCGAAAGTAAATCAAAATGTAATATGAACTCGTTCATTTAAAACACATGTTGGATTTAGTGAACCATCAAAACAACTCTACAAAGTCTCTCCATTCACAATTAACTTATTTTATGGAACAGACACGCTTGAGTAAAAATACAATTACACTGAAAAACAATCAAATTCTTGAAACAATTATTCATGAATCAACATTATCTTAGACGTTCACCTTCCTGCAGTTTACGCGAATTTGGCCTTGATTCCCTGTCAATGGCTTAATATTTCCCATCTTAATCATAGACTCGGCAAAGTCTTTAGAGAAACTCCCGAGGTTGGTACTATATTTCTTAACAAGATTATCGGTTTGACCACCATTAAATAGTGCTTGATCAGAGTGCAAAAGTCCTTTCTTGGACACCAAGTTACTAAAATATTTTGAATCAAAAAGAGCTGGAGTTGGATCGAGTGGAGCAAGGTTGGTATTGCCTCCACTGCGTGGACAATTGGCTTTGCGTTGGCTTGCAAAAGTGGAGTCGATGTTAGTGTCATTGTAGATACGATTCCTGAAGGTGGAACATTGAGCAAATCCTAGTGTGTGTCCTCCAGAGAGAGCGACGAGATCTTTCTCATCCGATCCTTGCTTCTTGAAGCTGTTGATAAGTGCTGGTAAGTCCAAAGTTGGAGGTGGGATATCATTGTTTGCTTTGGTTCTACTTGCTGTAGTCGAATCCCTTCTTCCCAAAGGAACTTCCCATGTTGGTCCACCTAGCTGTTCATCAAAAGCTATTTTTAGAACTAATATAATAAATTGACAAGAGTAAAATGAATAACTTACTGCAACTACAGAGTCGCGAGCTGCAACAGCTACAATATCTGCACAAGACACAATAGAACGTCCACAACATTTATCAACTTCTGACTTGATTTTGTCAATCACATCAAATCCTCTAATAGAATTGTTATTGGGTATCGCAGTCTTTTCACTGTCAATAGTAGCCGTTTTGTCTAGAAGAATTGAAGCGTCACACCCCTGCATTTACAAGATATTATATATTATCTCATGAATAGAGAAACATGTAAGTATGAAAAAGAGGAGGAAAAATGAAAGAATCTCACATTGACAAAACAATCATGAAAATGTAAACGTAGCAAAGAGGCTCCCATTCGCCTCTCTTTCCTGACTGCATCCTCAACGACTCGTTTTATGGCTGGCAAAGCTTCAGGACAAACATGATTGTAGAAAGAAGGTGAAAGAGAATCCGAAAGTGCCATGCTTGCTAGAGAAAACATGACCAAAACATGAAGAAGAAAGAAGCTATTGGAAGCCATTTCAAATACTATAGTTATATATGAAATTGCTACACTTTTATGTGTTGTGTTTTGGTGTGCTTTAGAGTGTAAAATGTGTGTGTATTTATAGTTAGGACAACTGTTGACTATGGCAACACGACAATTTTTTTAGGTTTAGCAACTCTCAAAAGAATAAGGCAGACATCGACAAACTCTAACAACACTCTTTTTTTTATTAGTAATGCAATTTGAAGGATAGTGTTACTACATAGTTAGGTAGTTTTGATTATAAAATAAAAAAATTATTTTTAGACTTATACACAAGTAAATAAAGTTTAATGTGTAATAAATACTAGTGCATTAATTAAGAACAAATTATTTATCACATAGCTTTTTAACATAGGGAGTGAAGACTCGCCCGCGTGAATACAAATTTAATTGGACTTCAATATAGATAACGGACAGTAGATGAAAAAAATATATTTATTTTTAGATTATATATTTAATAATTATAAATCGATAACTAACATCGTAAGAGGAATTGGTAAAAGATAATTCGAAAATCAATGTAGTTATGAATAATATTTTTCACTTCCTATGAATTGAAAAGGGTAATTGCTTCACATTATTTATCAAATTACTTATTGATCAACTAATTATTTGAGACTTTGGTATCAACAAAGGTAATAATTTGTCCTAATACTCTGTATATAGCAGGGTACTTACTGAATTTTTTATCTTTGTATGATTGGAAAAAGGGCATTTGGAATAATCCTTGACTTGTATCCTAAGAAGGAAAATGATTTTCATCAAAATTAATTTTTTGAAAGTAAATGATTGTTAAGATATTTTTTGGTATTTGATAAGTTAATAGTCTCAAAAGTATTTTTTTTATGTGGTAGAAGTGGAGAGGAGACAATGAATATAGATTAATCATCTGTACGGCTTATGAGATTTGTTTTTTTCTTTTTTCATAATTTTATTAGTAAGCCATTTCTATTATTTTTTTAACACTTTTTTTTTAAAAAAAATTAACTTATCAACAATGAAAGTAGAAAACTTTTTTGAAAACTTATTCCATACTATATTAAATGTCAACGCTAACAACATGCAAATAAAATAATTTTAAGGAGGGGTAGCAATTGGTTAAGACTGATGTTGAAGGTGTTAATTAGTTCCTTAATTAGAGTTGAATACTATTGCCACATTTATATTTTATTGAGTCATTCATTTATCATTGCCACATTTTTATTGTATGTACTTTTCATATACAAAGTGATTTTCCTTCAGTTTATTTTGTGCCGATTAACAAATCTAACTTGATAAAAAACATATTTTGTCTCAATTTATATTACACTTTTTTCTTTTTAGTTAGTTTAAAAAAGTTATACTCCAACCATTTTATATATATTAAAAACTTGATTATAAAATTTTTAGTTTATCCTCGATGACATGATTTATAACACAATTATCTATGACTTATTTTAGATAATAAATTTTAATTTTCTTTGTATTATTTTTAAACTATGTACCGAATCAAATAGGGATAATGCCCAAGAACCCCCTCAACCTATCCCTAAAATCTCAGAGACACACTTATACTATATTAAGATCCTATTACCGCCCTGAACTTATTTTATTAATAATTTTTTACCCCTTTTCGACCTACGTGGCACTATCTTGTGGACCCAACAATGGTTGACTTTTTAAAAAAAACTAGTGCCACGTAGGCTAAAAAGGGGTAGAAAATTACTTATAAAATAAGTTCAGGGGGGTAATAGGACCTTAGTATAGTATAAGTGTGTCTCTGGGATTTCGGACATAGGTTGAGGGGGTACTTGTGCATTTTCCCAATCAAATACATTCATAGTGGTGATAGTGGTTCATATATTAGCGGGGTCGTAGTTATACATGGTACTGTTGATATAATTATAATGATGAAGGGTGTTTTAAGTGTTCGCGACTGACACTAATACTTGACAAGGGTGGTGGTTAGTAGTGGTGGTGGTATATGGTTGGCGACGGCAGTTAATGATGATGATTGTAATGATAAAGGTGGCTAGTAGTTACATTTGATGGTTGTAATCTTGTAGACATATAATAATGGTGAAAAGTATATACGCATAATATTTCTTAATGATATTAAGATTTTTCCAAGATCATAATAATTAAGACCTATTCACATTAAATAAGTGCCTAAATCTTACAAATATATAAAAATAAATATACTTACTAATGCAAATTTTAAATCATTCAAATTCAAACATCGGTTAATAAGGCTAAGACTGATGTTGGAGGTTTTAATAAGTTCCTTAAGTAATAAAGTTGAATCCTTGCCACAATTAACTCTACAAAGTCTCTCCATTCACAATTAACTTATTTTATGGAACAGACACGCTTGAGTAAAAATACAATTACACTGAAAAACAATCAAATTCTTGAAACAATTATTCATGAATCAACATTATCTTAGACGTTCACCTTCCTGCAGTTTACGCGAATTTGGCCTTGATTCCCTGTCAATGGCTTAATATTTCCCATCTTAATCATAGACTCGGCAAAGTCTTTAGAGAAACTCCCGAGGTTGGTACTATATTTCTTAACAAGATTATCGGTTTGACCACCATTAAATAGTGCTTGATCAGAGTGCAAAAGTCCTTTCTTGGACACCAAGTTACTAAAATATTTTGAATCAAAAAGAGCTGGAGTTGGATCGAGTGGAGCAAGGTTGGTATTGCCTCCACTGCGTGGACAATTGGCTTTGCGTTGGCTTGCAAAAGTGGAGTCGATGTTAGTGTCATTGTAGATACGATTCCTGAAGGTGGAACATTGAGCAAATCCTAGTGTGTGTCCTCCAGAGAGAGCGACGAGATCTTTCTCATCCGATCCTTGCTTCTTGAAGCTGTTGATAAGTGCTGGTAAGTCCAAAGTTGGAGGTGGGATATCATTGTTTGCTTTGGTTCTACTTGCTGTAGTCGAATCCCTTCTTCCCAAAGGAACTTCCCATGTTGGTCCACCTAGCTGTTCATCAAATACTATTTTTAGAACTAATATAATAAATTGACAAGAGTAAAATGAATAACTTACTGCAACTACAGAGTCGCGAGCTGCAACAGCTACAATATCTGCACAAGACACAATAGAACGTCCACAACATTTATCAACTTCTGACTTGATTTTGTCAATCACATCAAATCCTCTAATAGAATTGTTATTGGGTATCGCAGTCTTTTCACTGTCAATAGTAGCCGTTTTGTCTAGAAGAATTGAAGCGTCACACCCCTGCATTTACAAGAAATTATATATTATCTCATGAATAGAGAAATATGTAAGTATGAAAAAGAGGAGGAAAATGATAGAATCTCACATTGACAAAACAATCATGAAAATGTAAACGTAGCAAAGAGGCACCCATTCGCCTCTCTTTCCTGACTGCATCCTCAACGACTCGTTTTATGGCTGGCAAAGCTTCAGGACAAACATGATTATAGAAAGAAGGTGAAAGAGAATCCGAAAGTGCCATGCTTGCTAGAGAAAACATGACCAAGACATGAAGAACAAAGAAGCTATTGGAAGCCATTTCAAATACTATAGTTATATATGAAATTGCTACACTTTTATGTGTTGTGTTTTGGTGTGCTTTAGAGTGTAAAATGTGTGTGTATTTATAGTTAGGACAACTGTCGACTATGGCAACACGACAATTTTTTAGGTTTAGCAACTCTTAAAAGAATAAGGCAGACATCGACAAACTCTAACAACACTCTTTTTTTTAGTTATGAAATTTTCAGAAGTATTCTTATTTGAGAAAATGAAATATTCACATCAATAATTATATTGAATTATATGTTGATCGAGTAATTAGTTGATGAACAGTATAATTCATTAGTTGACACTTTAATATTAACATAAGTCGTAGTTTGTCCCACTATAACAAGCACTTATATTTTTATTAGTTTGTCTTTTTGCATGAAAAAAAAAACTTTTAGAAGAAAAAGAAAATAAATTTACTCCCCCTACTTGACTTTTATTTGAAGTTATTACTTTTTACTTTGTTGATACTCTAATGATGAAACAAATGATTAGGATTTGAAAATTGAAAGAATGATATTAACCATTTTCTCCAAGGGTATGACCAAAAGGTTTACTTCATGATAAGAACGTCTTTATTCGATTGATATTTTTCTATTATATGAAGGAGGGAAGTAATGGTGGATAATATTTTATATTGTGGCAACTAACAACTACTACTAATTGACAGCCAAATATAGCATAATTTTTGTCTGTTCTAATTTATATGATATTAGCTTAATTGGATATACAATTTTTTTTAAAAAAAAAATGTGATCTAAAATAAATTATAAATGTTTATGTGATTAAATCATCATCTCATTAAGGATAAGATGAGTGTTTTAAAGTTACATTGCTACTATACATATTGGAATATGTCATTCTTTTTTAAGCTAACTAAAAACAAAAGCATGTCATATAAATTGAAACAAAAGAAGTACTAATAATCTGTAAAATGTATATATGAATAAAAAAATATATAAATAAACGAGACATAATGTGTTTGACACGAAAACATAAGTGATCTTCTTATTTATTTTTTGATATTTGATTAGCAAATAGAAAATGTACCACAAGCATATGTATAATATAATACATGCAAATACCATGGATCTAATGGAGATTGGAGTGTGAAGAGGAGGAAATTCTACTAAGTTTCTCATATTCAAGAACTTGTTTTATTGAAAAAAAATTATTTAACTCACCGAACATTGAAACATTAGAAAATGTTTTTCAAAAATTATTTTCATACAAAACACATTTGGTGTGGACTATATTATCAAAAAGATTTTTTAAAAAAATCTTTTGGGTAGTTGTACAAAATGTCAACACTAACAATATGGAAATAAAATTATTGTAAGGAAGTAATTGGGTAAGACGACTGATGTTGAAGGTCTTAATTAGTTCCTTTAAGTAATAGAGTTGAATACTATTTGTCACATCTATATTTTATTGGCTCATTCATTAATCATTACTTACACTTAATAGTTTATAAATTAATTTAAAACTATATATCATATAATCCCTTGCCATAGTGTGTGTCACAGAAAAATCCTTTATAATATATAGTAATTAAATATGATGAAGAAGAAGCACGATCAGTAGAACAACAACTACGTTTTAATATTACAATTTATGTCTCATAATTAAGGTACATATGCTTGTTCTGCATGGATCGATATATCATATATTTGTATTCCTTTGGTTCTTTTGTTCGGCGGGTTGAAAATTTTAAAAATATTTTCTATGTCAAAATAAATTATTATTATTTAATTAAATCATCCATCTTGTTATTCACCTCTCACAGTGATAGGGGTGATAAACGATCAGATTGGATTGATTTTGCATGGGTTGAATATTGGTTTGAGAAAAAATCGGTTGGATCATTATCCATCCAAATATAATATGATCAAATATGGATTTGTTCAAATATGATTTGATCAAAATGGTTCTAACCCATTTAAACAAATTTGTTTTTTAAAAACATAAATTTACCCCTCTCGGCCTCTCCACATACCCCCCCCCCCCTCCCCCTCCACCTTTCACCAACCTACCCTAAAAAATTTATTTTTCAAAAAAAATAATCTTTTTTCAAAAAAAATTACTGCGCCCCTTGGCAACCCCCTGCCCACCCCACCCCACCTTCCACCAGCATACCCTATTTTTTTTTCAAAAAAATAAATAAATCTGTTTTTGCAAATAGACACCCATTCGCCTCACTTTCCTGACTGCATCTTCAACGACTCGTTTCAAGGCTAGCAAAGCTTGGGGACAAACATGATTGTAGAAAGAAGGCGAAAGAGAATCCGAAAGTGCCATGAATGCTAGAGAAAACATGACTAAAACGTGAAGGACAAAGAAACTATTGGAAGCCATTTCAAATGTTATATAGTTGATGAAGTTGCTACACTTTTATGTGTGCTTTGGTGCTTTGTAGAGTGTAAAATGTGTGTATTTATAGGTAGGACAAATTGTTGGGTTTTATTTGCTCAATTTTTTTTTACCATAAATAGGTTTTCCTTTTAGGATAAGGTTTTGGATTGACTAATCTTTTTTCTAGTAGGAAAAGGTTTAGGGCTTTATAAATAGAGACATGTTCCTTCTACTTAATCACATTCACAATGTAGTCTTGAGTGCTTGAGAGTTTTGGTTAGGGGGAGAATTTATGGGTCACAAGCTTGATATGTTATACTTGTGTGAACCTCCCATGTATTCCGAGTGAATTGGTTGAGGTTGTTTCTCTCTGTATTTTGTACTCTCATATTTATAGCGGAATGCTCATCTCATTTGTGGACGTAGGTCGATTGATCTAACCACGTTAAATCTTTGTGTCTTTTGGTATATTTCTTGTTGTCTTCTTACTCGTGGTCTTTTGAGGTTAGCTTTGCTAGCTTCCGCGTTTACACCTGTTTTTTTTTTGTCCTAACAAGTGGTATCAGAGCCAGATTCAATGATGGAGTCAGGTTTAGTGGTTCCGTAATCGATTATTGAACCAAGTTAGAAGGAGGTGTTCATCTTGACGGGTGTAGTTCTAGCCGCAACCTTTTTTACAGTAATGAAGATTTTATTGGAGAAATTGTTGAGAGAGGTTCTTTGTGTTGAGACATAAATTTTGCAAAAGATATTATGGAGAGGAGAAGCAAGTTGTTGAAGATTAAGTAAAAAAGGTGAACAAATTTATTTTGTCAGAAATTCAGGCCAAGGAGGAGATTTGTTGGGTTCTACTAGAGCATCCGAAGCGGTCATCCCAACATGAGTTGGTTGATTATCAACCACAACATCATCAGATGGAACAATTATATGTTCTACACTCTCATCATTATCTTGATCATTACCTTGGGTTCCTTCATGTGCATAAGATGTATCAATAATAGGAATTGGATCAACATCAACTAAGCCTCATCAGTATGAGAATCTAGTTTCTCAGTCTTGTCAATATCTTCAATATTTTGATCTTCAAAGAACACAACATCACGACCTCTAATGAGTTTCTTATCAATTGGATCATAAAAGCGATATCCAAACTCATTTTGACCATAACCAATGAAGATACATTGCTTAGTTTTAACATCCAATTTTGAACTCTCATCTTTTGGAACATGCACACAAGCTTTACACCCAACCACTTTCAAGTGATCATAAGAAACATCCTTATCAAACCAAACTCTATTTGGAACATCACCATCCAAAGCAACAACAGGAGACAAATTGATAACATAAGCAACAGTGTTAAGTGCTTCAGCCCAAAAAGAATTTGGAAGTTTAGCCTGTGAGAGCACACATCTAACATTCTCAACTAAAGTTCTGTTCATCCTCTCTGCCAAATCATTTAATTGAGGAGTTTTTGGAGGAGTCTTTTGATGACGTATTTCTTGCGATTTGCAGTCGTTATCAAAGGGACCAATATACTCACCACCATTATCAGTGTGAATACATTTTAATTTCTTTCCTGTTTGTCTCTCAGATAAGGCTTGAAAATATTTTAACACAGCAAGCACTTGATCTTTGAATTTTAAAGGATATACCCAAATCTTGCGAGAATGATCATCAACGAAAGTAGCAAAGTAAAGTGCACCACCTTTTGACTTCACCTTGAAAGGACCACACAAATCTGAGTGTACTATCTCCAATAGCTCAAATTTTCTTGAAGTAGGATGACTGTGAAAAGAAACTCTTTTATGTTTCCCTGCTAAGAAATGAACACATCTTTTCACCTTTGTTTGTTTCATACCAGCAAGCAATTTCTTTTTAGCCAAACAGGTGATCCCCCTCTCGCTCATATGACTGAGCCTCTTATGCCACAATTCTGATAAAGTCTCGCTCTCCACCAAATTTATAGAGTCACCAAGAATCGATCCTTGTGTCACGTATAAATTTGAATGTTTTCTTCCTCGAGCTAAAATTAGTGAGCCTTTGGTGAGCTTCCATTGTCCATTGCACAAGTCATTATGATAGTCATTATAATCTAGTTGTCCTACAGAGATGAAATTTATTGGAATATCTAGAGCATGCTTGACATTCTGAAGGACCAACGTTGAATCGGTATTGGTTTTCAAACAACAGTGTCAACACCAAACACCTTAACCTCACCAGCATTACTCATATTTAACACCTCAGAGTTAACAGAAGTATAAGATGAAAAGAAGTCTTTTCTTGGTGTGACATGTGATGTAGCTCCAGAATCTACTATCCAACTTGTATCTTGAGATACAAAATTGATGACGTCTTTATCACAAGCGAAGAGAAGGTCATCTTGGACAATAGCAACAACATTATTTTCATTGTTTTCTTCCTTCTTCCCTTCTTTAAGATCTTGCTTCAATTGTTTACAAAATATTTTAATATGTCCTTTCTTTCCACAATGATAACATATAATATTTGGATTCTTGAATTTCGACTTGCTTCTGCTTTTACCTTTACTCCTCGGATCTCTTGTCTTATGTCTTCCTCGATCTTCTGTATATAGAACATCTCAATGTGAAGATGTGTCTTGAGATTTTCTTCTAACCTCTTCATTCAACACACCACTCTTTGCATATTCCATAGTCACTTTTCCACCAGTGGCAGAATTTGTTAAAGAAACACGAAGAGTTTCTCAAGAATTCGATAGAGTATTAAGAAGCCAAAGTCCTTGTATTTCATCATCAAAATTAACACTCATTCCTGATAGTCGATCAAGAATACCCTGAAAATCATTTATATGATCAAGAATAGAACTGCCCTCCTTGTATTTAAAGGTCATCAATTGCTTTAGCAAGAACAACTTGTTATTGCCAGTTTTTTAAGCGTAAAGCGTCTCCAACTTTTCCGACAATGTTCTAGCATGTGTCTCATTCACAATATGGCTGCGAACATTATCTTCATCCCATTGTCTTATATGTCCACATATTTGTTAGTGCTCAAATTCCCAACTTTCATCGGTCACATTCTCGGGTTTATGAGCAGAAAAAATCGGAAGATGCATTTTCTTCACGAACAATAGATCTTTCATCTTGCTTTTTCATATGTTGTAGTTCTTCCGTTTAGACATACCATCTTGCTCATATTCCCCTCCATATAAATAAACTTAGCTCTGATACCAGTTTTTATGACGAAAAAATGAAAACGAAAATCTAACAATAAAGAACACCAAGTTTAACATGAAAAAATCCTTCAAATCGAAGGTAACCACCACGGGATCGACAAGATCCAAATTTCTTCACTATACCAATAAAAGGGTTACAAATATTCTTCTAATGGCTACACAACAAGTGCAAAAAGAGAACAAACAATAGCTACACCAACAAAAAATAAATAGAAAGAAACACCACCCAAACTCAGCTTCTGTTCGGGACCTAAAACAAGATCTTGTTGATTTTCGAATCCGATCTCCACCATTCAAATAAACCATCAAGATGTCAGGAACACTCAGTCCAAATTTCAGCCCAATCCAACGGTTAGTTAATCGGGAAAAACGATCTGAACGTTGTTGGTCAGAGAAAAAGACTGCAACAAAAGAATCCTTTTCTTTCTCTCTTTTCTCTTGTTGAATGCTCTCTCAAAAACCTCTCTTATGTTCTAATGTCTTTCAAAGACAATATCAATAAGCAATTAATTATTCTCTCAAAATCATCCTCTATTTATAGAGTTGTGTTTTTCCTTACAAAGCCAAAACCAACTACAAATAGGATTACAATTTCAATTCTTTTTCTAATAGAATTAGAAACCAAATAAAGAGAATAATTTCAATCATTTTTCAAGTATGATTAGACCATGGACCTTTGGCTGCAACATGGGTAATAGCCCAACACAAATGTTGACTACGGCGACACAACAATAGTTCTAGGTTTAGCAACAATGTAATTTCTTTTAATATTCTCATTTCTCCAAAATTGAAAAAGTTTAATTACTCCACTTAAATTATATGGAATACATGTTGATCAAGTAATTATCTGATAACAGATTGAGTTACTTAATTAGTTGAGACTTCGGTATCAACACAGATAGTAACTTGTCCTGCTCTAAGTAGCAGGGTACTTATTGAGCTTTTCTTTTTGCATATTTGGATAAAAGTCTATTAAAATAATCGAGATTGTATTGATTTTTTCAAAGATAACTTTCTATTTGTTGATACTAAGATTTAAAAATTGAAGGATTATGAGGGAGAGAGGGAAGGAGGCAGTAATTGTGGATAATTTTATATTTTTGTGGCGACTAACAACTAGTTGACAACCAAACAAAAAATAGTAATAAATTTGTAAACAAAAAATGATTTCTGATGTTTCATAAGTAAACAAAAAATAAACATCCTGTGTATACTAATTGTCAACCACCAACATGGATTGTGGTGCACTGTTGGGAGTGTTTTGAGTTCGAGAATTGGATATGGAGAAAATCATGTTAGGAGCATTACACTCAAATGGACCTTACAGTGTGCGATCTGAATTTAGTCAGAGCTCGAATGTGAACTCCGAACATCAAATAGAGAATTAAAAATTTGTCAACCCTAACAACATGCAAATAAAATAATTGTAAGGAGGGGTAGCTATTGGTTGATACTGATGTTAAAGGTCTTCATTAGTTCCTTACATAATAGATTGAATAATTGTCACAGTTATGTTTTATTGACTCATATACACCATCGAACTTGTGAAGCTTTTATTTACTTTATGAATATATTTTTATTTTTTATTTATTATTATCACAATATTCAACTGCTAATAATCAAATCTAACGAGTTAAATTAAGACATTTCAAAATAATTCAAAAATAGATTTGGATAAAAAATGTTGAAAGTTCTTCGGCAAGAAATGCACAAATCCATTAAAATCATAAGGCTTTGATATCAGTGTGATATTTCTTTTTGGAGAAATATGCCAACCCCAAGGTAGAAAATAATATGAATGAAAATTTGTTTTGTATAAATATTAAAATTATATACCTTTTATTTTTATTAAGATATATAGATTAATATGCATCATTACGAAATAGCAACAACTAGCTAGGGGCGGAATCACCTTATGCTATACTAAGGAGTTTATTCGAATTTATTTCGGCGAAAAATTATATTATTTATATATAGTCAAAATAATTTTCTTATATATATATATAATAGATATCGAACTCCTTTAACTATTTTATGTATCTATTTTTATAAATTTTATTGAAAATCCTAAATTCGACACATGCCACCCGCAGCATTGGCTAGTATTACTCAGGGTAGGGACTACATTGTATTGAACTTTTACAAAGACTAAGAAATTAATATTTAACTGAATCAATTGTAAGACTACTTCTACATAATTGAACAACTCATTATTCTAAAAAAAATATAACAATAAATGAAATATCCAACAGTCTGTCCATGTAAAACCAATTAATCATAATTAATGGTATGAAATCCTCAAAAACAAAAAAGATTATTATTTAAACGTAGTTGTTGATCTACTGACACGCTTCTTCTTCATCATACTTATAAAAGATTTTTCCGTGACACGCGGTATGCTAATTAGGGACCATATGATATATATATAATCTTGGATTAACTTATATATTATAATTATAAGTAATGATTAATGACTTAACCAATAAAATATAATTGTGGCAAGCATTCAACTTTATTACTTAAGGAACTTATTAAAACCTCCAACATCAGTCTTAGCCATATTAATCGATGTTTGAATTTGAATGATTTAAAATTTGCATTACTAAATGTATTTATTTTTATATATTTGTACGATTTAGGCACTTATTTAATGTGAATAGGTCTTAATTATTATGATCTTGGAAAAATCTTAATATCATTAAGAAATATTATGTGTATATACTTTTCACCATTATTATATGTCTACAAGATTACAATTATCAATTGTAATTATTAACCACCTCTATTATCACAATTACCGTCACTAACTGTCGTCGCCAAACATAGACCACCACTAGGAACCACCACCCTTGTCAAGTATTAGTGTCAGTCAAGACCTTTTAAAACACCCTTTATCATTATAATTATATCAACAGTATCACGTACAACCATGACCTCCGCTAATATATGAACCACTATCACCACTATGAATGTATTTGATTGGGTAAATAGTTTAAAAATAATAAAAAGAAAATTAAAATTTGTTGTCTAAAATAAGTCATAAATGATTGTGTGTTATAAATCATGTCATCGAGGATAAAGTAAAAACTTTATAGTCAAGTTTTAATATATATAAAATGGTTGGAGTATAACTCTTTTAGACTAACTAAAAGAAAAAGTGTAATATAAATTGAGAAAAAATATGTTTTTTTATCAAGTTAGATTTGTTAATCGGCACAAAATAAACTGAAGGAAAATCACTTTGTATATGAAAAGTACATACAATAAAAATGTGGCAATGATAAATGAATGACTCATAAAATATAAATGTGGAATAGTATTCAACTCTAATTAAGGAACTAATTAACACCTTCAACATCAGTCTTAACCAATTGCTACCCCTCCTAAAATTATTTTATTTGCATGTTGTTAGCGTTGACATTTAATATAGTATGGAATAAGTTTTCAAAAATTTTCTACTTTCATTGTTGATAAGTTATTTTTTTTAAAAAAAAAAAGTGTTAAAAAATAATAGAAATGGCTTACTAATAAAATTATGAAAAAAGAAAAAAACAAATCTCATAAGCCGTACAGATGATTAATCTATATTCATTGTCTCCTCTCCACTTCTACCACATGAAAAAAAAATACTTTTGAGAATATTAACTTATCAAATACCAAAAAATAACTAAACAATCATTTACTTTCAAAAAATTAATTTTGATGAAAATCATTTTCCTTCTTAGGATACAAGTCAAGGATTATTCCAAATGCCCTTTTTCCAATTATACAAAGATAAAAATTCAGCAAGTACCCTGCTATATACAGAGTATTAGGACAAATTATTACCTTTGTTGATACCAAAGTCTCAAATAATTAGTTGATCAATAAGTAATTTGATAAATAATGTGAAGCAATTACCCTTTTCAATTCTTAGGAAGTGAAAAATAGTATTCATAACTACATTGATTTTTCGAATTATCATTTACCAATTCCTCTTATGATATTAGTTATCGATTTATAATTATTAAATATATAATCTAAAAATGAATATTTTTTTCACTTGCTGTCCGCTATCTATATTGGAGTCCAATTAAATTCGTATTTACGCGGACAAGTCTTTACTCCCTATGTTAAAAAGCTAATTGATAAATAATTTGTTCTTAATTAATGCACAAGTATTTATTACACATTAAACTTTATTTACTTGTGTATAAGTCTAAAAATAATTTTTTTTTTTATAATCAAACTACCTAACTATGTAGTAACACTATCCTTCAAATTGCATTACTAATAAAAAAAAAGAGTGTTGTTAGAGTTTGTCGATGTCTGCCTTATTCTTTTGAGAGTTGCTAAACCTAAAAAAATTGTCGTGTTTCCATAGTCAACAGTTGTCCTAACTATAAATACACACACATTTTACACTCTAAAAGCACACCAAAACACAACACATAAAAGTGTAGCAATTTCATATATAACTATAGTATTTGAAATGGCTTCCAATAGCTTCTTTCTTCTTCATGTTTTGGTCATGTTTTCTCTAGCAAGCATGGCACTTTCGGATTCTCTTTCACCTTCTTTCTATAATCATGTATGTCCTGAAGCTTTGCCAGCCATAAAACGAGTCGTTGAGGATGCAGTCAGGAAAGAGAGGCGAATGGGTGCCTCTTTGCTACGTTTACATTTTCATGATTGTTTTGTCAATGTGAGATTCTTTCATTGTCCTCCTCTTTTTCATACTTACATATTTCTCTATTCGTGAGATAATATATAATTTCTTGTAAATGCAGGGGTGTGACGCTTCAATTCTTCTAGACAAAACGGCTACTATTGACAGTGAAAAGACTGCGATACCCAATAACAATTCTATTAGAGGATTTGATGTGATTGACAAAATCAAGTCAGAAGTTGATAAATGTTGTGGACGTTCTATTGTGTCTTGTGCAGATATTGTAGCTGTTGCAGCTCGCGACTCTGTAGTTGCAGTAAGTTATTCATTTTACTCTTGTCAATTTATTATATTAGTTCTAAAAATAGTTTTTGATGAACAGCTAGGTGGACCAACATGGGAAGTTCCTTTGGGAAGAAGGGATTCGACTACAGCAAGTAGAACCACAGCCAACAATGATATTCCACCTCCAACTTTGGACTTACCAGCACTTATCAACAGCTTCAAGAAGCAAGGGTTGGATGAGAAAGATCTCGTCGCTCTCTCTGGAGGACACACACTAGGATTTGCTCAATGTTCCACCTTCAGGAATCGTATCTACAATGACACTAACATCGACTCCACTTTTGCAAGCCAACGCAAAGCCAATTGTCCACGCAGTGGAGGCAATACCAACCTTGCTCCACTCGATCCAACTCCAGCTCTTTTTGATTCAAAATATTTTAGTAACTTGGTGTCCAAGAAAGGACTTTTGCACTCTGATCAAGCACTATTTAATGGCGGTCAAACTGATAATCTTGTTAAGAAATATAGTGCCAACCTCGGGATTTTCTCTAAAGATTTTGCCGAGTCTATGATTAAGATGGGAAATATTAAGCCATTGACAGGGAATCAAGGCCAAATTCGCGTAAACTGCAGGAAGGTGAACGTCTAAGATAATGTTGATTCATGAATAATTATTTCAAGAATTTGATTGTTTTTCAGTGTCATTGTGATTTTTACTCAAGAGCCTCTGTTCCATAAAACAAGTTAATTGCGAATGGAGAGACTTTGTAGAGTTGTGTTTTAATTTGTTAATTATGTAGACATTGTATCTTCTTGTTTTGATTGCTCAATAAATTCATGTTATTTCTAAGATCCATAAGCCACAATTTCATAATATTGAATCTCAAACTTCATTGTTAACCTTGATGCCACGAGTCAAAATAAAATTTTCAAACTTTACTGTCCAGCTAATTACCCTTGTAAGAACAAATGTTGAGCATAGGGTGCCACAACAACATCAAGTAGATGGACTATGAATATGAATAAGTTTTCGATATTAACATCACTGTTTATAAGTTTTCGATCTTATGTTAATAATGTTTACCAGCAAATTTCATTTACGTAAATATAAATATCTTATCAACATTATTTTAAAATTTTAAGTAGAATATTCGCATTTCACTGATTATAAGTTTTCTGAAATTTCTGAAAAGGGAGGTATCAGACTTCTGCCTTGGTAAGTTAACAACTTGATTTCGGTTCATATTTCACTGATTATAAGCAGTTTTATGAAACGGGAGGTATCTAACTTATGCCTTGGTAAGTTAGATAACTTTTCCGGCGAAAGACTCAACACCTTCTTACCGGCGGGCTTGACCTTGAAAGAAGCAGAATCTGCATGGAAAAAGATTGGCGATTTTTGGAGTTGTGACGATATTAAGATGGTTCTTAAAGAATAAGTAGAGCAGATTTGTGTGACCTATATTGGAAAAAATGCAAAATTTGAGTAAATCATAACCAAAAATGGTAATGTAGTTTTATATGTAGGTTAATGTATTAAAGAAGGGGTTACTTAGTAATCTAGGGGTCATTCTGTAAATATTAGAAGTTAGTGGATTAGATCAAAATAATTAGTTGGAAGTAGTTATAATTAGATTCCTTTTGTTAGTTTGTATATATATGTGTACGAAACCTCCTCAAGATGGATATGAATAGGGTTTATATGAAATAACTTCTCTTCTTTAAGAACAGTCAATACTAACAGAACTGTTTTTCAAATTCTCTTCTCTTCTTCTTGAAAGATCAATGGTATCAGAGCACAATCGATCTTCAAAGTAGTAGCTTTGATCGAATCTCTGCTTCAACTACTCAAAACAGCAAGAACATGGCCACCATTGACAATGAGCTTCCAGAAAAGTTGAGTCACAATCACCCTCTCTTCTTACACACCATTGATAATTCTGGAGGTCTGCTCAGTTCAATCCAATTGAATGGAGCCGATAATTTCTCTGTATGGAACGAGCATTAAAAATTGCAATCATAGGTCAAAATAAACTTGGATTTCTTGATGGTTCTTGCAAAAAGGAGTCATATGGCCCCAACTTGGTGAATCAGTGGGAACGATGCAATGCTATAGTGTTATCATGGATCATGAATTGCGTTTCTAAGAAATTACTTGGAGGGATCGTCTACTCTACAAATGTTTCTACTGTATGGAAAGATCTGGCCGAACGCTATGATAAAGTTGATGGATCTCGTATCTTCCAATTGAACAAGGAGATTGCAACTATCAGCCAAGGTACAAGTTCAATCTCATCATACTTCTCTAGACTACGTGAAATGTGGGTAATATGATAGCATAACACCTGCTCCTAGTTGTGAATGTTTAAATTCAAGTGAGTTTGCGAAGTTTGTACATAATCAGAAGTTGCTTCAGTTTCTTATGGGGTTGAATGATTCATATGAACAAGCTAGGGGGAAAATCTTGATGATGGTTCTTCTCCCATCCCTGAACAAGACTTATTCTCTCTTGATTGAAAGAGAAAGCCAACGTACTATCTCTCAAACAGCCAGTAGTTCTAATGGTTTTGAGTTAAGTGCTATGTTCACTACTGAAAACATGTCAAACCAAGTGTCTAGGCCAAAGTCTAGCTATGATCCAAATGCCTTCTGTTACCACTGCAAAAGAACAGGATCTTGTCAAGTAACTCCCAAGGATACTATCAACATTGTTCTTCTAGTTCCTGACTTTGAGTTCAATTTGTTGTCAATATCGCAAATTACTAAAGATCTTAAGTGTACAGTATGCTTCTTTCGTGACTTTGTTGTCATCCAGGACCTCTCAAATAGGCAGGTGAAGGATATTGGTAGAGAGCATGTTGGACTCTACCTAATGCCAAATTATACCTCGCCTATACAAATAACCCCACAATGCTCATCTCATTTGGCACATGGTAGTATTTCCTCTTCAACAGAATCATAAGGACTGTTATGGCATCAAAAGCTAGGCCATACCTCATCTTTTGGTTGTTTCACCTACTCAATGCTCTAAAGATATCCACAATTGCACCATTTGTCCCTTGGCCAAGAAACATAGACTTTCTTTCCCCGATAGTATTACTGTTTCCACATGTTCTTTTCAATTACTCCATATTGATGTTTGGGGGACTTTTAACACCCCCACATTTGATGGCAATAGATTTTTTGTTACTATAGTAGATGATTGTACTAGACTGCTGTGGGTATTTCTAATAAAACTAAAGAGTGATGTTTGTGTAGTTTTGAAAAACTTTCTCATATTTGCCAGAACTCAGTTCAATGCTATAGTAAAGATTGTTAGGACTGACAATGGATCTATGTTTGTGAATGATGAATGTCACAAATTGTTTACCAGCTTAGACATTACTCATCAGAGGACATGTATCCATACACCTCAGCAAAATGGAATTGCTGAGAGAAAACATAAGCACATTCTTGAGGTTGCCAGGGCAATCAGGTTTCAAAGGTCACATCCCTATCAAGTTTTGGGGTCATTGTGTCCTCACAGCAACATATATCATTAACTTGTTGCCAAACCCAGTCTTACATGGGAAATCTCCTCATAAAGCATTTCACAATTCCAAACCTACTATTCAACATTTGAGAGTATTAGGTTGCTTGTGTTTTGCCAAGAACATGTACATTTATGATAAGTTTCAATCTAATAGTGTGGTGGCAGTTCACATGGGCTATAGTACTACTACTAAAGGTTATATTCTCTACAGTCTCAATGACAAGAAATTATTTCTTGCTAGAGATGTGGAATTTAGAGAATTCACATTTCCCTTTGCAACTGAACCTTCCACTTATTGGCGCCTATTTCCTACTGTCACCATTCCGTCAAATGTTACTTCACCATATAGTGCAACCCATGCTAATATTGGTCAATCAGGTGAGGCCACTGATATTTTTGTAGTGGTTCTTGAGTCAGTTCCCAGGGATTCTGATGTTAGGAGATCTCAAAGAAGTTCCAAAGCTCCTTTATGGGTTAAAACAAGCCCCTCGACAATGGAATGTGATACTTACAGAGGCTCTTATCAGATTGAGGTTTGTTCAAAGCCATGCAGATTACTCTTTGTTCATTAAGTAAAATGGATCATCTATGGTAATCTTGTTAGTGTATGTTGATGATATGATTATTATTGCCAATAATCTTAGGCTTATTCAACAGACCAAAAGAGTTATTCAAGATACCTTCTAAAGGAAGGACCTAGGAGAACTTCGAAACTTCTTAGGCATTGAGTTTGCTAGATCACATGAAGGGATTGTAATGTATCAAAAAGATACTCTATCGAGAAGCTGCTAAACCAGCTAACACTCCTATTGATCCTTATATTCAGTTAACTACAAAAGAATATGATGAAATAAATGGTACAGGAAATGTAGACAAACTACGAGAGGATCCAGTTGTACACAGAAGGCTAATAGGCAAGCTACAGTATTTCAATGTCACCAGGACAGACATAGATTTTGCTACCCAAACATTGAGCCAATTTTTACATCAACCAAAACATTCACACCTTAATGCTGCTCTTAAGGTCGTGAAGTATGTCAAAGGTCAATCAGGGCTTGGTATACTATTTTCTAGTAAGAATAACAAACAATTGAATGTCTATTGTGATTCAGATTGGGGAGCTTGCTTACACACTCGAAGGTCTGTTACAGGGTTCATGATTAAACTGGGAGACTCTCTAATATCATGGAAGTCCAAGAAACAAGGTACAATCTCTAGGAGTTCAGCTAAAGTTGAGTACAAGAGCATGGCAAGTGCAGTAGCTAAAGTGGTATGGATAACAAAGTTGTTTAAGGAACTACACTCAGACATTGTAACGCCAGCTACTATCTATAGTGATAGTAAGTCTGCTATACTGATTGCAGCCAATCGAGTGCTACATGAAAGAACAAAGCACATAGAGTTGGACTGTCACTTTATATAAGGGAGAAAATTTAGAAGGGGTTGGTTAAGACAGAAATTGCAGAACAAGAGGCTAACATATTGACTAAAGATCTAGGAAAGTCGCAACATGAGTATTTGTTGTCCAAGTTTGGAGTAGTGAATTTGTTCACTCCTATCAACATGGGGTTGCTTAATAATCTAGGGTCATTCTGTAAATATTAGAAGTTAGTGGATTAGATTAAAATAGTTAGTTAAAAGTGGTTACAATTATATTCCTTTTATTAGTTTATATATAGAAAGAGAGTCGATACTAACAAGAGTCAATACTAACAGAACTATTCTTCAAACTATCTTCTCTTCTTTTTGAAAGATCACAAAATACATTTTCCATAGTTTATACAACTTCTCTTCTTTAACAAGAGTTGCTTGAATTACTCAAAGAATCTGGGACGACACGGAGTTCATGATGATTTAAGTTGTTGCAGATTATGATAATTTTATTTGGGTGCTGATTACTATTTGACGAGAGTTATAATATTTAAAGGAAATCCAAAAATTTTCAAAATTATCGATAATTCTAATAGTAAATCAGAAATTGAGAATACATCAAAGCAATAATACACTAATAAATCTAATATTTATTTTGTCAATTTTTATTTTTTGAAAAAATGTGACTAAGTTTGCATAAATTTTGCTTGAATGAAAAGAAGGCTTATTGGGAGTAATTGAAAACAAGAATTTGATTCTTGTTGTTTACTTTGTCAAATATATACAAATACTAAATATTTGACTTTTATCGATTTTCAAGTCCGACGATTTAAAAAGTTATTAAGTGTTGTTCATCCAAAGCACTAGAAAGTGTTTGTCTAATATTTCCAAAAGATGGGTAATATTGAGAGAAATATTTAGAATAGTAGAAATATTTTCTTTTCTTCTTCATTATATTCCTATAAAATAATGGGTAATATTGTTATTGTGGATCCAAAATATGTAAATCCAGAAATGTAAAATTTGGATTCATCTACTCGAGTAATAAAAAGGGACCTCACACAATTATTATCAGTGAGGAACAAAATAAAATCTTTCGACATACCAACATAAGAAAAACAACGTCTACAATAACATTTATCTATATAAAAAGAAAGAGTACTTTAGATTAGCAAATATAAAAATCATATTATATGTTATAGTTATAGTTTGTATGATTGCGCTTTATTTGTATTTGTATAAAGCGAGAAAGAGAGAAAAACAAAAGAAAGGCAGGAGAAGATTTGTATTTTGTATAATTATAAGTATATAAGATGAAAATATATGTATTTATATATAAAAAATCTTGTTTTATACAAACAAAAACACAATTTATACATTTTTGTTTGTCTAAAAGTGGAGAGGCAAGTGAAGGTTGAAGATTCGGTCAAGTATAATTAGGTCAATTAATATTCAATAGTGTCACACCTCTTTTATTTTTACAATTGTTGAGGATATGACGGATTTTTAAAAATATATATTTTTTTTTTTTATATAGTCGCCACTTGTTATTGAGTTTTTTAGGTGTTCCAAGTCACCAAATAGTTCTTAGTTTTAAATTAAAAAAAATTGTTTTGGTCTACAAAAAACAGAGATTGGGTAAGGAATTCTATTGACCGGAGGGAACGTATGAGGCACCCACGAGTCCCGTGGTTCTAGCACGGTCGCTTTATTAACTTATATTTGGGTAAAATAATTTATTTCTTTATTTTGGATAAAAAGGGAAAACTGTATTAATTACTATTTTTATAAAAAAAAAAATGATTGGCCTTAGAGCGTAACCGCAGACAAGACCCTTCTTTTAGAAAAGAATACACACCAAGGATCGTAACCGAACACATAATGGTATTTGAAGTTTTATTTTATTTTTTAAAGAAAAAAATACAATAATTAGTTACTCAATTTTTTTAAAAAAATAATGATAAAAATGAATAAAAGAAAATGGTGCAACATATAGACCAAGAAATGAATTTATTTATTTATTATTATTATTATTAAAAAATTTCTAGCATTTATATTTATTGTTTTATCAAATGAAAAAAATAGACAATTAAGTTTTACTACTAGACAATGACAACAAAAGAAGAAGAAATTTTTTTTACAAAATTACAATTAAACACTCTTTTAAACTAATGATATACTAGTTTTAATTTCTTTTTTCTTTTTTGTTATATTGATAAAAATTTAAGAAATAACCAATTTGGTAAAAAAAAATTATATAAAATGACTACTTCGACTTATTGATAGAAGATTGCAAAATAGTAAATTTTCTAATTGTTAGATTATTAAGTCAAATTAGTCAAATTTGTATTTTTACTTTCATAGTCAATTCAAATAGTTATTTAAGAGCATTTTATTTTTATTTTATTTTTTTGAAGAAAAAAAAAGACCATATTTACATTTATTTATTTATTTTGCAGAAATAATCAGATTTACATTTTTCTTTTGTTGCAAAAATGACCAGATTAAATCCTTTTGCAAAAAATTACTAGTTTTACATTTTTTTTTATTTTTTCTTAAGTTCGTTTTTCAAAAAGAAAGTTACCAAAACACTAAAAAATTGCGATTGTTATATTTTGTTTTTAATTTTTTTACTTACTAAACTAACATTAAACTAAATGATTAATAATATATATGTACATCATAATAAACCACAATCATATGAGAAACATTATAGAATAAACTAATAAAAATGTACAAACTAAGTAACATAAGGATAAAACAAATCATATGAGAATCATAATAAACTTAGCAAAAAAAATCACAATTTTTCAAAAAAAAAAAATTATTAGTTCAAGATTACATTGAAATGTAAAAAGAAATACCTAGAGTTGATGACAAACAAATAATAAAAGCAAATTCAATTGAATTCCCAAGACAACCCAAGAGAATAAACTTCTTTTTTTTTTTAAGAAAGAAAATTTTTTTAATTTTTTTTTCTTCTACTAATTTTCTTTCTATCTTTTTTTCTTCTTTTTTTTTAATGAAAAAAAAAAGAAGGGGTTTAAATAGGTTTTCGACATTAAACCTCCAACTTTTCTTGAAAACTTAAGAGTCAATGCATGCATTGGACTCTTTGTTTTCCCAAGGTGCCACCCAAGATGGCCAATGAAATTTTATTTTTTTTTGTTTCAAGAAAAATCAGATTAATTGAATGATTCATTTGCCCTTTTAGATGACTCATTTACTTTATTCATTAATTGAATATAGTTGTATTGGTCATCAGAAAATAATAGGCTCAAATGTCATTTAGATGACCCATTTCTTTGATTCATTGTTTGAATAATAGTTAATGGGTCATCTGAAAATAAAACGCCCAAATGTCATGTAGATGACACATTTCTTTTATTTATTGTTTGAATAATAACTGATGGGCCATCTGAAAAAATCCAAAATAGGCCAAATATTGACTCATTTCATCAAGACCCAAACAAATTGACCTACAAAGTATCTGTTTGTGCATTATGATTTTAAAAAAGAAAAAAAAAACAAATTGACTCACTAACACAAAATCTAAACATCTAAACAATTTTAAAGATCAAACACAACAAAATAATGCAGTATAAAAAAGTAAAAAAATAAAAACTAATAAACATAAAACGAAATAAAAAATAAAGAAATAATAATAATACTTCAAGCAATAACATCAACATGATAAACTTAAAGAACATTAATAACATAGACCCGACATCAAACGAGTTATATGGTCAACGAAAAAAGATAATGATGAATTTGGATAAAGATTCAGAGGGGTAAAATTTTAAAGATTTTTTCGACCAAAAAGGTGGTGGCCACCGGCGGTGTGGCGGCAGGCGGTGGCCGGCCGGCGCATGATAGTAAGGGGAAGAAGAAAAAAAAAAATCTAAAATAAAAAAAATGCTAATTTTTTGGCGTTTTTAATTTTTGTTTGGGTCTAATAATAGCCCTTGGATCAAAATATCATGAATGGTTGAGATTCAATCTTGACCATTTATTTGACGGGTCAAAATCATTGGGCCATCAAAATTGATCTAAATCAGCCCAATTTAAACAAAATTGGGTCATTTAAGCCAATAAGATAATAAAAAACAAATACCCAAAATACAAATAAAAATAAAATTTCTTACTAAAATATTATAGGAGTAAAATAAACACGTCAAAAATTAGGTGTTCACAAATAGTCTTATAAACTTATGCATGTGTACTATATAATAATTCATGATTGAGATCTATTTAAATGGTCAAAAGCCCCTCCCCCCCACCCCAAACCTATGAGTATAATTAATGCCATAAATTATTATATAATACACATGGCATAAATCTATAAGGTCATTGAACATTACTTGACGTAATTATACTTGACCAGATCTTTATCCGCGAGTGAGAGTGGCAAGTGAGATTCTAGAGAGACATACAAAAAGATATGTATGCATACAGTTTTCTCTCGCTTTATACAAATTTTATACATTTTTGTTTAGTACAAATAGAGAGAGGCGAGGGAGAGACAGACAAAAGAATAGAGAGTGGCGAGCGAGAAATTCAGGGAGTAAGGCGAATGGCACTGTTTACTACGAATTACAATTAAATCAAATCATGGTTATATCATTTAATTTGAATTAATAATTTGCTATTTAATAAATTTTTCAAAAAAAAAAAAAGATTTTTGTGTCCAACAAACATAAAAATAAGTTATATCATGTAATTAAAAAAGTTTGTACATAAGAAAAATGTCGAATTGAAAATTTAAATTATAAAATAAAGTTTGTACATGAGGAAGCATGTTACAGACCTAACACACGTAAATAAATATTTGATTTGTTATAAAGAGTACGCAAGATATAAAAATAAGTTGATTTTCTTTGGTAACATTACCACAGCTAAGTGAACTTTATTATGTGAAACACAAATTGTTTTCTTCTTTCAATCCTCCTGTATTTTGGCATGATATTCCTATTGAATATACAAGTCTTATACCTAAATTTTTCATGAACTTAAGTTTATGCATCGAAAGATAAAGTAATTTGATATATCCAGTTAGATTGATAGAAATTATACGAGCATTTTATTTGACAACCCTCATTTATTTTTATATCAATTTTTTTTTTTAAATATATATATATATATATATATATATATATATATATATATATATATATATATATATATATATATAACTAGTATATCCTCACTAATTAATGTGCCTTTGCAAAAACAAATATTTGATCTTTGACCTTCAAAAGGTCATACTTCAGGACAGAAATATTTGAACTTAGACCTAGATTTTTAACTTCAGTCACATACATTTAAAGTTATTTCGCAAACATTTAAACTTGAAAAATATAAAGTTCGCCCAAAGATGGATATTAATATCCTTGGCCGTAAAATTGCATTATTTTTCATTTATCAAGCATAGTTGAAAATGGTATCTTGTCATCTATTTTTCACTTGATATTCAATATGTATGTATCTATTAATTTGATGGCTTCAATAACATATACATTGAACTTGATTTCATGGTGATTGCTAACATGTTGATCAGTAAAGACACAACCAATCTCAAGATGAAACCTATCATCCAGGAGAACACCAACATTCTTAACAATGTTAATGCTCATTATCTCACTGCTTTAGAGAAGCAAATGTTGGACAAAATATTATCAATCAATGAACATATGTGTTCCTTGCTGCCAAAGACTAAATACGAGCTCTTTTTCGTTTTTCACTCGATAATATTTTTTTTTCTTTCTGTATATATTTTTCTTATAAAACTAAATTGTCAATCGACTGAGTCTGTGTGTGCTTTTTTTGTTGTTCTCGCGTTAGCTGATATTAGTGAAGTTTGAGGTATCGATACTTCTCTAATAGAGTAATCCATTTTATATTGGAAGAATAAATCTGCAACTTCGGGTATAGTGAGGGAATTAAATTTCTTAAGGAAACACACTGATTCTTTGAACTCGGATTACTGACAATGTCAATTTCATCTTCTTTTTTTCTGTTTATATATTTTTACTAACCTGAATACAGGAGAGAACAAGAAATAGTGTGTGGCTGATCACCTAGCCAAATTGGCTTCTACAAGTGGATGTGGAACCTTCACCTCTTCTATCAAGAACTATCTAGCGAGGTTAAAGGTAGGGGTGTAAAAGTGAACCCAAACATAGAAAATTCGTCTAATCCGTCCATAATTTTAAGAGTTGAGCTCAAGATAATTTAAATTGGGTTCAATCTCAACTCATTCAAGCATAACTCATTTGAAGAGAATCCTCAATTGAGCTCAATTCAATCTCCAATTTCAACCCGTTTTAAAACTTTTTATTAAGATATGTTTCTATATTTAAGGTATAAAATATTATCTGTTTAGCATTTTTTAGGGTTTATCTATCCATTTATTACTTATTTTTAAAAATCGAGTTAAAATTCAAATTATTTTTTTCTCAAATTGTGATTATAAAAGATAAATATCAATATGTTAAATTATTGAGATTAATCAAGTCAAATTGGGCGGGTGAAGATCCGACCCGTTTTAAAGCCCATTTGAGCTCAACTCATTTGAGCCCAAAGTAAACTTGGACGGATCAAGACCCAGCCCGACTTCTATCTTAATCCATTTTAATATTTTCAATTTTAGCCCAACCCACCCATTTGACACCCATAGTTAAAGGTTTAATTCTAATAGACAAATGGCAATTCCCTTCATTGAGGAGGAGATATGAAAAGAGTAACTTTTTTGTAAGTTAGTATGACTATTTATTAGGATGAGAAGATCTTGTATAGGCTACTTTTTCTCATCAACTTTTTTTGGTGTTACTCTTAGTATAACTAGATTAGTGTTAAGGCTCATGTCCACCTCTAACCTATTTGTAATTTTTGTCATAAATGAACATGATAGGGGTCAAGCCTAACCCCCACCTCTTTTGTGCACATGCATCATGAAGAAGATGAGGAAGACTATGGATAACTACTATTGCCTGGTTGGTGGGAAATTCTATCTTACTTCCACGTGATACTTCTACTATTTTGTTTGAGAATTCCAAAAATAGTTGTTTTTGTTCAATTGGCTTTGCAAATTAAAAAAAAAAAAACTCCAATTATACCAAGAAGAAAACAAACTCACCTAACTCTATGATGCATTATGTACCAAACATGAAGATAAAATACTATATCTTAAAAATAATAAATAATATTTAATATGTTTATCCAATTTATATAACACTACAAGTATCATTATTTGAAGAGATAAATATATTGTTCTTTTCTATTTACTACTATTTTTTCACGTATTTTTCGAAAATAAAATTTTAAAATATTTATCTAAAAGTTATTTTTTCTTTTACTTTCACGTGCCCTAAACAAGAGCGTATTCACTCTCTTTGTCACGTCAACTTAATTTGAACCAAATGTAAGAGTCTATTTTAGTACTCATTTAAAATTGGACGATTTCATTTTCATATTTTAAAATTTCATTATTATTATTTTTTATTTGCGACACGTAACTTTTTCATTGTTAAATTAAACAGAACTTGTTGGGCAGCTAAGATTAAGAAAGTTTATGATTAACTCAGCTTTATCACTTATCAGCATAAAGTAGAATATTTTAAGTGTGTGGTGACTTAAAGTTGGTGGAAATCAGTTTAGCTTAATTATTTAATTTGGGGTTTTTTTTTAATTAAAAAAGAACACCAATCGATTGAACTTGGTGTTTCATAAATTAGTTATATTCAAAGTTTAAAAGTAATTTGTCAAGTTAATGGGAATCCATTTGACGGATGATTCTATAATGTGTAACTTTTTTTTGTTTTATGTACTTGGTGTCTAATTATTTAGAAGGAGAATTTTGTTTGAAATTAATAATTTTTACTTGAATATTTTATTTGTACTAAAAAAATCAATAAAATATGTATACCTTGTTTTTTAGAAAAAAAACAGTACTTATTCAAAATATTAATACTAGAAACAGAGATTTTTTCCATTGTGAATCACTAAAATAATATTTATGTTATAAGACTTGATTTTTCTACCGATTTTCCACCAAATGTATATTAGTGGAAATAGTTTCTTACTAAATGGGGAGAACTTATTGATTTTTCTATATAAAATATTTTTTTTCACCAATTTAATTAAAATATTTATAAAATAATTATTAGAGTACATTTTAAGTGAAAAATCATAATTTTTAGTAATGTATAAAGCTGAGTCCGAAACTCAAAGGGTAGAAATTTTTTACAAAAATTCCAAAACGGTATATAAAATTTTATATGTTACCAAACGGTAAAATCGCTGCAGGAGCAGCGATTTACAAAGTAAAATCGCTGCTCGGCAGCGATTTAGCAAAAAAAATTTTTTTTTAATAAAAAAATGAAATCGCTGCCCGAGCAGCGATTTCAAAAAAAAAAAAAATTTAAATAAATCGCTGCCGGGGCAGCGATTTATAAGAAAAAAAAAAAATTAAATCGCTGCCCGAGCAGCGATTTATTAAAAAAAAAAAAAATTATACATAAATCGCTGCTAGGGGCAGCGATTTATTTTTTTAAAAAATATTTTTTTTATTAAAACGCTGCTAGGGCCACGATTTATTTAAAGAAAAAAAATTTCCTTATTAAATCGCTGCACGAAGCTTTTTTTAAAAAAAAATATTAAAATTTTTTAATACAGCGATTTTATATTAAAAAAAATATAATATTTTTTAAAATTTAAATATATAACTTATAAGAAAAATTTTATTAAATCGCAAAAATGTTAATACTGTTTTGATTAATATAAAATTAAAAAAAAATTATTAATCGCAAAAATGTTAATACAGCGATTTTATATATATAAAAAATTATAATATTTTTTAAAATTTAAAAAATTATAAGAAATAAATACTTATAAGAAAAATTATTATAATTTTAAAAAATATTATAATTTTTTTATATATATAAAATCGCTGTATTAACATTTTTGCGATTTAATAATTTTTTTTTTAATTTTATATTAATCAAAACGGTATTAACATTTTTGCGATTTAATAAAATTTTTCTTATAAGTTATATATTTAAATTTTAAAAAATATTATAATTTTTTTAATATAAAATCGCTGTATTAAAAAATTTTAATATTTTTTTTAAAAAAAAGCTTCGTGCAGCTATTTAATAAGGAAATTTTTTTTCTTTAAATAAATCGTGGCCCTAGCAGCGTTTTAATAAAAAAAAATATTTTTTTAAAAAATAAATCGCTGCCCGTAGCAGCGATTTATGTATATTTTTATTTTTTTTTTAATAAATCGCTGCTCGGGCAGCGATTTAAAAAAAAAAAAAAATTATAAATCGCTGCCCCGGCAGCGATTTATTAAAAAAAAAAAAATTTTTTTTTTTGAAATCGCTGCTCGGGCAGCGGCAGCGATTTATTAAAAAAAAAAAAATTTTTTTGAAATCGCTGCAAAATTTTTGCTAAATCGCTGCCGGAGCAGCGATTTTACCGTTTTGGTAACATATAAAATTTTATATACCGTTTTGAAATTTTTGTAAAAAATTTCTACCCTTTGAGTTTCGGACTCGTATAAAGCTCATAAGCTTAACTTTTAAATTTTGAGTTTATCTCTTTGATTAATCACATTCACTCTAAAGTATAGTCTATAAGTTCGCCGAAATTTAGTAAACTTTGCATAGCTCTTATATTTTTGTTAAAAAGGTATAAAATATGTAATTTTTTATTAATTAATATCATATAGCACTTAAAATAGCTATTATAATTCATAAATTTTAAAGTTTAGGCATAACATATACTTCATAGCTAAGAGAATCTTTTTGTTTAGTATTTCAAATTCAAAATTTTTAATTAAGCATATAAAAATTCTATCTATATTACTATAAACATCGATCATTATAATATACAACGTGTTAAAGATACAGCCAACAGGCAAGTTTTGGTGGAAGTAGACAATGAACACATAAGAAGATAAGAACGTCATCTCATTAGTGGTGTTGGTAACGTTGTTTCCTAATATATATTATTGAACTTTGTGATGTGATTGATTGGTCTCTTAGCTATAATTAATTAAATTATATACTACAGAACCCAATCAAATTAAATGATTAATGTGTCGATCTCTAGCATTATTGCCATTATAATCGAACACTATAATATAGATTAAATATCATATCATAGTGAGTGTATATTTGATAGTGATAACAAGGTTACCTTGCATTCTCTGCTTTATAATTGGCTAGATTATGTTTCATCTATGAAAGTGGTTAAGAGAAATGGGCAGATACATTAGAAAGATTGTTAACCATTAATGTTTTCATCATTTTTATTTGTTGGTATGATTTTGATATTTGGTGGAATTTTAAGAATTAGAAAAACTTTCAAGGATGTAGATTGTACTAAAATATTTTTTTAATTTTATTGTATTAAATGAAGAGAAGTATTGAGAATATCTGTTAACTTGACGTGAATTATTAGTTTTGTTTTCGTACTATTGACAGTCTTAAAAACACTTCTCTACTTAATTAACTAAACTTAAATACATCCTCTCATAGGAACATGAGACTCGTTGTAAAAAGTCGAGAGAAGTGTTGAAAATATCTTATACTTATTAAGAATTTAGAGATGTATTTTCCTCGTGTCGCAAGATGGGGTGTATTCAAATTCAAATAGTCAAGTAAAGATGTGTTTTTACGGCTATCGATAGTTCAAAGATGAAACTAATAATTTACGTCAAATTTAATAATATTTTTATATTTCTCTCTATAAAATAAAATATTATGTAGAAATTGAAATTGAAATATTTTTAAAAAAATAAAAAAAATACTTTTTTACGCAAACTAAAGAGTTAAATAAAATAAAGAAGTTAGAAACGAAGGGAGTAATAATTTGTTTGTATCATTAACTTTGGCATATATATTATATGCTAATGCTCTTTTTTATAAATCTCATTGTTTAGTCCGTTCTACTAATTTATTATTTTGGGAGGAGTTCACCAAGAAAACTTTATTACTAGTTTTTAATTTTTAATAAGAATGGTAAAAGTATGAAGAGTGCGATGTGTGCACCAAATTAATAAGTATATGCTAATACGTAATTTTATACAAATTTCATCACGTAACTATGATTGTATTAAGTGTATTTTCCTCCTAATTTTTATTGATCGTGATAATTATTATGTTTGTGAAATTAAGTATTTATCATGGGGGAGCTAGAGCTTTGCCTACAACTTAGATAAAATCTAATAATTTTAGTTCAGCTCTTACATTTTGGTAAGAGCAACTTTTACATATAGCAAATACAAAATTCATATTTGTATGCTACAACAAATTTTGCATAATTGTGCTCCATAGTAAACATAAATATGTATAATTCGCTATACATATACAAAGAAACCAATTGTGTAATTCGCTATACATATACAAAAGAAAGCAATTATATACAAATCAATTGTATAATTTGTGTATATATAAAACGAGAAAGACAAAAGAAAATTGAGCAGAGAAATATTTGTATTGTATAATTATAAGTGTATAGGACAAATATATATGTATTTTCAAGTGTATATACAACTTTCTCTCGCTTTATACAAACAGAAATGCAATGTATACATTTCGTTTCTGTTTGTATAAGTGATAGAGGCGAGGGTGGTGAGCAAGATCTGAGAGAGTAGCGAGCGAGATCTAGAAGAGGGGCAAGCGAGATCTGGGAGAGGGGAGAAAGGGGATAGAAAATATGTGTATATATATAATTTTTTCTCGCTTTATACAAACAGAAACGTATTTTGTACACTTGCGTTTGTATAAAAGCGAGAGAGGGAGCGAGAGAGAGGGAGACTGGCAAGCGAAAGTTTGAGGGAGAGAGGTGACTAGAAAACAGTTTGTTATAAGGCACAATTAAATCAAAATGTAATTATAACATTTAATTTAATTTATTAGTTTATCAGTATATATAATTTTCCTTTTTTAAAAAGTCACTTAATGTGTAATAATTTATCAGGTAAGTTGTATTTTCAAGAATCTAAAAATTCTAACTTCCCGCTAACTTTGGCATATTAATTATTTTATATGATAATTCACCTACTCCAATATAGATTTACAGAGTACCAAAGTAAAAGTAACTTATTTTGCTATGGAACTTTTAGCTAGGTGATTGACAAATAAAAGAACCTCTAAAGGACAACATGTATGGCGTTAGGTGTAGTGAACGAAGCACCTTTTCTCTTATAATATATAAATATGATTTTTAATTTAGCGTCATTTATGATATTTAATTTTGAATATATTTAAGTAGACACTTAAATTTATAGAAATTGAACAAATAGACATATTCATCTTACATGACACCCTACATAATAATTTTGTGTCTTGCATGGTGTCCTACGTGTATTATGTCATTTAGGATACATATGTCTACTTGTTTAATTTAATACGGTTTAAGCGTCTACTTGTAAACATCCAAATTTGAAAGACATAGTTACCTGATAAAGCCAAATTAAAAGTTATGTTTATATACTATGTATTTTTCTTCATCAGAGGTTTCAGATTTGAAACTAATTTGAGCATAAAAAAATTATTTAACAGAGAACACTACCCTTTAAATAGAGTCATATTATCGCAAACTGATATAGTTGAACTCCAATATAAATATCTTACGTCAAATAGTAAACAAAGAAATTGACAAATGTTGGAGTGAAATGGAGTTGGGAAATGTGCAATAATCAAATAATGACAAGTATCGAAAACAAAAATAAATGCATGTGGTATTCTATCACTACCATCACTACCTAATTGTATGAGGTATACTTCTTATAGGAGATACCTTCCATTTGGTCTTTTTTGCCTCACCCATCCCTCCTTCCTTTTCCCCTATGTGTTTCAATAATTTACTCATCCCAATTTGAGGTATGTATGGTTCCAACTCATTTAATTATACTTCAAATGGACCTGCACTATATATAGAAAAACATCTGAATTTTCACACATTGATAAGTAATAATAAAAAGCAACAAAATTAAGTGCAAGTCCTACATGTGCACTCACTAACTTATTATAAGCTTAATTAAGTTTGATATGTGATATGAAGATTTTAAATCTCAAATCATTATTTTAATTTATAAATTTATATCTGTAAGGGGAAAAAAAACATCATTAGAATTTTGAAAAAAAAAAAGTTAAAAATTCATGCTTGACTTTGTTGAAATTGTATATATCATGTGCAATGATTGTATTAAAAATACCTAAAAAGAATTAGTTAGTATTATTGATGATTAGTCGATCTTTATAAATTATGTGTATTTGAAAGTTCGTGTTTATTATGAATATTTATTTATAAATGAAATAGGTAGATATATTATTTATTAATGGCGTTAAGATATTCTAATATTTTGTTTAAGAAGTATGGTTTGATCATTTGGTAATAAGATTGTAAAACAATTGAGGAAATTTTGATAGTTTTCATAATTTGTGAGATTTTAGTGTATGAGAAAAAAGACAACTTAAAAAATTCAAATTGAAAATTCAAACAAAACTTTAAATTTGAATCAATCTAGTTTCACATCACTATTAAATTATATAGTGCATGTTAGAAACAAGCCGTATGTATACTATTTTTTATTTATTTTTATTTGTCCATTATTTTAAAATATATTTTTACTTTTACTTTTCACTTTTATTATCTATAAATACAAAAAGGATAATTATTATTTTTCTTATTTCATGCTCACCTTGAATTACTTATTCTCCTTTTTTTTTCTAAAAGCTAAACAATGCGTGTATTTTATTTTATATAGTTTTACAATCTACTATATACAAATTCAATTCTAAAAGTTTCGACTTGATTCAATCCGATCTAATCCATATCTAATAGATATTAATCTTTATTCTTTTTTGATTTAAAATTTTAATAAAAATGTCAATTCAAATAAAAAAAGAAACGATTCAATCCAAGTCGATCACAACTCATATGCATATATACACTTATTTTTATATAGAGTTTTGCTATATAAAATGTAGGGATTCACGATTTGAATAAAAAAAAAACTATTCAAATTGAAAAAACAAATCAAATGAATCAAATGAATTGATTTTTATTGGATTTGCTTTGATTTTAGATTTTAGATTTTTAAAAATTAAATATATTTGATTTGATTATGATTTTGCATTAAAAGATTTGAAGAAATGACTGAATTGAACGGATAAATCATATATAATACATAAAGTATTATTTTTATAAATAATTTTAAAGACCTTGTATATGTTTTCATCAAAATTATTACTATAATTTACTTATGAAGCAAAAATGTTCAAGGTAAGAATTTATTTTATTGATTTCATGTGTACAAGTGTCTATAAAAATTATTTGTGGGGCTAAAAATGTCATAGTCTTTACTATCTAGGCTAAAATAGTGAATTTTGAAGTTTTATTCGTTATAAATTTAGTGATAGAAAGTTCTGTAATGTTGGTCATTCTAACTATTTTTCGTTTTGGATGAATTATTGTTATTTTTTCATATTTTGAATAAATTATTTCTTTTATTTTTATATTGTTAAAAAACGAATCAAAGCGAATAAAATTTATAACACCCAAAGCAATAAATGTATATATTTGATTTTGTTTTGATAATTTAAAAATTCACTAAATCGGTTAAATTTTAATTTTAATCAAGAACCAAGTCAAACAAATTTGTAAACACCTTGTCATATGCTACCTCAATAATATTTGTTAATAAAGTGTAAATTATTTTTTGTTTCCTCAATATCTAAAAAGATAAAAAGATATGTTCTTTTCAATCAGCTACACATGTTTACATATTATTGTGACCTCTACAAACATCTTTTCCCTTGGAAGATATTATAACTTTTTTGAGAGGGCATAATAATAGTACATATTCACATTATTATTTTTAATTGATTATAAAATAATATGTTTGGCCTCAATTTATACATATATCGAAAATCTAAATATTCACCGAGTTCTGAATATTTTTTGCATCATTTTTTCAAATTAAAAGATAGTGTCTATTGTGTATAATTTGTTCTATTATTTAATTTGCATCGTCTATATTATAGAATCATTTTTTCCTATTTTATCATGAAAAAAAGTAATTCATATATCTTAATAATAGTGAGGAGGTTAAATTTTTTAAGATACGTAAAAAGAAATTATAAATCTCAAATAATAACTTGCTACTAACAAATTGTGAGTCCCAAATAAATTTCTTAAAAACATACTACTAATAAATACCTAACTATATACAATTTTAATATAGAACAAAATCTATTTCCAGCAATACAAGTAAGCATTAATTGAAATTACGTAAATGGAACGTAACCAAAATTATATCTGACTAGACTCTGAATATACTTTGGATATTTATTCCAAATAATTCTTAGCTATCAACCTAAACCAATGTTCATGCATTGTTAAGTAATAGCAATGTTATAATAATATACAATTATTCCTAAATTAATAATCGAAAGTTTGATTTGTTTCACAATTAATATCCAAATCAGCTACCACATTTAATTATTTTAATTTTCAAATACATATTTTGGATACACATGTCAAATATGATCCAAAACTTAAACGACAAAAAATATATCTAAACATTCTTTTATTAATTGAGTGTATTATCAATACACGATATTAATTCACTATCAACATAACGTATAAAACATTAACGAAAATGGCATATTTTAATATACATGAAAATCAATCATAAAATATATGTATGCTTTTAATATAAGAAAACTTATAGAATATATACACTATGAATATATATATCCTTAATTTTTTAAACATCGACAGAAATATATTTTTGATATAATAAATCTATTCTATGAATAAGTATCTCATAAATTTATATAAAAAAATGCAATAATAATCTGACTTTGGAATAAATTATATTTATATCATAAAATTACTTGACATATTTCGGATATAAAAGGTTATACCATATATATACTAGTACTTACTCATACTAAAAAAATGATTCTTTTAACCAAAACAAGGTTTTCCGACATAATAATTTTATGGTTGGACATAAAATAATTTTGCATTGATCAAGTTTAAGCCTATGCAAATCTAATTTAATTTTAATGTGATTTTATTCTAGTTCAATTTTAACTCATTAAATGAATTTATTACTTGTGATTGTGATTTAGTTTAATTTTTCCCTATATATTCACATTCTTGAACCATGTATTTATAAGTTGATACATCTTTCACTGCATCATATATAAAACAATAACCATGTTTTATTTGCAAAATAAATTTAGATACTTTCAATACTTTCCAAAAGAAAGTGATTTTTTAAAAAAAATATTTTCTAGCTTTTGATTTTTTTTTTGTTATTATTTTTAAAAATATTTATTTATATTAAAAAACTTTAATCAAACATCCAATTTTGTAAAAAATACACCCCCTTTTTACATTTTTAAAAAAACACTTTTTATATTTCAACATCACTCTCTCGATTCATTTTTACTTGTCTTTGACACATGTCTTAAAAAAATAATAAACAGAACGAGTGTTTTATTTTATTTATTTTGAGATTATATATTACTACTATAAGATAAAGACGCTCAATAATCTTACATATCAAATTTCTCCCTATATATACATGTGAGCCACGTTCCAATTTCAACATTAATTCTTTCTACTCGTCATCTTTTTTTTCAAATCATCGCCGGCGCAGCTAAAAGATTTCTCCGGCACCGGTCGTCACCGTCAACATGCAGAGGTTGGTAGTAACAAGGGCAAAATGGGTAGGAGAGTTGCGAGGTTTATCGCAGCGTTGTTATTCTCAATTGGGCTTAGCATCGCAAAAGGACGATGATATGATCATCAATCCTCAGATGCCTCACTTCGACTACACTCCGCCGCCGTACAATGGACCCTCAGCCGATGAAATTTTGAGCAAACGGAAGGAGTTTCTTAGCCCTTCTATGTTTTACTTCTATGAAAAAAATCCGGTGAGTTTTTCTAACTAATTAGCTGATTGTTTAGTGAAAAATTGAAAAACAGATAGAATTTGTAGTATAATTAAGTGGGGCTTAAGTTAAAATTGAGGAACAACTGATTGGGTACAGTAGCGAAACTGTTTCATTCTTAATCAGAGATTATTTTTGACAGTGACCGGATCCGCGGAACTCCGTATTGAAAAAAAAAGAGTTAAAATTGAGATTGAGATGTAAATTAATAATGTTTTGAATGATTTTGGTGGTATTGGGATGATTATTTAATGTTATCTAACCAATTACTGATTTTCGTTTTGCGTGTTCATGCGGAGTTAACGTGATTAGATTCCTTTAACCTTTTTTTTTTCATTTTCGTCTTTCTTTTCACTTCTAATTAGCTGTATCTAATTACGTGCTCTGTCTTTTCTTAGGTATGTTGTTGTTGATCTATAGAATAGTTAGTCTCAAATTATTTGTCATTTCAGAGTTGAGATAAAAATTCATTTTTTCTTTTCCCATTTTCCACTTAGAGTAATTGTTTTCTCCTACCTAGTTGTAGAATTTCACGGAGTATATTATTGTTTAATGTTTCCCCTCGATAATAATTGTTCTTGAATACTATAAACAGCTCAATTATGGGAAATGACATAGATAAAGTAAGTATAAATGGAGAGATTATATATCAAGATATAAATAAGGATGAAATAGTCAAAACTCCTCCTGATTAATAAATATTTTCGTAAGGGGCATGTAAGAGAGAAACATGACACATTGTGAAACGGATGGAGACGAGTTTAAGTACTATTCCGATGCTGAAATCTGTATGTCTTAATTTGAAACAAGTATTGGAAAGATTATATAAAAAGTACTACAAGTTGTATGATGCTGAATTGTCGACGCAAGGAAGTCTTAGTAAATATTGTGAGGCTTAGAGTTGAATACAGCAAACTACCTTGAGGTCTCTTTTATGTTCATTTTTTAGCAGTGTAAAGTTTCATCTTCAGATTCTGTAATGGTTAGGTCTAGTTTGAGAATTACCTGATTCAGTATTCTGTGATTTCAGTATGGTACTACTAATATTTAGATTGTGAACGTGATTGTGGTTATTTTGTACAGCTGCATTTGGTACATGGAAAGATGCAATACTTATTTGACAGCAAAGGGCGTCGATATCTTGATGCATTTGGAGGAATTGCAACTGTATCTTGTGGACACTGCCACCCTGATGTGGTAGAGGCCATCGTAAACCAAACCAAACGCTTACAGCACTCGACTATCTTATACCTCAATAACGCAATTACTGATTTTGCTGAGGCACTTGCTTCTAAGTTACCTGGTGATCTCAAGGTAGTTGTTTACTCTCTGGTCTTTTTATCTAGAGCACCATATTAACTTATGTCTACAAAGTTTAACTTCTATACACAATATATGTAACTGTCCAGATCATCCATAAGAAATGTGGTCTGTATCATGGAAAATTACAAAATGAGTTTAACTTATATGCACAATACTTGTAACCATAAGAAGTGATATCAGTAGCCTGGAAAATGATGCAGGTTATCTTCAATAATGGATACACTGTAGTGTAAAAGTACTTTCAATGCTATTGTTTATACGTTAAATCCATGTCTACAATCTGATCGAGACATACGATTGCTATTCCAGGTTGTGTTCTTCACCAATTCTGGGACTGAGGCAAATGAGTTAGCCATTATGATGGCAAGATTATACACTGGTTGTCATGATATCATTTCTCTAAGGAATGCTTACCATGGAAACGCAGCTGCCACTATGAGCACCACTGGGCAAAGCGTTTGGAAATTCAATGTAGTACAGGTACAACTTCGTATACTGCAAATTGTTATTCCTCTGTGTTTACTTGATGCAACCATCCATATTTTATCAGATGACTATTATGAAGTTACATTAAAGGGGTTAATGGATTGCTCTGTGATTTTACTTGGTATCTTATCATCATTAAGAAGTTACAGTGTTATTATGTTGCATTTTCTCCTTTGTTAGATCTGATATTCAGTGGAAATGTAGAAGGCAGCGGAAAAAATTAGCCACTAAACAAAACTTTAATGTTTCTATCCATTCTAAGTTGTATTTGATTATCTATAACAATTGGAGTATTAGGAAATCTGCAGTAGTGTTACTAGGTAGCATATGCGGGTCCTATAATTTACAAAACCTAGTTATGCTTATTACTCTGTCTCTTGTTCACTTACTATTTACTTTGCTGATCAGAGTGGAGTTCATCATGCCATAAACCCTGACCCATACAGAGGTGTTTTTGGTGCTGATGGTGAGAAGTATGCGAAGGACGTTGAAGATCTTATCCAATTTGGAACATCTGGAAGGGTTGCTGCTTTTATGTCTGAAGCTATACAGGTACTCATCCCTGATGTTACCTTGTCCATCTAAATTCCGTAAAACATCATCCTCTATAATGTTCCTTTTAAGTGTAGGGTGTTGGTGGGATAGTTGAATTGGCTCCAGGTTACTTGCCTGCTGCATACAACGCTGTACGAAAAGCTGGAGGCCTTTGTATTGCAGATGAGGTTCAATCTGGATTTGCTCGCACTGGAAGCCAGTTCTGGGGATTTGAGAACCAAGGAGTGGTTCCTGACATAGTGACAATGGCAAAAGTCAGTCTCTTCAACAATGACAATCTGCTATTTTACATACTCGATGACAAAAGAAGACATACATCTCCTGATTATAACTCGGCCAATACTTTATCTTTTTTTACCTTTTCCTTGTTTTTCTTCTAGGGCATTGGAAACGGAATACCCCTTGGAGCTGTGGTAACAACTCCTGAGATTGCAGAGGTCTTGTGCCATAGTAATTATTTCAACACATTTGGTGGAAACCCTGTTTGTACTTCTGCAGGACTTGCTGTCCTTAGAGTGATTGAAAAAGAAAACCTTCAACAAAATGCTCACTTTGTTGGTTCCTACTTGAAAGAGCGCCTTATGGCTATCAAAAATAAGCATGAAAGTAAGATATTTTTCTCCTCTCACCTTTATCAAATACCTTTTTTAGAGGAAACACTACATTTCTTTCATTATCACTTTCAATCGATTATAGCTTCCGCAATAACGTTTATGCAGTTGTTGGTGATGTGAGGGGAAGAGGACTGCTTCTAGGTGTTGAACTAGTGACTGACCGCAAACTGAAAACTCCTGCTAAAGCTGAAACTCTTCATATCATGAACCATATGAAAGGTACGTTTCTCTTAAATCATCATCCTTTTGTCCAGTCGTTAAATTACACCATATGTATTAACTTAGTTTATCTATTCGACCTAAAGATATGGGAGTACTAGTTGGCAAGGGTGGATTCCGTGGAAATGTCTTCAGAATTACACCTCCACTTTGTTTCACTAAAGAAGATGCAGGTACATTTAAGCTCTCTTTTCTCCTTAATGTAAATCGCCCAATTCAAGCTACACTCTGTACTTTCGAGGAGTTTGGCTCTTATATGTCTGAAACTTCGATTGCAGATTTCGTGGCAGATGTGATGGATTGTGCAATGTCAAAGATATAACGACTCTTCATTACGCGCCTCGTACGTGTGTCCAAGATACTACAGTTCAACAACTTAGCAATTACAGTTCCTCCTATAGCCATATGATAATGGCATAGTTAATGGAACTCCTTTATATAGCTTTTGTGTTCATGTATGTCAGTTGAAAATCAGCAGCTACTTCAGTACGTACAGTATCTAACTATCATCATATAATATGAGTCAACAACTCGTTGTCTCTGGAAATACTGTCTTGTTTTTCTTTATGAGCTAGCACATCATCTTACTCTAAACTAGTAACAAGTAAAGAAAAACTAATTGCAAAAAGATAAAATGGGAGCCCTTTCAAGCATTAATAAAAAGACAAAAAAAAAAAAAAAAGGAAAGAAGAAGAAGGAAGAGTTGAAGTCTTTAGCCAAATCAAAGCGTAAACTACACAATCAGGTGAAAGAACTGAAAACTATACTTTTCCTCCCTCCATCGTGTGTCGTGCATACTTAAATTTTTGTTCTTGTAGCAAAAAACATACGGTAAAATTTTACTTAATTAATATAGACAAGAATATAAAATATTATTATTTTTATAGAGGTATTCTTTAATTGATAAATTAATATTTATTAATCAAAAGAGTGTTTTGACATAGCAAAATTTTTTGGGATGATATCTCTAAGAATTTAATAAATAAACTCACTTGTGAAACGTCATTTATGAACTTGAGGTCATGATTAGTGATCTCGGTTACTATAATAAAATGATCGTTAATAACTTGTTGGATGGTGAAAATGATACATGTTCAAAGGTCCAAAGTTTAGAAAAAATTGTGAATATCATTTAAAAAATAACGTTGAAAATGATATAACATATTGGAACCAATTAGAACTCTTCTTAAGTTTATGGTGTGATTTGAAAAGATCATATCGAAACTTTTGGATGCAGTAAGTAAATTAGAGACGAGGTTCAATTAAATTTGAATTTTAACAAAAAAAATTGACGCATAGAATCATATTTCACTAAATTGTCTTAAATGTATATGTACTTTTAAAGAACTATTAATCATCATATTAATGCAATCATATATTTATATAGGAGGCTTCTGACAATATATTATCTTATTGAAATGAATGATTTTATTCATTGGCCCAAATCGAGATCGGAGAAAAATATTATCTTGGAGAGATTATTAATTTAGTAAGATTTTATTGTAATTGTATTATAATTTCAAACCACTAGACATGAGCCTATTTCTAAGACACTAGACATGAGCCTATTTCCAATTTCAAAATTTAATTTTTCACCCGATTGCTGATCCCCCACCCCACCCCACCCACCGGCCAACCCCCCCCCCCACCGGCCAGTCCCCCACCCCTCACCCCACCCCCATTTCCTCCCAAAACAATTTGAGTTCGTTTTTAAAAATATTTTTTAAAACTCCTCCCTCCCTCTCCCCCCCCTACCAGCGCCCTCCCCCCCTCCCCCCCAAAAAAAAATGGTTAATTTTATTTTTAAAAATATTTTAAACTTCAAAGTTTTATTTTTCACCTAACCCCTGCCCCACCCCCCGTCAGCCCCCCAACCCTCCAAAAATTAAATCTGTTTTTAAAAATATTTTCAACTTCAAATTTCATTTTTTCACCTACCCCATACATACCCACCCTCCCCACATCCACCCAAAAAAAAATTGTTTCTAAAAGATATTTTCAATTTCATAAATTATTTTCTACTCTAGTAAAAATTAAAGATATTTCTCAAAAAATATTTTTCATTCATAAATCAAACATTAAAAATTTTTTTGGAAAATATTTTCTACTCACCAACCAAACATGAGAAAATAAGTCTAAAAATCTACTTGTTTTCCAGGAAAATATTTTCCATGAAAAACATTTTCCTTCAAACCAAACACACCCGCATATTTAGCAACATTTTCTTTTAGATATTCTATTCTCAAAGATTTATACATAAGTAATTCGTTCTTTTTTACGAATAAGAGACCTTATTTTCTAAAAAATTGGGAAAACAAGAAATTTTTCACGTTAAAAGTTTAGACTTTATAAAAGAATCATCTAATATCATATAGTTGAGAAAAAAAGTTATAGCTTCAACTAATTATTTTACTTAGAATTAATGTCGGTAAAAAATCGAAAGAACCTTTAAATTCAAAAGTTTTGACATAATAATATATATCATTTATAAAACATATTTTTTTAAAAAATAACTATTTAAAAATTTTATTAATATATTTATGTATCATTACAAACTTAAAAATGATCAATAATTGATATACAATACACACAACACTTATATCAATTAGAGATCAACAACTTGATGAAAGAAGGTAAATTAAAAAAATCAAGAATTAAGTACAACAAAAAAACAGGCTATTTGATAAATAGATAATAATAAATATAGAAGAAAAAATTGAAGTTCTTGCACACATTAACGAAGAAGACAAAAACAAAAAGAGGAAAAAGAGTTGAAGCCCTAAGCACAAATTGATGTGCAAATTACACAATCACGTGAAAGAAGTAAAAATTATAATTTTCCTCCGCAAAAATTGATGAGCAAATTACACAATCACGTGAAAAAAAAGTAAAAATTATAATTTTTCTCCGTAAAAATTAATTTGCAAATTACACAATCACGTGAAAGAAGTAAAAATTATAATTTTCCTCCATAAAAATTAATGCGCAAATTACACAATCACATGAAAGAAGTAAAAATTATAATTTTCCTCCATAAAAATTAATGCGCAAATTACACAATCACGTGAAAGAAGTAAAAATTATATTTTTTCTCCCTTCATTATTGTGTGTCGTGCAATAATAAAGTAGACATTTTTATAATGTGTGTGAATATCTCTCTCTATATATTAATGCAATTAAAAGAGTACTTAAGGTATAGAGAAATATATATTTTAGATAATCTTAACTGATTAACATATACAAAGCACATACTCTAAACTAGTAATAAATAAAGAAGAACTAATGATAAAAAAAAATAATTAAAGCCCTTTCTTTCATACATTAATGAAAAAGACAAAGAAAGAAGAAAAAGGAAGAGTTGAAGCCCTTTGCACAGACCAAAGCATAAACTACACAATCACGTTAAAGAATAAAATATATATTTTTCTCTCTCCATCATGTGTGTCGTGCAACAATGAAGTACACATTTTTCTTATTTTTCTTTTATAATATAATTGCATTCTTGTAGCAATGTGCAAAACAAATGTATTTTGAACTTGTAATAAATAAATATAAACTAATGCAAAAAAAAATTAGGGAAATTACATATAATAGCAACTAATAACCTAAAATAAATAGGGTAGCTTGGGTTTGATTTAATTGTGCTCCATAGCAACATGTTTGTAAAATATTGTCAGGCGCCTCTCTCCCAAATATCTCGCTCGCCACTCTCCTCCAATCTCTCGTCACTTTCTCACTTTTTATACAAACACAAGTGTATAAAAATTATTTCTAATTGTATAAAGCAGAGAAAATTGTATAAATACATATATTTTTGTTCCCTCTCTCCCTTCTTCCAGATCTCGCTCGCCACTCTCCCAAGTCTCGCTCGCCACACTCGTCTTTCTCACCTATACAAATAGAAGCGAAATGTATAAATTTCGTTTTTGTTTGTATAAAGCGTGAAAAATTGTATATACATATTCAAGTACATATATTTTCGTCATATACACTTATAATTATACAATAAAAATGCTTTCATGCCCAGTTTCTTTTGCCTTTCTCTCTTTCTCGTTTTATATAATTTTTAAATTGTATTTAATTTCTCTCTTTCTCGTTTTATACAATTCGATTCAATTGTATATTCCTTGTCAAGTCTCTTTTGTCTTTTCCTCTTTCTCATTTTATACAAATTCAAATTGTGTATAATCGTTCTATACACTTATAATAATACAATTCGTTTTATGCACTTCGTTTTTATACCGTTCTCTGCCCAAATGTACTTCTCTTTCTTATTTTATACACTTCGGTTTATACAATTTGTTTCAACTGTATATATATAGCGAATTATACAGTTTTTATGTTTACTATGGAGCGCAATTATACAAACTTTGTTATAACATACAAATATGAATTTTTTATTTGCTATATGTAAAAATTACTCAAAAAACTAAAGCTCTTTCAGACATAAATACTGAAATTGACAAAAAAAGAAAAGAAAAAAGAATTGAAGCTCTTCGCACAAATCAAAGCTTAAAATACACAGTCACGTAAAAAAAAAAAAAGACTTTATTTTTCCTCCCTCTACCACGTGTGTCATGCAACAATGAAGTACACATGTTTCTTGTTTAATTTTCATTATAACATAACTTTGTTCTTGTAGCAAGAAACATAGTTGTATTATTATTTCAAACCATAGTTTCTTTGATTAAATTCTTTTATATATTTTTTTTTCATTTTACAAATTTATTTTAACTAAAGATTATGTTTTTTTAAGGTGACATTTTATTTCAATAATTAAATGAGATATTAAAGGTTTATTGAATTCTATTGAAACTTTTTGCAAATATAGAGGATGATTCAGGATTTAAAGGTCATGAGTATATTGTCTAAATGGGATAAACATATTATTTTCTTCAATTTTGAATTATAATTCGAGTTATTTTTTTTTCAATTTATATAAATAAATTGATCTAACATGTATTTTTAGCAATATTCTTTTAGTTATTCTAATCTTTTAGATATATACTTAAGTACTTAATTTTTTTTTATATAGATATAAGAGACCCTATTCTCTAAAATTTTGAAAAAATGAGAGATTTTTAGGTTAAAATGGATTTATATAAAAAAATCATCTAATGAAAAAAAAAAGTCGTTAATCAGGGGTGCGCGAAGCCAGTATGTCTTTAGGGATTTCATTTGAACCCTTTTCGGAGGAAAAATATTATTATATTTGTACGTTAAAATCATTTTTTATTTGTATATAATAGACGTCAAACCCCTTTCGACTAGTTCATATATATGTTTACTCCTTCGGATTTTGAACCCCCATATTGAAAATTCTAGCTCCGCCACTGAGACTTTAATTGTACCCGCAATCTATCTTGATCAATAAAATCATTTTTTTCATATTTTATTTGTATGGTTTATTCATTTGGGCAACTTTCACACATAACAAACAAAAATTCATATTTGTATGCTATAGCAACTTGCTAATTGCGCTCCATATCAAACATAAAACTGTATATTCGCTTACATATACAATTGTATATTCGCTGGCCTAAATTGTATAATTCGCTGGCCTATTCGCTGCAATTGTATAATTTGCTTTGCATACAGTTGAATCGAATTAAAATGTATGTATATTGCATAATATAAGTGTATAGCAAGAAGATATATGTTTTTCTCGCTTTATACAAAAACAGAAACACAATATATACTTTTCCTCCCTCCATCGTGTGTCGTGCATACTTCAATTTGTGTTCTTGCAGCAAAAACCATACGGTAAAATCTCACTTAATTAATATAGACCAGAACATAAAATATTATTATTTATACAAATATTATTTAATTGATAAATTAATATTTATTAATTAAAAGAGTGTTTCGACATAGCAAATTTTTGTGGGATGATATCTCTAAGAATTTAATAAATAAATTCACTTGTGAAACGTCATTTATGAACTTGAGGTCATGATTAGTGATCTCGATTACTATAATAAAATGATCGTTAATAACTTGTTGAATGGTGAAAATGATACATGTTCAAAGGTCCAAAGTTTAGAAAAAATTGTGAGTATCATTTAAAAAATAAAGTTGAAAATGATATAATATATTGGAACCAGTTATAGTAAGGAAACACTTATTGCACATAGAACTCTTCTTAAGTTTATGGTGTGATTTGAAAAGATCATATCGAAACTTTTGGATGCAGTAAGTAAATTAGAGACGAGGTTCAATTAAATTTGATTTTTAACAAAAAAAATTGACGCATAGAATCATATTTCACTAAATTGTCTTAAATGTATATGTACTTTTAAAGAACGCATATATTTATATATGAGGCTTCTGACAAAATATTATCTTATTGAAATGAGTGATTTTATTCATTGGCCCAAATCGAGATCAGGAAAATATTATTTGGAGAGATTATTAATTTAGTAAGATTTTATTGTAATCAATCAATATATATATATATATATATATATATATATATATGAGGACCATAGAGGAGGTGATGTGGCACCTCTATATGGCCTCCATTTGCATTTATCTTTTTCCATCTTTTTCTTTTTAAAAAAATTATATATCATAAAAAATTACTTAAATTTATTACAAATAAAATATTTTATTAATGGTGGGTCATTTATAACAAAACTCTTCATATTTTTTATTTATTTATCTCACTTGTAATTAAAAGAGAAACATAATTTATTTTTTTTTACTTTTTTTTAAAATTTTAATTTAATTATTTTATTGTAAAAATATATTACTTCATTTATACAAATATACAAATAAATACTTATTAATGTATGAACATTTATAATAAAAAAAAAACTCTTTATATTTTTTTTCTATTTGTTTATCTCACCTCCTATCATGAAATCATAGTATTATTTTTTTTTACATTTTAAGTATTTTTATTTTTATTTTTCAATTTATTCACTAGGAGTTACTACCCATGACTTGCCCCTCTTTAATTTTTACTTTTAATAATATTCATGACTCTCATAATTTTTATATTCATAACCTTCAATTTAAATTTATAAGTTTATGTGTCTTATGGAATTCCTTTATTTTGCCTATAAATTTATATTATTTTCATGAAGATTCACATTCACAATTATTCTTGCTTTTTTCATCATATAAGTTTGATTTGTAACAAAAAAAGAAGTACATGAAGGTAAGAAATACTTCATTGAAATTTTTATTTTTTATTTCCTCTATTTTGTCTATATAAATTTGTATTTGATTTGTGAAGGAAAATTAATATGTAACCAAAAAAAAGTACATGAAGTCAATAAATATATCATTCTCAAGTCCTTATTTTTTCATTCCTTTATTTTGTCTATATAGATTCATATTTATTTTCATGAAGATTCACATATAAAGTTATAATTTATCTTCTTCATAATACTTGTCTGGGAATTAGCTAACATGTAACGAAAAAAAAAGTATATGAAGGTAAGATATATTCATTCTTAAGTCTTTCTTTTTATTTATGTACTTATACATGCTTTTAATATATATTTTTATGTTTGTATTATAATTTATCAACTAAGTATGATTAAAAAATTCTCTTTAATTCTTAACAGTTTTATCCGTATGCAATTACTCTTTCTAATAGTTAGTTTTCCATATATAATATAGTTTGATTATAATTTCAAAAAATAATTATTATTTAGTATTGTTATTACTATTGAAAAGATAATGTATAAATATATTAAATATGGTTTATATTTCGTTCTGTCTTTTGACATAATTATTTTTAATTCGTATATTTTTTTTTATTCAGTTGGTTGCATATATGAAGAGTTTGACATATGGATCAAAACATGATGGTGGATATCTTTGCAAAGAAAGACGGTACAAGGAAAAAAAATGAAGCATAATTAGAGATTATTTTTTCACTTTGAAATTTATTAGCAACTTAGTTACTTTTGCTAGAGTTTTTAAAATTTTAATTTATGTTAATATTTTAGCTAAATGTATTATATTATCAATGCTAATCATTTGATCCTTTAGTATTCTATTTCTCTTTGTTATGAAAAAATTAATATAATTATTTCATTTTAACAATAACAAATTTGATGATTAGTTTCACTTTATTATAACTTATAAAAAGTAATTGAAAAATATATTATTATTTTCATGATGTCATTTTTTGCGTATGTAACAATCTGTCGTCGTTCTTTTTGCTTTGAAATGTATTTATAATTTTTATGTAGTCACCAATTATTATATTTTTTCTGTTCGTTTTTTGTTTTTTCACACCTTATTTTTATTTTTTATTTTACAAATAAAATCAATACATAATTAGTAATACATTTAGTGGCTAATAATTATACATTTGAATTATTTATAATTCATGTCTCTTCATCTTAGTTGTAAAGTTTAATACTAAATATGAATCACGACTTTATATTCTTCATTTTTTGTAAATCTTATAAGTATTTAATTAATGTTTAAAAAATTATAATAAGCAAATGTAATAATAAAATAAGAAAACAATATTGTTTTGACGAAATCAGAGTTTGGATAGAACATACTACTCCTACAAAAGATAGAGAAAATTAAAACATCTACAATTTTCAACCTAATACAATATATTGTTATTTCAACATATTATCTCTTATTTCAGTTACTTCACCACGGTGAATATTTTGTTCTAATATATACATATACAAAACAAACAAATATATTTTATATGTTTTAAAAAAGTCTATGATATCGCAGAAGAGGAGAAATATAAATATTATCTATATATTCGATACTGACCTAAATATCATATATTTCATATTATTATCTTATAAATATTTCATATAATCGCGCGAAGCGCGGATAGTTTCACTAGTTGTATTATAATTTCAAACCACTAGACATGAGCCTATTTCTAAGACACTAGACATGAGCCTATTTCCAATTTAAAATTTTAATTTTTCACCCGATTGCTGATCCCCCACCCCACCCACCACCCACCGGCCACCCCCCCACCCCTCACCCCACCCCATTTCCTCCCAAAACAATTTGAGTTCGTTTTTAAAAATATTTTTTAAAACTCTCCCTCCTCTCTCCCACCCCTACCAGCGCCCCTCCCCCCCTCCCCCCAAAAAAAAAGTTAATTTTATTTTTTTAAAATATATTAAACTTCAAATTTTATTTTTCACCTAACCCCTGCCCCCCCCACCCCCACCCCCACCCCCCGTCAGCCCCCCAACCCTCCAAAAATTAAATCTGTTTTTAAAAAATATGTTCAACTTCAAATTTTATTTTTCACCTACCCCATACATACCCACCCTCCCCACATCCACCCAAAAAAAAAATTGTTTCTAAAAGATATTTTCAATTTCATAAATTATTTTCTACTCTAGTAAAAAATAAAGATATTTCTCAAAAAAATTTTTCATTCATAAATCAAACACTAAAAATAATTTTTGGAAAATATTTTCTACTCACACAACCAAACATGAGAAAATTAGTCTAAAAATCTACTTGTTTTCCAGGAAATATTTTCCATGAAAACATTCTCCTTCATACCAAACACACCCGCATATTTAGCAACATTTTCTTTTAGATATTCTAATCTCAAAGATTTATACATAAGTACGTTCTTTTTTACGAATAAGAGATCTTATTTTCTAAAAAATTGGGAAAACAAGAAATTTTTCACGTTAAAAGTTTAGACTTTATAAAAGAATCATCTAATATCATATAGTTGAGAAAAAATTATAGCTTCAACTAATTATTTTACTTAGAATGAATGTCGGTAAAAAATCGAAAGAACCTTTAAATTCAAAATTTTTGACATAATAATATATGGGAAAATTTCATATATGGCAAATTTATTTGATTAAATAACATAATATGGGTATAGTTTACCTAATTACATTCTATGGGTATAGTTTAGTTATATTAGGTATCTTTAATTTTGTATATAAGGTTTCTTTTGTTTTTTTATTTATATAATTTTATTTTAAAAAGTGATTTGTAACTGAAGCGTTAATATGCTAACAATAAATATATATAATGTCATAATTTAAGGTAAACGTCCCTTTTTTTAAGGTAAACATTCAAATTCATATTTTTTTTTTCAAAAAAATAAGAATATACAACAATTGAAACAAAAGATAAACTTCTTTTTGCTGTTTATGAAACAGCAGTTCATCAAATTTTTTTAATTTTTTTTATAATCGAATTCAGGTAAGTGTTCATTGGATGAAAATTCATGTTTATTATTGCAATAATTATACAATGTTCTATTGGATTTACAAATTTTGATTTATGTGCGTTCGTTATTGTGGTGTCGCAATTTATTTTTTTTTGAAAACTGGTTTCAAAATATGATTATTTTAAGCAGAAATTTCGTACTATATAATTATATACTTTTTGTTGATGTAGTATTTGTATATTATAAAGAATCAGTGTAAGCGAACACAAGTAATCGTTGGTGATAATTGTATATAGCCATAAAGTAAGTGTTTTGCTTTTGATACAATTATATACTTTTTTTGATGTAGTATTTGTATATTAAAAAGAATATCAGTGTAAAATCAATTCAGTAATTTGATTATATAATAGTGTTTGTATTAATTGTATATATGATCTCTTTAAATGATTTGAAATATATATTTTTTTATAATTGTACTGGCTATTTTGGTTATGCATTCTAGTTAATATGTTACATGAATATAGTAGTTAAACATGGCAATATACAACTGTCTAAATGACTTTGTATATACTCCAATAATATATAAATTTAATATATACTAACTTCAATAATTTGTATATAACTACTAAATATACAAAATTAAAATCATATATGAAATTTTCCCATCTGTATAACTAAATCCAATTACTTTGTGTATATATGTATACAAAAATAAAAATAATAATGAGCCTTTAATATACAATCCGCTACAACCACTATTAAAACTTAGTATATATGTATACAAAAAACAGTCATTTTGAAAACATCATGGACAGATCAATTTTTGTATATGTATATAAACTTAATATATACTAACTTCAATAATTTGTATATAACTAATAAAATATATAAGTTATAATCATATATGAAATTTTTCCATATGTATACTAAGTCCAATTATTTTTTGTATATATATACAAAAACAAAAATAATAATGAGCCTTTAATATACAATCTGCTACCTACTACCACTATTAAGACTTAGTATATTATTCATTATACATAACTTTAAGTATGTATAAAGTAATCAATCCACAGACACATATACAAATATATAACTAAAACATGGTGTACTAAACATCCAATATACTATATACAATTACGTGATTACAAAATTTACTAAGCAATAATTTTTTGTATATTGACATCTAAGTAACAAAAAATTGTATCTAAATTTGTGTTTTAAGCCACTGCCTCATAATTATGATGTTCTTCAGATCCGTCAACTTCAAATGCATTTTCCTCTGAATCAATGTTTACTGCTTTCCTCTATCTTCCTCCTTGTACAATTTTAATGCCTCTAGCTTTAGCATTGTTAATAACTTCTTGAACTGCCGTAGGGTCATATTTTTTCTTTGATCTCAATTCTTCAATTGTTTGTTCATGTTGAACTTGTTTTGATTTTACCATAGACCTACATCAACCCCAAAATCTTGAGTTAAACCCATTGAAAACGATGGTAAATTGTCAATAAAATTGACATGCAATGGAATACCTCTGATAATCCTCATAGATGAAGATGATTCATTCATTCTGTTACTAATTTGAGATCTAATAAGAACAAACAATCGATTATTTCATAAAAAAAATATGAAAAAACATAAGAAACACAATACATATACAATTGTTGAATAAGAAAAAAAAAAAGAAAGAAAAACGACTAAAATTTAGGAGTACCTACGAAAATTGAATTCAACTTCGGAAGGGAGTAATTGAATTTTGGGCAATTTGAAATTCAAATCGAATAGAAGTATTAATTGTAGGAGAAAAAGGTGGAATATGAATAGGAGAGATATATTATTTGTGTAAAATTATATACAAAATTAAAAAAAAAGATTTTTATACTATTGATTTATAAATAGGTGTGGACCCCATTAATTTATAGAAAAAAACTATAATTATAGAAAGTAAATAAATTAAACTATACCCTATTATATAATTACTTAGGAATGTTTGTCATTCCATATAATTTTCCCATAATATATATCATTTATAAAACATATTTTTTTTAAAATAACCTATTTAAAATTTTTATTAATATATTTATGTGTCATTACAAACTTAAAAATGATCAATAATTGATATACAATACACACAACACTTATATCAATTAGAGATCAACAACTTGATGAAAGAAGGTAAATTAAAAAAATCAAGAATTAAGTACAACAAGAAAACAGGCTATTTGATAAATTATAATAATAAATATAGAAGAAAAAATTGAAGTTCTTGCACACATTAACGAAAAAGACAAAAACAAAAAGAGGAAAAAGAGTTGAAGCCCTAAGCACAAATTAATGTGCAAATTACACAATCACGTGAAAGAAGTAAAAATTATAATTTTCCTCCGCAAAAATTGATGAGCAAATTACACAATCACGTGAAAAAAGTAAAAATTATAATTTTCCTCCGTAAAAATTAATTTACAAATTACACAATCACGTGAAAGAAGTAAAAATTATAATTTTCCTTCATAAAAATTAATGCGCAAATTACACAATCACATGAAAGAAGTAAAAATTATAATTTTCCTCCATAAAAATTAATGTGCAAATTACACAATCACGTGAAAAAAGTAAAATTTATAATTTTTCTCCCTTCATTATTGCGTGTCGTGCAATAATAAAGTAGACATTTTTATAATGTGTGTGGATATCTCTCTCTATATATATTAATGCAATTAAAAGAGTACTTAAGGTATAGAGAAATATATATTTTAGATAATCTTAACATGATGCATATATGTAAAGCACGCACTCTAAACTAGTAATAAATAAAGAAGAACTAATGATAAAAAAATAGTTTAAAGCCCTTTCTTTCATACATTAATGAAAAAGACAAAGAAAGAAGAAGAAGGAAGAGTTGAAGCCCTTTGCACATACCAAAGCATAAACTACACAATCACGTTAAAGAATAAAATATATATTTTTCTATCTCCATCATGTGTGTCGTGCAACAATGAAGTACACATTTTTCTTATTTTTCTTTATAATATAATTGCATTCTTGTAGCAATGTGCAAAACATGTATTTTGAACTTGTAATAAATAAATATAAACTAATGCAAAAGTAGCAATGTGCAAAACATGTATTTTGAACTTGTAATAAAAAAATATAAACTAATGCAAAAAAATTAGGGAAAATTACATATAATAGCAAACTAATAACCTAAAATAAATAGGGTAGCTTTGGGTGATTTAATTATGCTCCATAGCAAAATGTTTGTAAAAAATTGTCAGGCGTCTCTCTCCCAAATATCTCGCTCGCCACTCTCCTCCAATCTCTTGTCACTTTCTCACTTTTTATACAAACACAAGTGTATAAAAATTATTTCTAATTGTATAAAGCAGAGAAAATTGTATAAATACATATATTTTTGTTCTCTCTCTCCCTTCTTCCAGATCTCGCTCGCTACTCTCCCAAATCTCGCTCGCCACTCTCGTCTTTCTCACCTATACAAATAGAAGCGAAATGTATAAATTTCGTTTTTGTTTGTATAAAGCGTGAAAAAATTGTATATACATATGCAAGTACATATATTTTCGTCATATACACTTATAATTATACAGTAAAAATGCTTTCATGCCCAGTTTCTTTTGTCTTTCTCTCTTTCTCATTTTATATAATTTTTAAATTGTATTTAATTTCTCTCTTTCTCTCGTTTTATACAATTCGATTCAATTGTATATTCCTTGTCAAGTCTCTTTTGTCTTTTTCTCTTTCTCATTTTATACAAATTCAAATTGTATATACGTTCTATACACTTATATTAATACAATTCGTTTTATGCACTTCGTTTTTATACAGTTCTCTGCCAAGTGTACTTCTCTTTCTTTTTTATACACTTCGGTTTTTATAATTTGTTTCAACTATATATATATATATATATATATATATATATAGCGAATTATACAAGTTTTATGTTTACTATGGAGTGCAATTATGCAAAGTTTGTTATAACATACAAATATAAATTTTTTATTTGCTATATGTAAAAATTACTCAAAAAACTAAAGCTCTTTCACACATAAATATTGAAAAAGACAAAAATAAAAATAAAATAGAATTGAAGCTCTTCGCACAAATCAAAGCTTAAAATACACAGTCACGTAAAATAAAAAAAACTTTATTTTTCCTCCCTCTACCACGTGTGTCATGCAACAATGAAGTACACATGTTTCTTGTTTAATTTTCATTATAACATAACTTTGTTCTTGTAGCAAGAAACAGTTGTATTATAATTTCAAACCATACATAAGGACTATTCCTAAACCGTTGAATAGTTTCTTTGATTAAATTCTTTTATATTTTTTTTCATTTTACAAATTTATTTTAAACTAAAGATTATGTTTTTTTAAGGTGACACTTTATTTTAATAATTAAATGAGATATTAAAGGTTCATTGAATCTTATTGAAAACTTTTTGCAAATATAGAGGATGATTCAAAATTCGAAGGTCATGAGTCATATTGTCTAAATGGGATAAACATATCATTTTCTTCAATTTTGAATTATAATTCGAGTTATTTATTTTTATCATTTATTAAATAAATTGATCTAACATGTATTTTTAGCAATATTCTTTTAGTTATTCTAATCTTTTAGATATATACTTAAGTAGTTCATTTTTTTTTTTATATAGATACAAGAGACCCTATTCTCTAAAATTTTGAAAAAATGAGAGATTTTTTAGGTTAAAAATTTGGACTTTTATTAAAAAAATCATCTAACGAGAAAAAAAAATAAAAGTCGTTGCTTTAATCAGGGGTGCGCGGAGCCAGTATGTCTTTAGGGGTTTCATCTGAACCCTTTTCGGAGGAAAATATTATTATATCTGTATAGTTAAAATTATTTTTATTTGTATATAACTTTCGACTAGTTCATATATATATTTACTTCTTCGGATTTTGAACCCCAATATTGAAATTTCTGACTCCGCCACTGTGACTTTAACTCAATTATCTTTACTCTTTGTGAATGTCGGTAAAGAATCGAAAGAACCTTTAATTCAAAAATTCAATTATAATAATATCCGTTATTTTTAAAACTTACTTTGCTAAAAAACATCTATTTAAATATGATTTTATTAATATTTATATATCATCCTAAATTTAGTGTTAATCGATATTTTATATACACACAACATTTATATGAATTATAGATTATACTTGATGAATGAAAGTAAATAACAAAAACAAGAATTAAGTCTAGCAAAAATCCGCTAAATAAATAATAATAAATGTAGAAGAAGTAATGGAAAGAAAAAACTGAAGCCTTTGCACACAGAGTTGAAGCCCTTTGCACAGAGCTAAACGAAACTACATAATCACGTAAAAGAAACAAAAATTATACTTTTCCTCCGTCACATGTAAGTTAAACAATCTATTTATATTTTCAAACGCAAAAACTAATTATTGATAAAAGAATTTTGATCAAAAATAGCAAAACTAACAAAAATTGACCTTTATTACCATTATATAAGATTTGATTATGATGAGAAAGTTTTACTTTCATTATTTTATGTTTCTAAACTCAACAACTTTTATTTTTATTGTCATTTTTAAGATTTAAAACTAAAATAATTATTTCGATGGATTAGGATCAACAGAATTGTACTCGCAATCTATCTTGATCAATAAAGTCATATTCTTTCATATTTTATTTTTATGATTTATTTATTTTCCATATGTTTAAAATTTGTTGCAAACGAAATTCTGTTGATCCCTTGATTCTACTCTCCTAGAATTTATCTATGATTCGAGGGCCGTTAGTGGCGTATTTCTCGAATTAGGATGATTTACATTTTGACATTTCTTTATAAATAAACCATCAATTTGTGGAGTGTTCGAGAGATCTTGATCTCTTTATGAAATTTCTGAGATTCCTTTTAAGGGAATTTAGTACCTTTTATATAGGCATAAACTAGAGTTTATGGTTGAATAGCCTCCAAAAATTCTAATTTGAGTTTAATACAATCTTGTATAGTCCCACATAATTTGAGTGTCTACACACACATTGCAACAAGAGACATAAGTAAGTTATATTTTCAAACACAAAAACATACAATTATTATTAATACAAACATTTTAATCAAAATTATAAAATTGACCTTTATTCTCATTATATAAGATTTGATTACAATAGAAAAGTTTTACTTTCTTTATTTTATGTTTCTAAACTCAATAATTTTTACTTTGTATTGTCATTTTTAAGATTTAAATTAAAATTATCATTTCATGAACTGAAATAATTTTTCTTTTCATAAATTAAGAACTAATTTGATTAGTTATAGTTAGTATATAAATTGAAGACTAAAATGACTTTTCTCATATATTGAGGATCATTTTAAATACGTGATATATATATAAGGACACGAATAGTATAATACCCTTTCTTGAAGGACCATTTTGATAATTTCAAAACTTCCTTTTCCTCTTTCATACCCCTATATATTTGCTTCTCTTCCTCATTTTCTCCGCTTGTCCATGGCTTCCCCTTCTGGTGCACCTTGCTTCTAGGGTTCTTAGCAGGACGATTTTGAGCTTGAGCTTTACAGTGAATCTCAATCTCTCACCGTATATGGTTTCCGGCTTCGTTTGATTAATCTCAACAATCGTATCTCACCTCTTCACAAACATCTTGCATTTTCGTTCTAACTCTTTTTTGAGTTGCTGTTCAGAATTTATCTGATTAGTGATCAAGGTTATACAATTCAAATGGCATTGGGAGATTTGACGATTTCTCAGTTATCAGCTGTTGTGGAGGAGTCTGAAGATTATGCAGATGGCGACAGAAACGATGATGGTAGCTTTAATGTTGTTGCTGCTGAAAATGAGATGAAGACGACGACAGAGACAAGTATGAATGATGTACGGCCATTTGTATGGTTTCGTGAGCTTCGTCCTGATGAGTTTGAGGCGTATGTCCCTCCTTCACCGGCTAATACTGATTTGGTCTCTAAGTGGCGGAATAAGAACCGGGTAAGATGTGCCTCCTTATACATTTGTTTTTATTGCAATTCTTAATTTGGAAGCACATTTTGAATGAACTAGTTTCAATTGTCACCTAAATCTATCAACAATGCATCAATAACACATTGATTGGAATCAGCCATAGGAATCTTTAATTCTCATTCTACTTAAATTCAGTAATAATACTGTTCTAATTTGTGCTTTCATTTGTTTTCCCCTATTTGATTGAAATAGTTTCAAATTCTGTTATCTTTACCGAAGGTTATTAGTTTCTTCTTAGGATTTTCTTGGATATTAGTTTAGTGTAACCTTCATTTGTTCAAGGTGAAGAAATATATATGGGAGGATGATGCTCATCTGAGCACAAGGTTAAATTTTCTACTTGTCCGTCAAAATAAACATGAAAACTCCACAACGCTAACATTGGTAACAAGCTGTTAAAGTTCCCATCAAACCATTAGTTTCTTTGATTTGTATTTGACAATATTTTTTTAATATGAGTCAGCCATGATGTACTATGTAAGGTGATATAATTTTTTCCCAATGTGAATACTTCAAACATGTGTCTACCGTCTAGTGTCTTTGTTGGATATGGCCGTGAAAGATTCAATCTCTAAGTTGCATGAAGGCATGAGCATCTAAACCAGCGGCATGGTGGCACAGGCATGCAACCTAATTTAGAAGTTGTGATGTACAACATGATTGTTGGCATTAGATTAATGTTTTCTTAATCAGGAAAAGCCTTTACGTGGGTATGAATGAAATAAAAAAGTGAATCCAGATCCTTCTCCACGTTCTGAGTATTTCCATGAATACATTTTCTTCTCCTTTGAGCAGGTGGGAAAAGAATTGTATAAACTCGCGAAAGCGTGGAGAGAAAGGCTATGAAAAGGTTATTTGGATGTGCACAAAGTGTTGTTGTAATTATAGCTGAGCAAAAAACCCCAAAGAAAAGCTCTTTTACAGTATTGATTCTGCTTCATTAACAAATTCTTCTTTTTTCCAAAAAAGAAAGCATTCTGCAGTTAAACTTAATCTCTTGAATTGAGTTATTTCCTGCTATTTCAAAAATTTGTGCAAAAAGTTCATCTGCCACCTTGCAATGAATGAAAATGTTATTCATTGTTTCAAAATTCTCTCCACATAGCTGACACCAGTTGCAGAATTAAATTCCCCTTCTCTGGAGGATTTTTCATGTGTCAAACATGCATTTTTTGCTACCAGCCATACAGAAACATTCCACTTTGAATGGTGCTTTAGTATTCCATATCTGAGTCCAGGCCGAAGAACTTGCTGGGAGCCTTGTACAGGTGAAAATTTGTATTAAGAGTTCCAGACAGGACACCTTTTCCAATTTCCCATGTATTAAGGTTACTTCTTAATGTGCAGTTCCAATCACCTTCTTCTTTGTAGCTTGCTCTTGTGGAATTAGGATGACTGGTTAATTTGTACAAGTCAGGAAATTGGTCTTTCATAGGGAAGTGACCAATTCAAATGTGAGTCCAAATAGCTAGCTTCCAATCATTGCTCACTTTGATATTCTCAATAAGGCAACAACCCTTTCAATTTCCTGTCATTAAGATTCCTTCTAAATGTGAAGTTCCAAGTACCTTCTCCTTTGTAGCTAGCTATTGTGGAATTAGGATAATTGGTTAATTTGGGCAAGTTAGGGAATTTGTCTTTTAGAGGGAAGTGACCAATTCAATTATGACTCCGGAAAAAGCTAGCTTCCAATAATTTTTTTTGGGTAACTAAAAACTTTATTTATCACCAGGAAAGAATTACAAAGCAGCTAAGTCAACTCAACTAGCTATTCTAGAAAATGAACCTAACTATAAACCAATTTCTACTGGTTTGGAGATTAGATCATAGGGAGTTATCTCCGTATCCAGTTGGGCCTTGAACTTATACATCTGTAGTCATTACAAAAAAAAGTATGGACTAATGTCTGAAGTCTTGGAACACAGGTGAGCCACTTCCCGGACAATGACCGCGACATCTGCCCTTTATCCTTCAAAAATCCTTTGATTTCTTTCAAGCGAAATAAAGTGACATGTTTCTGCAAACACTATCTTGAACACCTGGGCTATCTGAGATTTCCCCTTCCCATTTGCAATTCCCCAGTCAACCATTTGCGACCATGTGGTAGCAGGACATTCATCCTTGTGCATCCATTTCAATATGGCATCTCATACCTTTCTAGTGTATTCACATTCTACAAACAGATGGTCCCTATCTCCGGGTGGGTAGCACAAAGTGAGCAGTTGGGGCTAACATCAATGCCCCATTTAATCAATCTATTAGACGTGAGAAGCTTTCCATGGAGAGTGAGCGACCTTGTGAAAGTTGCCTTAGGTCTGGTGTATTTCAAAACATTAAAGCTTTCCAAGGAACTTCCAATCATTACTCACTTTGAAAGTGATATTCTCAATTGAAGTGTTCTAATGCTTTTCTTACTGCTACTACAAATGGTGTAGAATGTAGATACACTTTTAGTATACCAAAGATAGTCAGCTACCAGTTATGTCCATATTCTTTGTTGTTTTGTATGTTCACCAGACAATCTGACTAACCATACTTGCCTTTTCACAAGAATTGAGCAGAAAGGGTTTGCAAAACAATGATAACATATGGAACACTATTCCTTTTGCTATACTGTGGATTTTTTGGTTCGGAAAAAATTATAGAATTTTGTGAGGAGGCAAAAAGGAAAATATATTTAGCCTGAAACATTAGGCATATTCTATCATCTTGGCGCAGCTAGTTATTTATAAATGATGTAAATGTTATCTTAAACATGCTTACCAGTAGAAACCGGATTCTAAATAGATGCTCCATGAGCCAAAACTGTGCCTAAATGAACAACCACCTAATATTACATTATGCAGTAGGATTATATTGAAGAGAAAGGGAAGCTCTGAGTTTTTGATCTGAGAAACACTAAGATCTCTCTCTTTTGCTCTTCTAGGAGTATTGAAGAAAAAGGGAAGCTCTTATATACTGGACCTATATTGTATGTGGAAGCAGAGTAATAAATGTGATAAACACTTGAGATTCCATTTTTGATGGGTAAATAATATATTGTATAAAATATTTGCACTATAAGCCAGTGCAATCACAATTTGTGCAAATCAGCTATTCCGTCTAAAATATCATCTACATCTGGTACAAAAACTACTTTGCACCAAAAAACGGTCGACAAAATCTATCTAAGTTTAATGTGCTGTATGTTTCTTCTTTTGCCTTTAAAGATTCTTCTATCTTTACCAAGCTAAACAGGCCACCAGATAACTTGAGGAACAGTGCTCCAGGTCTTTTGAGCTTTCCTGCAAATTTTTTCCCTGTACAGCACTTCAGGATTTCTATAATGAAGTTAGGCATGGTCCAAGACAGACCAAAAATTGACAAGAACATGTTCCATAACTGATTTGTAACCCTGCAATGCAAAACAAGGCGGGTAACTTCTTCAAGATTGTTCTTCACATAATGGACATCTACTGCACAACTAAAAACCCCTGGGAGATTGTTTTGTGCGAGGCATGCCTCCCTATCCACAATCCAGAAGAAGCAAGAGACATTTGTAGATGCCTTGTAGTACCATATTTTTTTCTAAGGCCAACACTCACATTGTTGCTAAAATCCAGCATACTTCAACAACTTCTAACTGAGAAGATACCCCTGGAGTGACCCCTCCAACTGATAGAGTCTATTTTGTTGACGTTTAACTGCTACACTATGTCGCTTAGCATTTGTAGCAAGATATACATCGTCTTCATTCCCCATCATTAATATTCCTTCTAAGATTCAAATTCCAGTCTTGCGATGTGCATAAATCTGCAATTGTCCCACTATGACACATTGTATATTATCTGGGAATTTTGTTTTCCACTTGTTATTATTTACATCTAGAAATAAACTTTGTGAAAAAAGTCAAAGGTTTTACTAGGACTTCTAATCTAAATAGAGCTTGGTGAAACCAGAAGAAGGGCTATTATGAAGTACAAACTGTTGTCAGCTTCTCTTATATTTCTGAATGTATTACTGACTGTTTGTGTTATGGCATTAGAACTTTTCTGCTTTTTCTTGATTATTGCTAAATTGGGCTTACTCAATTATCTGCTGTGCATACTTTAACCTTGTGATGCTTTTGCTGTTATTCTCTTCAACAACTCAACTTACCATTTAAGTGAAAGTAATTTTAAGATGGAATCATTTTCTTCTTTGCAAAAAAAAAAGTTGTTTAGAGCTTCTTTATTCAGGCAACAAAAAAGTTATCTAAAGCTGTTCTTGCTGCCAACAGTCTTGCCCAAGTCTAAAGATAAAATTTGGATTTGTTAAATGCTTGATTCGATTTGCTTTATACCTGTTGCTTGTTACTTTATGCGTTACTTTATTACCAAGATATGCCTGAGAGCCCGTGGGCTGTGGCACATGGTTCAGAACTCGGTGGATAATGGGCTTGCCACTCCATTTTCTGCACTTGTTGCTTGTTACTAATGTACAAAGAGAAAATCATATATATATATATGTAGTACTTGCTGACCTTTTGTTTCAATCTTAATAGTGAGCTAGCTGATATCTTACAGTGTTCGGGCTAAGTTCTCATACAAAAACAAATGTTTGATATCTTTACCATCTAAATTTGCAAAACTTATTGCAGATGAAGACGGGATGTGTTGCCCTTGTTCTGTGTTTGAACATCGGCGTTCCTCCACCAGATGTAATAAGGGTATCTCCTTGTGCTCGGATGCAGTGTTGGATTGGTATGCTTAACTTTCCTTCTTCTGCAAAAAACAAGTGTTTCTTCTTTTTGCTAATATTTTAGACAAGGTAAATATTTTATTTGACGTGATGAGATAATCTTCAGTATACAAGGGGCATACAAAAAGTAAATAGGTTTCAAAGATAAGATTCACTGCAAAGAACATTGAAGCATCTATCCTAACTGGGACCTCATTGGTGCTCTAAAAATTGACTAGACCCAGAAGACAACAGAACTATTTGTACTAAAGTACTATCCACCTTTCAAAAGTTTCATGTTTCTTTACCTTCTCAAAAAAAAGTTTCATGTTTCTTTGTCTCTATACAACCCACTTAAGGGACAAAAGGGTTACTTCCCAAGCTCTACACCTCATTTTCCTTCATTTAGAGGTCCAGTTGTATAACTTATCCTTGATTGTGGTTTGTGTCGTCCACTATCTGCTCAACAAAATTAACACAGTTAGCCATAATTGGCTATCAATCTGACAGTGTAACAGTAAGTGATCAATGTCTTGAGCATTTGCAAATGTAGCACCAACTGACCTATATAGTCCATTCTTCCTTTAGTTTTTTGTTGTGAGCATGATCTCCCATACTGCTAACCAAGTGAAAAGTACATCTTGTGACCTTTCTACACGACATCTTTGGTCGATGGTTTTCACTAGTGCCCTCTTCTAATTTCAAGTATTTGGTTGTCAAGTGTGGTATTCTGCTTATAAGGTAGGGCCAATAGATTTTGGAAGTCAAGTCACCAATCTCGTGGTTTGAAAAGGTTTCTTGATGTTCTACGCACATATTTATGTGTCTGTTCCAGTTACAAGGAAGATGGAGAGAAGGTTGGACAAGTTTAAGGTGGACCTTTATTTTTATAGAAGTGAAAAAATTTAAAAGAACATATCAGTTGGTGAGTTGGAAATTTATAATGACAGAAAAGAAACAGGGTGATATCAAAATTAGGAGCCAGAATCTATCCAATAAAAGCCTGTTATTCAAACAGCTATGGAGTTATCTTTGGATAAAAGGCTATATGAACAAGCGTAATCAGCTCCCAGCACTCTTTTCAAGGCTAGACCTTTCTAGCCGTCTCTTCAATACAACAACTTCCTCAGGGAGATCTTCTGGCAACTCACTCTCTCTGCAATGGAGGAGGACAGGATTTATTACAATGCAGGTTTCAAATCCTATGACATTACTAGAATTAAATCAGGTACCAAAACTTGGTAGCATGGGCAGAATGCAGCAGATTTTTAATGAGGAAATTATGATTAGTCTTACAGTTATGAGATGGTATCTGTATATATTGATGCAACAAAAGGGCAACGAAAGATGGCCAAGAGACTGAACATGAAGGATCATTTCTCAGACTTCTTTTGCACTCTTAAATACAATGAGAATGGTACGTACATCAACTTATTTCCATTCAATGGGAAAACAAATATGTCACTATTACACCAGAAACCACATTAAAGGGAGGATGGCAGATGCATTATAGGAGGTAGATGTTGTCAGCTTCAAGCAATTTGGATCCTTCTTCAAAGAAGCCTTCAAGAGAAACAGAAGTCGCAAAAGCCTCATAGATCCAGACCACTACCAACAAAATCTGCATCAATGGAGGCTCAACTATCTCTTAAAAGGAGCTATAGGGCAGATGCATTATAGGAGAATTTCATGAACAGTCACAGTAAATCCCAACTTTGAATGATGTTCGTAAATGGCATGTAGCACTTGGAAGACAGTGTTTGGAGTCCATGAGTGATGGCAATTTCTCTTCGAACTTTCATCTAGGAAGGTGGCTGAACATGTGTTATCTGCCGAATGGGTATGGAAGAAACACAAGGCACAACTCCGATGGTGGAGCCAAACAACATATGCTAGTCGGAAGAAGGGATCGTGTCTGGATAAGACTACCAGGTTCCCTTGAACCTCTAGTCTCAGAAAAGCTTCAAGATGGTTGGTTCGTTGTGGAGGCTACATAAAGAAAGGAGGAAATGTCACTGAGAAGTCACTTGTACATGGCACGTATGAAAGCGAGAGGTGATGGTAAGAAAGAATGTTCCATTGGTATTAGTGATAGAAAGCGACTGCTATATATAATTTCTGATATGATGTAAAGGAGAGGCTCCATGAAGGAACCACAGGATGAAAGGAGTGATAAACCCTATTTAACTGTGAAATAGGTCTGACACCAGCACAATATATGACTGAGCACGCAGGTACATCAAAAGAAAGGGATTTTAAGATCTTAGGACACATGAAACTAAATTGTTCTAGAAGGGCCCACAAGTACAACGGCTGGGTCTTCTAATTCAGAAGAAACATTTGGGCTGAAGGATAGGCCTAAGAACTCCAGACCCGGTTGTTAATACTCAACTAATTACTACCAAGTCCAATGAGGCCGAATTTATGGACAACTTTAAGATCGAAATACATGCAAACTCAGTCAACAAATCAATTCAAAACAGAATCGACAGTTTCAACGAATTAACTTAAAACAGAAACGAAGAAACTACAATCAAGGAGATGGGAAATTTTTGCAACAATAGAAAGATTTGAAATTGCAGAAAGTAATTCTCAGATTGATCAACAAAACCTGGGAAATTATATTGCAGAAAAAGCAACGACTTTGGAGCCAATAGGTTCTTTAGACGCGCAAGTTAACGAGAAGGTGGATGAGATGAACTATCAGTAGAATATATCACTCAATTGGAGGTGCAATTCCCAATAAAGATGTTAACCCAGTTTTCAACACTCTAATTTGGATACACCAGCACATTCTTAAACTTAGTAAAGAATTTGGGGCAGAGTTTTAAGGGTGGGGCTCTGGTATTTCATGAAAATTGATGGAAAAAAGCAGGAGAACATTGCCAGGCAACAACAACAACAAATGCAGACAAATGTTGAAAAGAAGTGGAACACTGAACTGCTAAATGTGGATTGCTTTAGAGACAAAGTGCATGACTGGTGGGTGGAGGTTCCTTTATTGTGGTGGTAGCTATCTACAAAATTCTCCTTTAAAAGAGACTCAAGGAGTGTAATATGGATAACAAGAGTAATTGGAGGGCTAGAAAAAAAATCAGATTATGGAGAAACAAAGTAGTTTGGAAGCCACTCAAGAACTCAGACCTCCTAACAAACGATGAGCAGTTGATGACAACCAGTTAACAAAGGATTATGAGGAAGTGACAAAGAATGAAGAAATACACCGGAGGCAGAGATCCAAGATTCAATGGATCAAGTGTGGTGATAAGAACACCAAGTTCTTTCATAGAATTAACTACAACTCACAAAAGGATTAATACCATTAATCCCCTGGAGATTATGAAGTTATGATTACTGATCTTTTGGCTCAATTGTTCATCTCTATCAAGATTTGTATAAAGAACCTGAAGGATGGAGGCCATCTTTGAACATAATGGATGTTCAGAAACTCACAAGCAATGAACATTAACGGTTAACAAAGGGCTTAGAAGAGGATGAGTTTTGGGCAGGGATTAAATTACGTGCTATTGACAAAGCACCTTGTCTAGATGGCTATACTATGACATTTTTTCATGCTTTCTGGGAATTGGTTAAAGAGGATTTGATGCTGACCTTTCATAATTTTATTCCCACCAAATGTTTGAGAAAAATTAAATGTCATCTTGGTAGCCTTGATTCCAAAGAAGACGGGGGCAAGTGAGTTGAGGGACTTCAAACCAATAAGTGTAATTACTGGAGTCTACAAAATTATTGACAAGGTGCTAGTAGAGAGGGTGGAGGAAGTGATAAAAAAATTGGTTAATAAGCATCAAATGGATTTTATCAAAGGAAAGGTAGATCATGGATGCTCTTATAGCACTTGAATGCATCTATACCAGAATTAAAGGTGGAGTGCTAGGGGTGATATGTAAGTTAGATATTGAAAAAGTTTATGATCACCTCAATTGGGATTTTCTGATCAACACCCTCAGATGGGCTTCAGATGAGAATGGGTAGATGGATAACTTTTTGTACTAAAAAGTAAAAACACTAGGTTCTCCATTCTTATAATGGAGAATCAATTGCGTTTTTCCCGGCAAAAGGGTTCAGGACAAGGGGATCCACCCCCTTCTTGTTCATTATTTCTATGGAGGGTTTTGCCTATACTAATAATTGGATAAGGGGATTTTTATTAAAAAAAGGACAGAGGAGATTATGGAGCTGACTCATCTACTATACGCTGATGATACAATAGTTTTTATGTAAAGCAGAACGGGAGCAAATCTGGCACTTTAGGCTGATCCTAGTTATCTTTGAAGCATGCTCAGGCCTTAAAGTAAACAGGAGGAAGAGTAGCATTTTCCCAATTAAGGAGGTTTGCTGATTGAGTCCCTAGCAAGCATTCTCAAGCGTAAGGTGGAAGAGGTATCAACATTCTACCTTGTCAAGCCCGGGGGGGAGGGGGGGGGGGGGGTCCAAACATAAACTGAGAAAAAATTAGCATATTGGAAGTTTCAGTACTTATCTCTGGGAGGGAGAGTGAAGGGATTGAATTTGGTGAAATGGATGATAGTTCAGTTGAGCAAAAAGAATGGGGGATTGAGAATCAGAAACCTTAAGCTACAAATCAAGTGTTTGCTGTTCAAATGGCGATGAGATATGTTCATGGGAATCAGACTCTATGCAGAGAGATAACTCAATATAAATATGGGCAAGAAGATCATTGTTGCACAAATGAAGTGACCTCCTCTTATGTAGTTGGGGTTTGGAGAACTATCAGAGATTACTGGAGAGACCTAAAATGCCACACTATGATTTTATGTGTGTTGTGGGTTGGGGGGGGGGGGGGAATAAGGCAAAGTTCTGGATAGACAAAATGGTGTGACCAAGGGTTGTATGAGAAGTTAGTCAACTAGAACAAGGTTCTTTTTGTGTGTGTGTGTGGGGGGGGGGACATGGGGTCTAGGAATAAGGAATTTGATAAATCAGTGCAAAAGCCCTTAGACTAAAGTGGTTATGGAGGTATTATGAAGAGCCTCAACCATACCGGTGAAAAGTAATTCAACCAAAATATGGAGAGGAGAACAAGTGGATGACAAAGGAGGTCCTTACACTATATGGGGTAAGCCTATGGAAGTACATTAGAATCATGTGGCTTCTCTTGAAGATCAGTACGACCATCAGGGTAGGAAATAACATCAAGATTTCATTTTGCGAGGATAAATGGTTAGACAATTTCAGCTTGAAAAGTATCCTCACTCCTAGGTCTACCACTCCTTTGCTTTACTGTTAAGAATCTTCAAAACAACCTAATGTAGAACTTTCCCCGTAAGATCTTGTTCAACTGTTTTTTTAGTAGAGCGCCCTTTTGGGGGGTGGGGGTGTTGAATAGCTTTCCAGTGCTCTCTTTTCACAGCACTTCCGATAAGTATCAGATTACTTGAATAAAAAAGAAAACAATGCGGAAGCAAAAATACAAAGATTAAAGATAGGAGGAATTGAAAGATGTGTTAAATTCGATAATAAAATCCCCAAATTTCAAGATAAACTGCTAAGAACTCTAATTAGTCTTAGTATTTAAAAGTAGTAGATAAAATTTAATTATGATCAACAACAACAACATACCCAGTGAATACTTATTATGATACTAATCGAGTCAAGTCAAGAACTTAAACCAAAAGTGATCTTGTCCCCTACTTCTGAAAAATTAGAGACAACAGTGAGTGCAAGACTAATTACCTTCTTTAATTTACTTAATAGAAACCAAAGATATCAAGTTAAGAATTAATATTATCTCTTAAAAATCATTCTTATAAGGTTGTAAGATAAATCCATAGTCACCATATACAAAGGTGTAAAGAAGAGAAGCCTCTTAAATAATATTAATGATGAAACCTATCTCAAATAGCATGGAATTCAAATCCTACTTTTATGGAAATAATAGCTAGGGAACTTTTAACAGATGGGTAATTCTCCCATTTCTTTCCTTTTGTTTCTGAAGATTCTCTTCTCTTTTTGAGTCATTGTTGCACTTTTACTTACCTTTAGAATTTCTTTTTAATATATGGTTTCCAGTGACAGTCATATACTCAATTCCTCTCTGCGAATTCACCCCCTCATTTGTTCTTTCATGATTCTATCATCCAATTTATGTACATATCATGACCTTCTTATGTGAATTATCTCCTGCGCCCTAAGAGTCCTCACCCCCTAGTTTTTGCCCTTCCTTTTGTAAATAATAACCTTAACACCTTCTTCAGAGCTCTCAGATAGCATTTGTTGAAGGTTCTGTGCCATACTTGTGCAGTAGCTTATCTTTGGGAACCTTTAAATATTGTGGAGTTTTGTATACTTGTTGAGTATGTTATCACTTCAGCATTGACAATGCAGGAGAATAGTTGATGATATTACATCTTGGCTTACTCGGTTGTTTACTTGAATATATTTCGGTATCAGCTATCCCAGCTTTCATATTCTCTTGAGGATATTGGATGAATTTGGTTAAGACTTTACCTGGTTGTTGTAATCAGCAATTTTCAAATTTCTGTCAACCAGCAATCACTTTGATACTTGTGCTATTTTTCTCTATATCAGATCCATATTCTATGCCACCTCAAAGAGCCCTTGAAACAATTGGGAGAACATTGTTTGAACAATATGAGAAGTGGCAACCCAAGGTAAAAAAGTGTTTTTGTGATAATAGATATTATGCGTGGACAAGGTCTAGGCTGTATTTTGTAAGGTAATCAGTAATTTAATTAAAATGACCTAAATATCTTACTATATGTAGGCACGCTACAGGATCTCCTTGGATCCTATTGTCGATGAAGTTAAGAAACTTTGCACAACATGTCGAAATTATGCCAAGTCAGAGCGAGTTCTTTTCCATTACAATGGATACGGTGTACAAAAACCATCAGTCAATAATGAAATTTGGCTATTCAATAAGGTTTTCTTTCTTACTCAAATTGCTTTCACAGAGCATTTGTGATATCTATTTTTTTTAATTAGACATTTGTTTAGAGTAATATGCAGTATATCCCGTTGCCGATCAGTGACCTGGACTCTTGGTTGAAGACACCTTCAATCTATGTGTTTGACTGCTCAGCTGCTGGGGTGATCGTTAATGCCTTTATAGAGGTGCATATTTTAATAATGCAGTACATTCTTAATGGTGAGGTGATCTACCTATCTGCTAAGCTCATTCTCTAATCAAAGCCATTTGCTTAATGCAGCTCCAAAACTTGGCTGCCTCTAATTCCTCTGGACCTTCTACAAGAGATTGTATTCTGCTCGGTGCCTGTGAAGCACATGAGACTCTTCCTCAGAGTGCTGAGTATCCTGCTGACATTTTCACTTCCTGCCTCACAACGCCAATCAAAATGGCATTGAGATGGTGACTTACTCTTAGAAAAAGTTGTTTATCCTTTCTGTTTTTCTTCATGCTTTCTGCTAAACCTGTCCAATTCTGCAATGGGGTGAACTAGCAGCAATACTTTATTTGGGCAACTTGAAATAGCATTTCAGTGGGTTTGGTCCCCGACTGATGGATAATATTATTTTTTCTCTCTATGGTATTCCATAGTTTATCTTAAGTGTCATGTCTATTTGCATATACTAACCATCTAGATGGAAAGTTAGAATAGCTTTCTCACCAAAAGAATATTTGAAACAGGACAAGTCCCTTTGATTCCCCAAAGTTGTATAGCACCTCTAATTTTAGAAACCACATGGGTGTTGTCTATTATGCCAACCTTTGCTATAGGATTAATATATTTTCTTAGGGAATTGCCACTTAGTATGTCCGAGTGCACTCCTAGTTATTTGTGCTTAACTCAAGTGTGATGTTGTCAGAATTCTTAGATAAATGGCCTATCTTTATTCATAAGAATCTATGTTGTCAGAATTCTTAGATAAATAGCCTATCTTTATTCACAAGAATCTTTTCTATTCTTTATTCTTTTCCTTTTTAACTTTTCAGTCAAATTTGTTATAACTAGTTTTCTTTGTTTGTATCTTCTTGTTTGGCTGTTAGGCTTTGCACGCGATCATTATTTTGTGAGTCATTTGATTATGCTCTGATAGATAGAATTCCTGGCCGCCAAACAGATCGAAAGACACCTCTTGGTGAATTGAATTGGATTTTCACTGCAGTAACTGATTCAATTGCCTGGAATGTTCTACCACGCGGTAATGTGATAGAGTAGTTATATTGATGCAGTTTTCCTAGTTCCTTTTTCGGCGTTTTAAGCTCTTCCTAATCTGTAAGTTTCAAAGCCGCAGATCTATTTCAGAGATTGTTCAGGCAAGACCTATTAGTTGCTAGTTTGTTCAGAAATTTTTTACTTGCTGAAAGAATCATGCGCTCTGCAAATTGTTCTCCAATTTCATACCCAATGCTACCACCTACTCATCAGCATCACATGTGGTAACTACTTGAAACACTCAAGCTATGCAAGTTCATGCTTTACTTTCTCCTCATTTGGGGCCTGTACTAATTCCACAGGGATGCGTGGGACATGGAAGCAGAAATCTGCCTTTTGCAGCTTCCAACTTTGCTTGCTGATCCAAGTGTTGAATTTCAGGTGGGATAATGAGTTATTGTCCCTTTGATTTTATATATTTAGTTCCTAAAAGTTGGTCTGTTTTCTGAAAAATATGATCCATGTATTTTTCTCAAGATTAATGTTTTCCCATCTTTTGATTTCTTCAGCCTAGCTCATTCTTCACCGACCAATTGACAGCTTTTGAGCTTTGGCTTGACTTTGGATCAGAGAATAAAAAACCACCAGTGCAGTTGCCGGTTGTGCTACAGGTAAGAAATATTATGGTTCTAATCAAATGAAAGGCCATTCTTGGTTCTGCTTGCCATGAAATGGTCGATTTAAATAATGCACGTTTCCTCGTTCCCACACTATTGTCAATTTCTGTTTCTTAATATGATGAAAAGGTGAAAAGGAAACATTTGGTTGTTAGCATTTATTGTTCCTTTATGAAGCTTCAGTTATTGACAGTTAGCTGCATTTGCTTAAATTTGTTTAGATAGGAGTAAAATTGTCTATTTATATCTACTGTACTTAGCTGTACTCAAGTCAAGAGTCCTCCCAAAACAGCCTCTCAACCTCTACGAGGTAGAGGTAAGGTCTGTGTACATTCTATCCTCCACAGACTCACTTGTTGGATTCCACTGGGTATGCTGTTGTATATCATGCTAAAATTTTGAACAATAGAATGTTCTCAGAAATAAAAGAGAAAATAACCAGAAAGTCATGTCATAATGTGAGGAGTGGTTAAACTCTCCTCTTATAAATTACTTAATAGGCCATCAAATATTTGGTACTCCTCTCAGCACAATTGCGTCTTCATCTGCTTCATATTTTCCGTACTTATTATTTTGCTCAAGTAATCTTGCGATCTATGGAAGATTAGAGTACATTTTTGTCAATTCTAGTGTGACTCATATCCTTACCATTGCAGAAGCATATTACCACAAGGCTAGTGATTGAAGTTTCTAACGGAAAATCAGCAGAACCATTGGTTTAAGTAATGCTAGTGCTCAGTCAAGACAATCATCTTAGTTTTTTTGTAGGGGTTGCTTGAAAAGTAGTTGGTACTGTTCGTCGTGTGAGCGCATTTCTTTATTTGAATTGTGAAGTATGGCTAGATTTAATAAGTGTTTTACCTAACCAAAAGAAAAAACAGATTTACTTTGTGTTTATCTGCTCGACTCCACACAGAAGGATACAGAAATCGAAAAACCATAGTTTTCCTAAGATACAGGCTGATTGCTAATTGTCTTTCTAATATTTTTCCTATATATCAGGTTTTCTTCACTCTCGAGGGCTTTGTTGTTTTGGTGCATTTTTCTCTTTGTATGGGATGGTAACCAGGTTATTCTTTGTTACTAGGTGTTACTTAGTCATTCCCACCGGTTTCGAGCACTGGTGCTTCTCGGAAGATTTCTTGATATGGGACCTTGGGCTGTAGATCTGGTACTTATTGGTGGTGCATTTCAAGCTTCTTGTTAATTAGGCTGGCTGCCTCTAATTTTATGCGTCCAATTTTTAAGAAATTCTTAAGTCAACAAATTTATTTCCAGGCCTTGTCTGTTGGAATATTTCCCTATGTTCTAAAGCTTTTGCAAACCACAACTCCGAAGCTTAGGCAAATTCTTGTCTTCATTTGGACGAAGATCCTTGCCCTTGATAAGGTACGTGAATTGGTTTGTCTATCACCTGTATTTTTCTCATTTTAAATTCTCATGTTTCAGTTTTATCTATATTTATTTCTCATATAGATTTTGTGCAATCTCTTTCTAAACCGATGTTCCATCAGTGAATAACAATAGACATGGAAAAAAATTGAATATGAGAAAAGTTGTGTGCTTCACCTGGATTGCATTGCACTAGGCATGGTTATATCTAATAAACTTTGGGGCCCTGCATGTGGAGTTTATGCTTTTTTGTGCAACATCAGAACAACTGTTCCTGCAGTTGGCCATGTCTTGGCAGATCTGGGATTCTTCACTATCCCATTTGGTATTAACTGGGTGAAAATTTCTTAATGTGGTCTGTAGCTGAAAGTTTAGGATAAAGAAACAGCATAAGGCTTATATGAAATGCGCTGTGTGTTTAGTATGGGAATATTTGGAAATAAGTAAATATTAGATGTTGTGATGGTTCGATCTTTCCACAATTATAAGAACTACGTCTCAGTTGTACATTAGTTGGGTCTGGTCATATGGATTCTCAATATTCATTCCACTGCATTAGATCCATTTCATTAAGATACTCAATGGCTTAACTCTTGTGGACCAGGCCATGTAAGCGTGCCAAAACGGCCGGTTAAGAAATGAATTTTTGGCCTAACTCAACCTCAAAAGGCAAAAGCTAGCTAATGAGGTGAGCATTGCTCCAAAAACCATACAAGGAGACAAACAACCTATCCTTTAACCAATTTTTAACACTTCAAACCCCATCCCCAGCCAAACCTATCAACTAGAGCGTAGACAACCTAATATTGGGGGCCAGTAATGTGACATACAATAACAAAGATGGGTTCAGCTTTGATACTTGTTAAGAAATAGATTTAGGACCTAAATCAACTGTAGAAGCTAGCTCATTAGGCCCGAAGAACATATAAGGCGACAAACAATTTATCCCTCCACCAATGCGGGATACTTAACTTGGCTAAACCTTAATATTAACTCGTCAGTATTATCTGTTTGTATCTTTTTTTTAACTAGTTCATTCTATTCTTCTCCAAATTCATAATCATTTCGAGAGATTGTAGGTCTTTTCGGCTACCTTTCTATTATGTGATTAGGTCTACCATTCTTTTTATTTTTTGAAATAGGCAACTTTGCATTCACACAAAATACTCATCAGGAAACTGATGAGAATGAATTAACAAACCCTAGGGGGTGCCATCATAATCAATATCCAAAACAAACTTCAAAATTTATAGTTGGGCTATAAACTTCACTAAACTATCTACTTCTCCCACTAAATTCTCTGCTTACACCCCCCCCCCCCCCCAAAAAAAAAAAAAAAAAGACTTAAGACATCGTATCTTGGTTTTCTCTGTGTAGCTAACCTTCTCGTCATAACATCTCTCATTCCTTTCCTTCCATAGTGTCTGCCAAATGCAAGCAGAGATGTTCTTCCACCAATCTTCCTTTGATCCTCTTTCTCCAATTTCTTGCTGTGTCAGTACCTCAGAAGTGGTTCTAGGCATTGTCCAATTTACCCTAAGTACACAAAAGAACATGTTCCACAGATCTGTAGATGTATAGCAATGTAGAAATAGGTGGCCATTTACTTCAGCCTCTTGTCCACACATATAACACCTTGAAGGCTTGAATAGATCTGTACACCTCTTCTTTGTTGCACTTCATGGGTTAGGTATGCTCTTTTAATTACCAACCAAGTGAAACATACAACTTTTAAAGGAATCTTTATCTTCCAGATTAATTTCCAAGGCTAAGCTGTTGTCAAAGAATGATTTCTATTCCTCTCCAACTCCTCGACCATGTAATTTCCAAACTGGTTTTCGGGCTCTGTGGTGATGCCTGGAAACTACGTCATTAGAGCCCTTCCGAACATAAGATCCCTGCCCCGAGGGTTCTAAATATGTGCATATAGTGGTATCTTTTTTTTTTTTTTTTTTTTTTGAGAGGTAACAACTTGTATTCTATTCCAAAAGAAGAACCAGAACCTGCCACAACAAGTTACAGGTTCCTAATTACAACTGTGGAGACTACCAGGAAGATCTTTAATCCTATAGCAAAATTTACAAGGAATCTAGAACATCTTTGACTGATTCTAGATCTACCATGTACTCCTGTTTACACCAAAAAAGAAACAAAACTAAGCAGTTCATCTTAATCTTCTGGATGGAATTGCTCTTGTTTTGGAAGCATCTGAGGTTTCTTTCTTTCCACACTGACCACCAGATGCAAGCCGGATGATTTTCCATCTTTCTTTATGCCTGGTAATGCTTGCATAACTGCTCCATAACTTCAGAGCAGTATTCAGGGAAGCGTGAAGCGGAAAATAGCGATAAGGCCTCGCTTCACGTTTTAAGCGATGAAGAACTCACATAATCACTCTGGAGTGTGAAGCGTAGAAGGCTCGCATTGCATCGCTTCGCTTCATTGCTTTAAGCCATGAAGCGCTCGCTTTCCTGAACACTGATTCAGAGTTTGTGTAACTTTCCTAGGCATAACCCATTTCATGTCCTTCTGATTGATAAAGACATTCCACAAAATGTTGGTTATTCTACAGTGAAGGAAGAGATGGTTGACAGTCTCTACTTCTTCTTCACCACATAGTAGGCACCTAGGACTCAGCTGAATATTTCTTTTCATAAGATTTTCCTGGGTCAAAACTGCCTGCTTAGCAAGGAGCCAAGTAAAACAAGACACTTTGGTAGGGGATTTTAGTTTTCCATATCAACTTCCATGGCCACCCATTCCTCTGACTGTTACAAGGATTAAATTTTTTGTACGCTCTTCTAACACTGTAAGTATCCCGGTTGTGATCCTGCCATCCCAAACTATCTTGTGCATCAATGTTCCTTTGAACTGCCCCAAGACCTTGTAAAACTCCACCAACCTTTGGATCTCCCAGTCATTTAGAGGTCTTCTAAAACTCAGATTCCACCCTTGGTTTGACCACATCTCTTCTACAGCGCCCTTTGCCGCTTGTTTAGGGTGAAAAAACCCGGGAACAAGGTTTTCAAAGATCCTTGTTCTAGCCATCTATCTTTCCCAAAAGAGGTTTTCCTACCATTCCCCAATTTAATACTGCAATTTTCTCTGAGCTTTGGCCAATGGTTTCTGATGGCTCTCCAATGGCTTGATCCGTAAGCGCTAATGTATAAATCAGGAAAAAGTATCCACAGTTTCTAATCCACTATCCAGTTCTCATTCCAGAAACTAGTCTTCAAACCATTTCCCGCTCTAATGGTCACCTTTGCATTGAAAGCAATCCACAATCTTCTGATAGTTTTCCATAGAGAGCAACCAAAAGTGCCGGAACCTCTTCGGTGATCCAGTTGTTCAGTATGCCATATTTCTCAGTGATGAACCTCCTCCATAGTGCCATATCTTTACATCAGAATCTTCACAAGCAATTTTTTAGCTGACTAGTGTTCTGGATACTCAAGTTCTTAATGCCCATACCCCTTGGGTTTTTCTCATTCTTGCCTCTTCCATTTAACAGGTTGTAGCCATGCTTTTCAATACTTCTTGGCAGGAGGATAAGACTCAGCATATAAGTTGGGAGGGCATCCATAGCTGATTTGATAAGAGTCAGTCTACCTCCTACTTCCTAGGGGATAGATATTGACTCTTCCACCGTGTCAGCTTCCTTTCACTTCTCTTCAAGAGTTCACTACATATTTCCAGCTCTTTGTTCTTGGCTCCCAAGGGCATCCCCGAATATTTGGTGGGAAGAGAAGCCACTTTACAGCCCAGGTTGTTGACAAGACCTTGCATGTTCTACTTGATTAACTGCTAATTCATGTGGTCGTTATATGCCTTCAAGCACTTGTAAAAATTTGTTATATTCTCCTTGATTTCTTTTGGGTATATAATCTCCTCCCACTAATAATCAGTTTGTAAATGGTGTTGTACCTCCTATGTGTTGTTGCCACTCTTTGGAAGAACTTGATTTATTATTTCCTTGCTTTAGCCACAACACTCTGGACTTTTGTCTCCACTTGGACTCCTCATTTTTTTGCCAGTTCTTTCAACTCAACTAGAATTGCTGTTTGAATCATCTCATCCTCTATCAGCACTCTATTATTCTGAATCAGATCCAACTCAACCTACACATTCAATAAATTGTTTTTCCTATTGGTGAGTTCCCCAAAGGTTACACAACTCCATTTATTAAATTTCTGCTTTAGCATCTGTAGTTTCATACTGAATTTGTAGTCTGGGCATCCTTCCACACAAATCCATACTGGGACCTGGATTAGATCTTTGAAACCCTCTACCTTAAGCAACCCGTTTTCAAATTTTAAGTATTCACTTGGCTGATAGTGAAAGAGGCTGCTCTAACACAAGAAAACCTCATGAAAAAGGGCATACAAATGTGTCCAAGATGTTTTTTTTTGGTGAGCAAAAGGCAGAGACAATCAACCATCTGTTTTTACACTGTAAAGTGGTTAGCCAACTATGGAACTTGTTTACTAATTTCAGAGGCATAAGGTGGACTATGCCTAAAAGGGCAGGTCAGGCACTAGTAAGCTGGAACTATGAGGGGAGTGGTAGCATGGACAAAAACAGATGGAAAATTGTCCCAGTAGTGATATGGTGGACCATTTGGAAGGTGAGAAATTCGAGATGTTTTGAAAGTGTTTGCAGTCTCTGCATAGGATTAAAACAAACCGCGTTATCACTTTTTGCTATTGGTGTAGTTTGGAATATATAGATGATCCTGTAGCGATTGTAGACATCTTAGGATCCTTGTAAGATGAGATAGGACCTAGAGATAGATTTTCCTTTTTTGGGGGTTGCTGAGCCTACTCAGTTGTAAGTAGCTCTGTGATGTAAGTTTTTTGGACACCAGTCTTAGTGCTGAAGATTTACACAAAATTTGTTACCTTTGTCAAAAAAAATAAATTGAAGTAAGACTTCCTCTGTTCTCACTCTTTACATTGTAGAATAATAGGGTCGTGATCAGATATAACTCTAAGCATAATTTGTTGTATAATGCTCCTGAAAAGTTCTTCCCACTCCATTGAGTAGACTGTAGAGGAACCTATCCAACCTAGCTATACTGTGGTGGCTAGCCCTTTGAATCAAGTAAAACTCCCACCATTAAGATGGGGATCATGTAACTCCATGTCCTCTATCAAGATCGAAAAAGCAACCATTACATTGATTATTCTATTGCATCCTCTCCTTTCTGCCATTGTTCTAACAGTCTTGAAGTCCCCTCAAGTGTCGCAATGACCTCCATATAGCTCCCTAACTGCTACAATTTCTTCCCATCATCCAATTTCTCTGCTCTGGTGTGTGAGCATATACACTAGTGAGAAACCAAGGAAAGGAATCTTGGACAACTTTGAATCTGTATGTGATTGAGAATTGACCTTCCTCCACACAGCTGCCCACCCAAACTTATAAGTCACACATGATTAGAATCCCCCCCCCCCCACTACTGCCATCAGCTTCAGTTTACCTGCACCTCATCCATCTGCTAGACCACAATTGTTTGGAAATCCCTTCTACATATTTGGTAACTTTGGTCTCTTGTAAGCAGTAAACATCAACTCTCTATTTCAGAAGAGAGCTCTTAACCAGATTCCTTGAAGAAATCTTGTAAATCCCCCTGACATTCCAAGATACAATCTTTACTTTCATTCGTCAGTTAGTGACAGAACTCTCTCTCTGTTTCTTACGCCATTAACTTCCCCATTCAGATGTGATGTAAATTCTTCAACTCATTCTTGTCAATTCCTTTGTGTCTAGGTGTTTACACTGCACTGTTTGCCCCTTCTTTTCCGTCACACTCTTTCATTCATCGAGCCTCATCAGTAGTGCATGTGTTTCTTCCCTGGAAACTGCAAACACCACTTCATCTGTTTAGCTAAGTTCCAGAATACAGGAATTCACCCAACTGGATGCTTTGATTTCCCCACCAGTTTGATACCCAGGTTTTTTATGTCTACCGGCTCATTATCATGAATCTGCTGAATCTGCATATCGCCGTTTGGAGATTTTGTACCCCCGAGTTCTCCCCAATTCCCCTGGATTGATCGATTCCCTTTACTTCAGTGAGAATGGTCCGAATACCTCTTTCATTTTATTTGTCGTCTCTCTGTGGCATAGATTAGCAGAGGGCTCAATGTTTTCTACGATTGTGAATGTTTCCTAGCTGTTGTAGGGCTGTAAAAATTGAGTGGCTAGTTTCTTGATACAGTTGGGTTTCGTGCCAATTTGAGCTTGCCCCGACCCACTCCTCCATTAAATTTGATGGCCTGCTCATGTGCCTCTGTCATTGTAAGTGTTCTGTCAGCTGTATCTTCTGCTGTTTGACTTTGCAGAGGATCTTCTTTACCTGGCGGTTCTCCATTTCATAGCCATTGGGTAATGACCTTAGAGTTAAAATCTTCTCTGGCGAACACACTATTGGCGAGTCAGTCCAGATTGGCATTGTAATCGAGTTTCTATTTCTTTCCGTCCAGTCGTACTAAGCTCCTGCCATACCAGATTATCTTCTGATGTTGTAGGCCTTGAAGCCAACTGCAAAATAAATATGTTCGTCCATTTGAAGTTGATTGCAAGGAAAGGGAGAAGAAAAGAAGAATGGAGATGCCTTCCGGTCACCGGAAAATAGTGGGGAAAGGGACCCTGGCGGGATTTGGACATATCTTCGATTGTTGTGTCTGGGAGATTTTTCAAAAGCACAAGCAACACTTCGAATGTTCGTAGTATCACTTATGGGTGCATTTGAAGGTCTACCTAAGACATTGTACATCTTAGATGACCTGTCATTTTTATCCTTTATGTATGTTACTTGTTCTGTCAAATGTGGTAAGTGTGACCTTTTTTCATCTTGGATTGACATCTTAATGTTCACATTTCTAGAATAGAAATCTTGTGGATATGTTGGATCGTAGATGCTCAACAATCACTACTATGTTACATTACTGGTTTCACAATTGTTGGATAAAGTTTACTTATTGCTTTGGTATGTGTCTTCAAATAGTAATGCAATCCTGTAGTGATCGATCTTCCATTTCAGTGATCCTATTTGGGTTATATGTGCTACATCTTATAGTCTAAGGAGCTATTATCTTCAGATTATCCAGCTTACAACATTTTCTTAGTGCTGTTTCTATCAATAATACAACTTTCTAAAACAGAAACAACCCTCTAAGCAAATATAAGATACTTTAGCTATGTTAAGCACCAATTCGAAGTTGAATTCTGACTCATTGCATTATTTAAAGTTATTTTCTTTCGGCTACAGACAAATTAATTAATGCATGTTGTGCTGTTATAAGAAAAAGTAACAAAAAACAGAGCCTCCACGCAAGCTCCATCAACCAAGCAGTAAATTGGCACGGATGAGATCATCACTAAATTTACACTTGTAGTTTGTGTTTTATGTTTTGTTAGGATGTTAAACTATCTTGAATGCTCTCTTGTTCTTTATTCTGATGTTACCTGAATCTAATGATCTAGTTTTGGAATCTGTAATGTTGACAGAACATGTTCTTTCCTCCTTTCATTCAATGCTTGTCACTGAGCGTTTTCTTTCTTTTGATCGACTATACTGTGTAGAAACTATGTAATGTTGAAATGTTGAGGTTTCTTTCTTTTATTTCAGAGTCTTCTTGTTGACGTTTGTCTTAGATAACTTTCTTTTTTGGTTTGTGTTTCTTGATTCACTTTGAGTGTTATGATCCTCTAGTTTAATATTCATTAGATTACCCTTTTTCTGTGAGATGACAGTCTTGCCAGGTTGACCTTGTTAAGGATGGTGGACATGCATATTTCATTAGATTTCTTGACAGCGTTGAGGCTTATCCAGAGCAAAGGGCAATGGCTGCATTTGTCTTGGCAGTAACTGCTGATGGTCACAGACGGGGTCAGGAGGCGTGTATTGAAGTGGGGCTTATTAATGTCTGCTTGAAGCATCTTCAGGGATCAACCTATAATGATGTCCAAACTGAACCATTGTATCTTCAATGGCTGTGCCTTTGTCTGGGAAAGCTCTGGGAGGATTTCACAGAGGCACAAGTACTAGGCTTGCAGGCAGATGCACCAGCAATATTTGCGCCTCTACTTACTCAATCGCAGCCTGAGGTTTATTTAATCATATGTCAGTTTGGTGTATTATTAGTATGGTTCTCCATTATTGTTCAGACTTCGATTAAAGAGCAATTTATTTCAGGTGCGAGCTGCATCTATATTTGCACTAGGTACTTTACTTGATGTTGGGTTTGATACATCTAAGGATGACATTGGAGAGGATGAAGACTACAGCAATGAGGAAAAAACTGGGGCAGAAGTCATAATGAAGAGCCTTTTAAGTGTTGTTTCGGATGCGAGCCCTTTGGTACGAGCTGAGGTTGCTGTTGGTATGTTTTTACTGAATTATTCCCACCCCGAGGAGACATTTCTTTGTGATGCACTTACTGTTGTTATTAACTTACTTCCTGATTTGTCCCATATTTATTCTTTCTTTTTGTTAGAGGAAAATATTGCAGGTTTAATTATTGTAGAAATTTGATGATAACTCTAAAACAGCGTGCCATTACATTTCTTGTATGATGAGGACACCTCCTGAACTAAATCTGTCCAGACTATGAATTTTGTTTATCTTTACTTTGAAGAGGCAGGTTAATGCTGAATAATACCAGTATTTAATAGCATACCGGTTGGTCAAAGACTTTAAAGTTGCTTTAAGGCAGGAGAAAGGGAAATAAAAAAATAAGTTGCACCCAAGGCCTCAGGTTCATACTCCCGCGGAGGTGAAAAAACACTAGATGATTTTTTTTCATCTGCCTAAGCTTGATGGGAAGAATTACCCGTACTTGTGCTGTTGAGAGGTACCCGGTGGAATCGCCGAGGTGCACACAAGCTGGTGCATAAATAAGTGTAGAATGATGAAACTTTTCTCTGTGCATGCTCTTATTTTCAAAAAGAAATAAATATAAGTTAGCTGCAATTGTTTCAATACATAAATGCATGAGATATAGCATGCCAAATGATATCTACTCCCTTAATAGCACGTCTAATTCTCTGATTTCTCCTCATTCTTCTCTTTTTCATCTTGTGCCTGATCTACTTTTGTGGACAGAATGTATGACCTAGTTTGTTCATGTTGCTTCATTCTTGTAGCCTTGGCTCGTTTTGCCTTTGGGCATAAGGTGCACCTGAAGTCGCTTGCAGCTGCATATTTGAAGAATCAATCTAATTCCATGCCGACTTCCTTGCCTTCTTCTACGGTCCAGAGTTCAGGTAGTGGCTATACGATGCCAACTTGTTATGTTCCACATGGAAGTGTAGTTCCATCTCCTAATGCTCCTTTATTGAGAGTGGTAGGTGACAGTCCGTCTATCTCTCACGATGGTAGGGTCTCGACTAGCAGCCCTGTTGCAACACCGAGCTTCATGCATGGATCTCCTTTGCCTGATGGTTCTTCTCATCATTCTGATTCTGGAAGACTGGGTGATGCTGTTAGCGATGGTGTTGTTAATCATATAAGACCCAGACCACTTGAAAATTCACTCTATACTAAGTCTGTGCAGGCCATGTTTGCCCTGGCAAAGGATCCATCACCTCGCGTTGCAGGTCTTGGATGTAGACTGCTTTCAATTATTGGGATTGACCAAGTGTTCACCAAGTCAGTCGAGTCTACTGTTGAATCCACAACATCTCCTGGCCCTAGTTCTGCTGGATTGAATCGATCATCTTCGTGGTTTGACATGAGTGGAGGTATATTTAGTGCTCAAAGGAGACTAGGAGTCAGTATTACTGTTGTTTCTCTACCCCATAATCCATCAGTGTCAACCTTGATGTTCATGTATTTCCCTCCATACTCTTTTTCAAGTAATTCTGTTCCCCTTTGATACAATCTCTTATTTGAACTGTTGCAGGTAGGCGTTTACCTGTGCCTTTTAGGACTCCTCCTGTCAGTCCCCCCCAGTCCAGTTTCTTAAGGGGATTGCAAAGAGTTTATTCTTTAGACTTCAGGCATCGCCCAATGAACTCTCAAGACTCAGGGTCAGCTGATCCCCTCTTGGGTTCTGGTGGATCTTCTAGAGCTTCAGAACGCAGTTCTATTCCTCAATCAACCATTTATAATTGGAGCTGTGGCCACTTCTCAAAGCCACTTCTTTCTGCAGATGAAGATAATGAAGAGAACATTTCTAGGAGAGAAGAGAAGGAGAAGTTAGCTCTTGACCTCATCACCAAATCCCAGCACTGTTGTGAGTCTACTGGGCTTATGGTTCATTCCTTCTCACACTACCATCTTTCATGGGTGTGTCATCATTTATCTAAAATGTCTCTGATTGGCCAATGCTTACTTCTTTGTCTCAGCGGTGAACAGACTGCACAATCAAATTGCCACTTGGGACACAAAGTCTGAGAGTGGTACGAGAACTGCTTTGCTGCATCCCTTCTCACCAGTTGTGATTGCTGCAGATGAGAGTGAATGGATCAGGTAGAGGAATATTGGCCTGAATGAAGACATTGTTTTCATCGTTCCTTTTTCACGATCTTCTCTCATAGTACTGCGGGAAGGGTCGGTTAGTTCAAGTTCTAGGTTAGTCGTTGGAGCTATGTGTAATCTGTCATTTCAACCAACAAATGCTGCTTTGCTGGTAAGCAATCATTCTCAAGTGGAAAGACTAGATGCAGGTCAATGTACATGTCCTAGAACTATGCCTGCTTTCTAAATAATCGCCATATCTTCTTAGAGCTTCAAGACATAGATGCTACTTATATTGAAGTCTTTGTTTGACCTCACTCTTGTATGGTGTTGGATCAGGTGTTCTTGCTTATTTTTGCTTTTGTTTCTTAGTCTTCTCACCCCTTATGTTGCATCACCTCAGAACAACTTCTTGACTCTGTGGCCATTAGGTTTGAGTTATTGAGTTTCTTTTACATGGTCAACTTCTTGGCCATTAGATCTGATATATTGAGCTTCTTTTTCATGATAAAGGAACTAATGATACAGCAATACCTAGTATGTTCCCACGAGTGAGGTCCAGAGAGGGTGGGGGTGTATGCAGACCTCCCCTACCTTTATATGGTAGAGAGTTGTTTTCAATAGATCCTTGACTTAAGAAAAACATTTTTCAGAAAAAATCTGAAATAAACATAAGAGTAAAAAGCTATGATGAAAATATTGAAGGAACGGAAGTACCAATAGTAAAAGTATTGAAGATAACCAAATAAAGGAAATAATAGTAGTGATATAACTGAAGCATAAGATAATGCTAGCATAATAGTAATAGTATGACAAGGGAACAAATAGATGCACCAAGACTAGAACCTTCCATGACCACTATGAAGAGAGAAAATGCTCTACAACCTACTTGCCGTTTGCCCTAATCTTTGACCTCCATGCCCTCTATCTAGGATCATTTCCTCGGTAAACTAGAGATAGTCATATCTTGTCTGATCATGTTTCCCCAATTTTTTCTCAGTTTACCTCTATCTCTCTTCAAACCTATCACTACCAACCTCCGCATCTTGTCTACACACGAAGGCTACTTCAGCCTTGCCTCACATATGTTCGTTCCTAATCCTGTCTCTTCTAGTATGCCCGCACATCCATCTAAGAATCCTCATTTCCTCTAACTTCATATTCTGAAAATGGGAGTTCTTGACTGGCCATACTCCATCTTCTACAACATAGTCGGTCTAACAATCACTCTATGAAACTACCTTTAAGTCTCGATGACATATTCACTTAGGACACAAGATGTGCGCCTTTATTTCATCCGCCCCACTCCAATACGATGTGCAACACCTTGTCGTTCTACCCATTCCCTTGGATTTTAGACCCGTAAAGGAACAGATGATATTCTATTAAATTTATGTTTCTTAGAATCCTTGTGATTATTCTAGAACAAATGAATATAGTAGGTAACTTAATTTATTTCTATTATAATTAGGTATTGGTTTGTACTGATTTTCTTTTCTTTTTAGGACATGTATACAGAAGTATTCAAACCCCAATAGCTTGATGAAATAATCGTGCTGAGTTCCTCTTATTTTTTCTTCAACTTCACTAGGTATTAAAGCCTAGTTACGACCAGCAACATATAGAAATAAGATTTTCAGACAACCTCTTACGGTTGTCCGAAGCAGTGATATCAAAGGCGAAAAGCTCTAAGGTCTAGGAGGCTTTAAGCGCAAAGCGCAAATAAAGCGTGGGCTTTAACGAAAAAGGCGCAAAGGGAGAAAAGAATAAAATATATATGTTTAGTCCAAGACTAATAACTATAAACATGAATGACAAATATATGACCAACGAAATTGAAAAAAAAATTATGATAGAGTGAAATATCAATTATTTAGCTTCAAATTGTTCATAAGAGGCTCAGTGGCAAGGAAATACCTGCCTTAGAACCTTGACGACAACACTAAAGCGCACATAAAGCGAGGTGAAGCGCTCAACACATTTTGAGCCTCGCTTTAGGGCTTAAGCGCTCTTAAAGCGCGCCTTTGATAACACTGGTCCAAAGATAATTTTGTTTTCGTAGATGTTGTGATCAAACCGTTACCCGCTATGAGAACTGGAACACTAACATGAACAATCCTCAACCATCTCCGCTACTGTCTGCCGCTTCATGCGCCGACCAGAGCATCCCAGATTCTAACAGGATCTGTTCACGCGCTGGCCAACTGGAGTTTAGAGATTGATTGCCATTTTTTCAGATAAAAGGTACTCTTAAAAGACAGTCACAAGGTTCATGCGGTCAAATGATCAATTTGCAGACATATAATTTATATTCACTAGCTTGATGGGGAGTCGTAGAATCCTTGTGAATATTTTAGCACTCCCCCTTAAGTGGTGAATACAAATTATGTGTCAAGCTTGTTGCATATATAACTTGTTCTAGGCTAGGGACTTGGTGAACACGTTTGTGAGCTTGGTACATATAATTCTTGCACCAACTTGAGGGGGAGTGGTAACATCATTGTGAATATTACTAGGAATATAGAAGCGGGAGCGGGAGTAGCTTAGGGTCGTCCTGCTTTGGAGAACATTTTCAGAATTTCAAAGTCTAATCAAGATATTGTACTTATATATTTATAACTTGTACATGCTTGATGTGTTTGCTGAAAGTGTAGGTCCCACCTCAAATTGCCATGCCACATGCTGAATTTGGTAGCTTTTTGAACTATCAATTCGGTAAAAATGTGGGCCTGCTGAAAACTTTTGTTTCTCTCTCTGAGTAGCTTTTGTTCATCTTTGCTACTTGTGCTTTTGTGTGGAAAGACTAGATGCAGGTCAATGTACATGTCCTGGAACTATGCCTGCTTTCTAAATAATCGCCATATCTTCTTAGAGCTTCAAGACGTAGATGCTACTTATATTGAAGTCTTTGTTGGACCTCACTTTTGTATGGTGTTGGATCAGGTGTTCTTGCTTATTTTTGCTTTTGTTTCTTAGCCAATGAATGCAAAGCAGTGTGATATTTCCATTTTAGTTTATACAACTTACTGTTTTCCTAAGTGCATGCACCAAAAGTAATCATCGTTATTTGTGTTAAATTAAATGTCATTGACCTGCATCTAGTCTTTCCACTTGAGAATGATTGCTTACCAGCAAAGCAGCATTTGTTGGTTGAAATGACAGATTACACATAGCTCCAACGACTAACCTAGAACTTGAACTAACCGACCCTTCCCGCAGTACTACGAGAGAAGATCGTGAAAAAGGAACGATGAAAACAATGTCTTCATTCAGGCCAATATTCCTCTACCTGATCCATTCACTCTCATCTGCAGCAATCACAACTGGTGAGAAGGGATGCAGCGAAGCAGTTCTCGTACCACTCTCAAACTTTGTGTCCCAAGTGGCAATTTGATTATGCAGTCTGTTCACCTCTGAGACAAAGAAGTAAGCATTGGCCAATTAGAGACATTTTAGATAAATACACACACATTAGGCATTACGTACACATGCATACATTTTTTGGTGCATAAATTACATCCATCATTCAGTGATTTTTTGACTGTTTAATATGTGTTTGTTTAGGCTTGTTTGTTCAACCCGACCTCATCCGAAAGTGGAAAGAGTTGTTGGGTTGGCTTTCAACCTGGACTTCAACCAGCAAAGGTGACTACTATTGCCCTGTTTATATCTGGCCTGTCAAGTGTCAACTTGTCAGTTACTGGTTTCTCAGAAGACTGTATTTTGAAAAGAAAAAAAAAGAGTATATACTCACTGTCACTCTCTTTTATGTTAGTTGTTCCAATAATTATTTCTACTAACAATTTTTTCTGCAGATAAAATATTCTCCAATATTGTCAAAGCAAAATGAGAATTCATGAACTGTTTCAATTGTTTCTTCTCAGGTTGTCAGTGCATCTCAGGCTGGTGATATTCAGTTCCTCGATATGAGAAATCTCAAGGCGGCTTACCTGACCATTGATGCTCACAGGGGATCACTTACATCTCTGGCGGTACATCGTCATGCACCCCTTATAGCAAGTGGTTCATTAAAGCAACTTATCAAAGTGTTCAACCTGGAGGGTAAGCAGTTAGGCAGCATTAGGTATTTGTCCACCTTCATGGCTCAGACAATTGGATCTGTAAGATGCCTTACCTTCCATCCCTATCAAGTGCTGCTTGCTGCTGGTGCAGCAGATGCCTGTGTTTCTATCTACGCTGATGAGATTTCCCCACCAACATAACAACTTCATCGCTTTGTCACAAATTCTCAGATTGAGAAACAAGATTTTTAGGACTTGGGTGTGTTCCTTTGAGATGGTCAGTGGCGGATGGATTGTTGACATCTCTTCTGGTCCCAGTCTACATCTCTTAATACAGTGATCAGCTCACTGAGGTTGATGTTGACATCTTTGATTAGTTGCTGTCAACCTCTCCTGAGAGCTTATCCGGCTCACGGAGGTTGCATGCTGCTTATTATTGAGCTGCATCAGCACAGAGTGGCGGAAAGTCAAGAAAAATCAACATATTGAACGAAAGCTTTGGAGAAAAATTCCATACAAAGGTAAAAATAGATGTAAATATCTTCATTCTTTGTTTCTTCTATTTTGTAAATATCATTTTATTCAATCTTCCCTTTGCTTAGCTTACTTCTTTCCTTTCCTTTCTCACCCATTTGAGTCAATTTGTACATATCAATTAGTTGCCTCCTACATAAGTGTGCATGAACGCTTTCTTTACTTTCTGTGTTGTCCTAACCTGTTATAATTTTTACGTTGTTAATAGTCCTTAATGGAGATGATAGTTGGAGATTATTTTAAGCTTTGGATCAACTATTTCTGGTGGGAAGTAGCAAGTACCTGGTGTGTGCCAAGTTGGTCCCGACAACACGATCATTAAAAGAAACTATTTCTGGTCACTTTCATGTCAACAGCAATTTTCTACAGGAATCAACTTCCATACCAAAGTGTGATGATGCAATGAGTTTGAATAGGTTTAGGGACGTGGCACAGAGATCAAAATGCCTATATTGCAGTGGAAAACTACTCTCAGAAGAATTTGATTGATTCCTATCATCTTTACATTATCTTCGTACTTCAAAATAAAGTATGTTCTTATTGTTGTATATTGTAAATGATAAGAAGGATGAAATTTATCATATTGAGTTAATTAACTATTCACTTCATTAATAATACGCTTCTACCTTTTACTATCTTGAAGCAAATGATTCTTTCATGGTTATACAAGTGATTCACGCACTAAACAACAACGGAATTACTTTTTGTGTCACGTTAGAATGGGGTGCTTCTTAGACACTCCAAATGATGTTGGAGTATTCAATAGACATTGACCCAAGTTAAAGTATCATAATGAAAATTAGAAAGGGTAATTTAAAGGAGAAATTTTATTAGTTTAGGAGTTAATTACTTTAGAATTTTTTTGTAATGTTACAAATCTTATCGGATTTTGGACTTGTGATGCATGTATGAGGTATCTTGGATACATGGGTCAAAATTAGGTGATTTGTTTTATATGTATTTTATCCAAGTGGATCACGTGTACTTGATTAATTCACTTGTCTCTCTCCTTGTATTTAGTATCTTATATATATATATAATATATATATATATATATATATCATATATATATATATATATATATATATATATAATGTGTGTGATTCACATGTATAGAGGATTTCGCTCGCATACCTCCTATCTTGCTCGTCTCTCCATTATTTTAGTATATTTAGTAGCAAAAATATATCTAGGTGTATCTAATTTGAAAAGTCATTTGAAATTATTATTGGTCAGTAAGATAATAAATATGAAATTATTTCAAACTATAGGGAAAATTAGTAAATGTGGGGATATTTGTCTTGGGTAGTTTTTCCAAATTTAAACCAACTTCTAAGGGCTGTACAATTGCTAATGAATCACTTACGAAGAAGTGGAGTGATAATATCATATATTATTATAACTGGAAAGATTTTGAGTTCAAAGTTGAATTATGAAAATGTCCTTCATCAAATTAAAATGTTATAACACATTAAATTATTTAAATGTGGAACTAGAGAAAAAAAAATAACAAAACTGAAAAAAAAAATTAAATGTGAAACTAGAGAGTTCATGTATCTATTTCATTTGTATTACATTATCAAAAATCATGAATTTTTAGATGAAAAAGAAGATGAAACGTTATTTCTAAGTGATAAACAATGAAGAAGTTGGAAAGTCAATACTAATTGATAAATAACCATTAAGAAAATAACTTTTACTATAAATAAGAAACGGTACATGTCCTATGCATAATGCATTAATGAAGTGTTAAAGATTGATTTACTGTTTCAGCAAAACATAATTTTAAATCTTTTGCAGAAATTCAGAAGTTCTATAGATATTAAATGTAGGCTGATTTAATTTAATACTTATAATCAATATATCTGTTAAAGGAATCCTAAAGAACATCAAAGAAATTTATTCCCATTTTCCTCATTGACATATTTCAGCTCAGTAAGATTTCTTTAATTTTTGTTTTTCGATTTCTTTTTCATCATTTTCCCCTTTTATTTAAAGCAATATTTGTATGAAATAAAAGATGGTGAAAATATGTAGAGTTAATGAATATATGTCGAAATCATAAAATTGCCAAATTCAAATTTTATGGGATGATATATGAAGATTACCATCTCCATCATCAACATTAGCAAGATTCATGAGGTATGAAAGAAAGAAGAGTGGTTTCTTTGGAAAACATTTTTATAATTTTCATTAATTGATATATTCTTTATAGTTTCTTATGATTATATTATTAATAGATGAAAAACAATGTGTACAATTTAATATGTTATCACTACTAAAGAAGTGGTGTATAGTGTATTTGTTGGAAGTCTTAAATGATATCTTGCTTAATTATTTTCATTCAATAAATTTCTAAGATTTTGCTCCATGTCATTTTTTACTAAGGTTTAGCATATCATTATTTTGAATTTTATTATGATTATGAATATCGATAAATGAGAGTGTTAATGTAATTTTACTATACTAGATATATTTATTGTTCTTGAAAAAAATAAAAAATAATTGAAATTGCCACTAAAATTATTTTTAAAAACTTAAAGGGAAGCTTCAAAAGTTTAGATAATTGATTCCTCCGGTATACTGATTTTGTTAGTTTAGTTTAATTGGTTCACTATTTATAGTTTATTATAATTACTTTTTTTTACTGATGAAATATAGCATTGCTTTATTATTTTTATTTAATTAATTTCTAAAATTTATTCTTATCATTTTTATCAAAGTTCAATAAATCTTAAGTTTTGAAATCAATCATTGTGGTGATAAAAAATAAAGTTAAGAAGTTAAGCAAGCAATTTAAGATTATTTTCTATGATAGCAATTGACATTAGATAACACATGCATTGTACGTGCTCAGGAACTAGTATAGGGAAAAGCCCGTACATAGTTTTTTGTGTTAGAAAAAATGTATATATACATCGTTTTATCAAAAAGGCTCATTCTCTAAAAGGGAACATAATTATATATTCTTTTACATGTAAATTTGATTATTTTCTTCTAAGATTTCAAACTAGGTGATTTTTCACTATGTTATACGATATCAAAATATATACTAAAGGTTTCAGGTTCGAGCCTCACGGGCGCATATCTTGGTTTCATGAATGACCAGAAATGTCTCTTGTTACTGTGTATCAGTCTTAACTCTTACCCATGGCTAAATTGGAAAAAAAATTGATCAGTATTTTTGTCTCAGTTCATTAGTATAATATAAGACTTACGAAGAAGTACTTCTAGTAGACTTGGTGACTAAAACTCAGTGCCACTATGACGATATATGCAAAGATCAAGGTGTCTTCCACTATGTAAAATAATGTTTTTTTTTTAATTTGACTTCTCGATAGTTCTTTTATGTGTATATTAAATTTAAATACATGTCAAGAAAGTACTCTCTAGTAAATATAATATATTCAAAGGGATTAGAACTCGTAACTTTTGATTAAAGATAAAAAAATATTTCTCACTTCTAATCCTTGTTGGTCATGATAATATATTCTTGATTGTAGGCTAAGAAATAATATAGATAACAAAAATAAAGATAAAGAATATGCATATGGCAGAAAACAAGAAAGGTGTCTTCCACTATATCTTATATATATATATATCTATATATATATATATATATATAATATATATATATATGAAATAATTATTTCTACTTGTTTAATTTGTAGCCAAAAAGATATATTAAAAATACAGAGTAATAAGATGAAGCATTTACAACACATCCGCCAAATAATTGAACTACTACGTAATTAATTTCTGTCTTAATCCATTTTGTCATAAGAACTTTTTTTTATATTCTTCAATAATATTTGTCTACTATTAATTTTATACACTTTTAAGAAATTATAAATAAAAGAATAATTTACTATATTTTAAATATAATAAATACGATATTTTGAAAAATGCAACAAAAAAAATTAAAATTATAATAAGAGTAAAGTAGGAACTAACGGTAAAATTATTCATGGATCACAAAGTCGATAAGTATTGTTGAGCATCTCAAAACAATTTAGTAGACAACTATTATTGGACAGAAAAAATAATATAATAAGGAAAAACATCTGATATACCCCTTAAATTTGTCATTTGAAATTGATATGTCTCTCATTATGAAACTGACTCATATATATACTCTTTCATATATGTGTGTCATTTGTATAACAATATTGATATATATGAGTCACTATCATAATGAGGGGTATGACAAATCCTTTTTCATATAACAATATGATGGAAATTAATTAATTAATTACTCTTTTTCGTATGAAAGAAAGTTGCATCGATAGAGATGGATGCAATGTTATGTTATTGGGTCCATATAAACTTAATGCTTTCAATGAAATGCCATAAATTCTAGTGTAATGATATTAAATTGTGATAAATAATCCTCAGCATTGTTGAGTATGTTTTTAATTATGTTAAACAAAATATGATTGTCCTAAAGGTGTGTGGCTGTGTGCCCATATTTTTTATTCAAAAAAGTTTCGACAAATAATCAAACAAAATATTTAATAAATAATTTATTCGATAGGTATAAATAAAACATTTCAAATTCAATAAATTGTGATCAAATTCTAAAATAGAATCCATATATAAAAGTTCAAATTTTAGAGCTATTTTTTAATCAGGTAGCAATTAATAACTTATCTCAAATTCAATAAATTGAGATCAAATTCTAAAATAGAATTTATATATAGAAGTTTAAATTTTTTATTTGTCTCTAGTCAGGTACTAATTAATAACATATCTCAAGTTCAGTAAATTGTGATCAAATTCTAAAATAAAATTTATATATAGAAGTTTAAATTTTAGATCCATTTCTAGTTGAGTACTAACTAATATACTACTCACTGAGTTCAATAATAGTTGTTCACTATACTATTTTGGGATATTCAATAATACTTGTCCATTTTATGAAATTAATAGATAATTTTACACTTGATTCACTATTATTATCATGAATTATAGTCATTACGCCCTATTATATTTCTCAAGATATTGTATTTACTATATTAAAAAAATGATACAGTAAAAATTATCTTTTTATTTATAATTTTTTTAAAAATTTATAAAGTCAATAATGAACGAGTATGGTCGGACAAAGGGAGTAGTACCATAGATATGACAACCTAATGTCATTATGGAAGAGTAAATGTTAAGTTCTACCGGTGTGTGGTCCTAAATGATATAAATATATATATCTATTTTTACTGACAATTTAATATCTTGCATTATAATTTTTAGGTAGAGGCTCCCACTTACAACTAATCTTCCTTTACACCTAATACCAAACAAATAGTTTTTGACATAACTCCACAATTATTTTCTTCTTTTGTTATAAATATGATGCTAAGTGGTAGCACAATTATATATGAAATATCATCAAAAACAAATAAAGTATACTTCCTTTGCTTGACTTGAAAGTTTTCAAAGTTATCAATATATATATATAATAGAGCTAGTCTTTCAAATTGTGGCATCATGAGAAGGTGAGTTTTGCGCAAGATGGAGAAGCAGGGTACGTGCTTTACTAACTCATGCATTATAGTCTCTAAGATTAGTTAGAGTCGCGTATAATCTTATAAAATACTTTTTATGTATTTATACGTATACATGTAGATTCAAGATTAAAGTTTGACGTTTATCATCCAATCCGTTGCATTTTAGGTTTAGAATCTAATATTTTTAGACATTTTAGTAAGTAATATTGTACATGTATATTAAACTCGTTAAATGTATGGTGCGTCTATATCTCTCTATATCATAATTTGATCGAAAATAATATGTTAAATTAAACTCACAATACCGTCCTAAAATCTTATGCAATTTGACTAAACATGGAGTTCCTAAGAAATATGAGAAAAATTTACCATGTTACAAAAATTACCCTTGTTAAAGAAGAATACACTTGTAGACTTTTCGTCAAATAAATGAGATCCAATATAGACAAAATGTTTATAATGTCATTAAACAGTTGTCAAATAAGAAAGCATATTTTTTTTCCTGGAATGATTAAACAAGAAAATGTATCACATAAATTGAGACGGAAAAATAATTCTAATATATGTTGTTCCATGAGTTAGTTCTTCATGTGCCCATCTTCCCCATCGTGACACACCAACCTTATTCTCTTTACAAAGCATTTGCAACTCGCTCTTCTCCATATTGACAAGTAAGTGATTTTCTTCATTTTAATATATATATATATATATATATATATATATATCTATATATATATATATATATATATATATATATATATATATATATATATATTGAGCTTTAATGATCTCGTATAATTTTCAAGAAAAAATTCTTGCAATAGTAATGTTGTTATTACATATCGTTCTTTAATTTTCTTTCATTATTTTCAATATAACTTTTTAGTATTGTATTTCTTTTTCATATTGCTTTTCATACTTATTTTGTTATGGTTAATTACTTGAGTTGGAGATTCTTTATAAATAACCTCGATCACGATCTATCCACTCATCAGATAGAAATAAGATTGCATGTACATTATTTTTTGGACCTCGATCACTTATAAGATTAGATTAGATTGAGTATGTTATATATTGACGAAAGTAATGGAAATGTAATTTTAATTTACACCTAGTTCTGATTCAACCTGATTTTGTTTTCCAAATTGCATATTATTTTAATACATCATATAATGTTTAAGTTCATTATAATTAATAATTTGGAAAGAAGTAATTGGGATTATAAAATTGAGGATTAGGATTATTTGATAATCAGCAATTAACTTGGTGGAAGCTAGAGAATCTGCACCGGCCAGACCACATTGATGGTATAAAAATATGTAATGAATACAAAATAAAGGAAAAAGTGGAGTTTAATTTCTTAATAATTGGATGATACATTATAAACCACAAGAATTTCTTTAAATTCAGTGCTTTGTGAAATAACTTTCCACCTACTAGGACCAAAATTTAAGAAAAATAAAATTTGCAAATTGCAAGTATAATATTGCTTTAAAATTGATTATATATATATATATAGAGAGAGAGATATCTAAGTCGAAAATTCTAGTTAACTAAATTTCAATTTGTTGTCATTGTGTTTAGTCTAATCAAGTTGCATCACGAGAAATCCAACTTAAATAAGAAATATTATATAGTTTGATTTTAATTAATTATTGATTTACTTAATTTGGTTTACAAAATTTTAGTGTATCCATTCATCAAATTTTTATTTTTCTAATCTATGTGATTCTTGAACATCCTTTGTGAAATATTTGATTTCGTTACTGGTACATGTAATTTTGTTATAACGAAAGAATCAGAAGTCTCATTATATTATTTATAGTATTATAAGTATTTATAGTATTGTCCCATTATATATATTGATTTGACTTTTCGTCAAATCAATATACCACTATTCTTTTTTAGTTCAATTGATTTTGTTTTTCCTATGATTAGTTCTTAATTTCTTTCTATTTTCTCTTTCATTAATTACTAATCTCTTGATGTGAGTATTACATGTGTATTTTTTATTAATTAATTAGTATTGTATTATGAACGTCATATAAATATTACTACGAATATACTTAAATTATTTTTAAAAAAAAAAAACACAATTTTTAAAGAATGATGAATATTATTATGTTAGAATATTTAAAGTTTTTTAGTTTTATGGTTCTTCCGATCTTTATGTTCTTGATACTAAGATGGTTGAGTTGAAACTAATTTTTATTCTTTCTCTACTATATATATATATGCAACAACACATAAAGACAATGAAATATGAATATATTGGGTTAACACTATTAAATGGTTTATACAAATTTAAATCTTTAATGTGATAAAAAAAAATCCTCAAGTTTTAGAGAATAAAGGGTTTAATTTTTTTTATAAAAAAAAAAATTGAATTGTTTATTATTTCTTATTTCAGAATATTTAAAAGAGAATATTACTAACATGCACGTTTATTAATTTATTTTATAAAAAAAATAACCGAAGGACTTTCGTATTGTACGTTTAATGGAATGAGATGGAACTAGTGTTTCGTTATACTTCTGTCTCTATCCCCTTAAATTGTCTCATCTGGTTGGATGGCCGTTAATAATTAATACGAAATCGAAGATATAACTATTTAAAATATTTTATTGAATAAAATTTATTCACATACGATATTTACACTAAATTAATATATGCATTAAATCGTATAATTTTTTAGGCCTCGTTTAATAATATATTTTGAATTATATTTATTTTAATTCTAACTCAGGGCAGTGTTGAAAGCCTCGTGAAACTGAGATATGAAGACAAAAAAAGACAAATCTGACTGCTAAAATGGACAATAGTTCCCTTGTTTTTTTCACTTTTGGCTAATAAACTTTAGTATATAAATTGTCGTATTTTGGTGCATTTCAAGTATTTTTATTTTCCGTTTCACATTTAAAGATTTCCAACTGTATTTACATTATATAGTAGCAAAATAACAACAATACATAATGAATAGTGTGATTATATGATTGTTATAAGATTAAGCAAAATAAAAATAAAATTTGACCATGCCTAACCAATCATACTCTTTCGTTCTTAATTAGAGATATCATATTCGAATCCTCCTGAATATAGCACTGTCTTTATTACAGAGTATTTACTCGCAATGTGAGACTTCCATACGTAAATCCGAATTTAATTGAAAAGTTCAAAATTAATCATTTTTAAGTTCAAGATTCATTAAAAAGTCTGATTTTATGAAATTTAAGAGCCCATCAGAAATTTCTTCGTTCCCGTATCTCGAACATCTAATTAAGACTAAAGAAGTTTGATTACCCCTAGTATTCTGACATGTATCTATAAACAAATCCATGTAACAGATATTCTGGTTATAAATGTTTTTCACTAAGTTCTGAAATATTGATATATTGTCTTGTAGTAATTGATTCCTCTGCCATTTCGTTGAAATACTATAACTACTCTAGTAATTAATTCATGAAATGTTGAAGGGTTACCATCATTTTGTATTTATTTTTATTTTGGTTAGTGAAGGCAAAATAGGACAGAAGATTATAAGATGAATAATCGTTATAAATCAAACTGAGCTACTAAGATTCCCGTATCATTTGTCAAATCTTGCTTCCTACATCACAATTAATGAATATAACAACCCTCAACTTCATTTTTTGTATTGACAAGTCAAAAATTATCTAGTTCAGATCATAAAGGAGAAATTAATTCAAGGAAAAATATATAAAATCAGTATGAATATGTTGAATGAGGCATTAATTTCCCAAGAAAATCAGAGCCCTCAATTTCCAAAAGCTCTTCTCAATAATCTATATGTTGGTCATTTTCTATCAAGATGGAGTGCCAGGTTACTATATATTATGTATTTTATTTTCTCAAATTTTCAAGTTTGAGTGTAGAAATTTAGATTTTATGTATTGTTCTTGGTGTGATAAAACAGTAATGCTTGTTTGTAATCATAATATGTCTTCAAATTATTCACTATTAATGCAAATTTGAGTAAATTTCCACCTAAAACTTCATGTCTTCTGTTACGTTTATATAGTAGATGATGAACCCTTGGTGAAAATCCTGTCTCTGTCGTTGCCTATGACCCTTTTCAGTAAAATCGATAAAACCAATATTTAGAGAATTCATAGTCGTATTAGGATTGGTAATGTAAGGTTTAGCCCTCTTGCTCGTACTTTTCCCTATATGAGGATTTTTATGTTTATGAAAGGTCGCTAAACACTATGTGTAGTGGTATAAATTCAAGAAAAAGAAATGAATCAGATTTCTTTTCTGGACTAATTACATAGGAGAATTGACCTTTATGCTTCTCTAATTTGTCTGCCTATTGCATTCGATGAATATCGAGCTCAGAAATTGTTAGTATGTTCAGTAGAATATCAGTCTTGTGGAGATTGCAGTGTTTTACTTCCTTTGAAGTGGTATTAATGCAGAACAACATGAACTCAGTGGGAGGGTATGAGATATTTTAGAAGTTACCAAATTGTTCAATAAAGCCTATGATACATGTTATGGAAGGCGTAATGCAATTATACGAGCATTATTGTTAGATTCAATTATAAACATTTTCGTAATTGCAGGATGTGGGAATTCTCTGTTGGTTTGTACATGATCAACGTCTGGCCAGACTCGTTACTCCTAACAGCTGCTTATGGTGTGGTGGAGTCTGCTTCAACGGCATTGTTTGGTCCTCTCGTTGGACAGTGGGTGGATAGGTTAACATATGTTAAGGTTCGTTCTCATTCATTCTTAACAGTCCCCTGCACATGATTGATAAAGATCCATGTCAAAATATAGAACATTTTTCCGATAATTGCTATGGAAATTGTCATCTACTAATGGTTAACCATCATTCATACTGCAACAACAACTATGCCTCAACAACATCATTCATATTGATACGTAAATGATATATATGAATCAAAAGGTCAATGCTTTAGAGATATGTAGTAAATTGTGCTTTAGTGAAGTAAAATCACAAGACGCATTGGAAATCCGCTTTAGTACTGTATTTTGATGAAAGGAACAAAAGCTTCTGCTTATGCAAAGGGGTAACAATATGGGATCGAGTAACCAATCGTTGGCATGCATGGTTTAGTAGCTATTGCATACTATTTTACATACCAAACATTTCATGGTAGTAGCAGAATACTCAGACCAGGACGGACACACAATTAGTTTCTAGCAGTTATATATTGTATTTCAACACGTGATCACATAAAGTTCACTTCTGATTAGGAATACAATCTTTGAACTTTGTTGCAGGTTCTCCAACTTTGGTTGCTAAGCCAAAACATCTCATTTATTGTTGCTGGAGGTGCAGTAATTGCTCTTTTAGTCCGTGCAGACTTGATATTGGTCAATCTTACGGCATTTATCTCACTTGTAAGTTTAATTTATATATCCGGAGCTGTTGGTGTGCTTTCATCTCTAGCTGGAACCATTTTGATCGAAAGAGAATGGTGAGACATCTAAAATTTTAGAGTGCTCGACCTCCTTTAATGAAATTTTCGTTCATAATTTAGTTTGGATGTGTTTACAATTAACTGAACTTTATTATCAGGGTAGTCGTAATATCAGAAGGGCATCCTCCTGGGCTGTTAACAAAGATGAATTCAATCATAAGACGAATAGATTTGATTTGCAAGCTATTCGCTCCGGTGGTAACTGGCTTCATTATTAGCTTTGTTTCTCTAACTGCATCAGCCATGACTCTAGCTCTTTGGAACGTTATATCCGTTTGCTTAGAATACTGGCTTCTTACATCAGTATACAATGGGATTCCAGCTCTAAGTGAAAGCAGCCTAAGGAGGGTCTCAAGATCTTTACCAGAGCATTCGGATTTAAGTCCTTCTATTTCTCAAGAACAGAAAAGCTCACTTCACTCAGATGGAATTGGATTGGAGCAATCTGAAAATCTCTGGAGGAAAATAGGCGGTTTGATCTCAAGACTACCTTGCCTTTCTGCATGGAAAGTGTATTTGCAGCAAGATGTAGTCCTCCCAGGGCTAGCCCTTGCCTTACTTTTTTTCACCGTACTCAGGTGAAACTTAATAATGTTACTCGTTATTATGCAATCGACCTTAAAATCATTTGCAACTATCATCCTTGAAATTAACAACAGCACCAGCCACCAGCCTCCCGGTGCTTTTGCCATTTTACCTGAGAAGGGTTTTAATGTTACCTAGGAAAACTTTTCACTTTCTACTAGTATTCAACACTTTTTTGTCTACAGCTTTGGAACGTTGATGACTGCTACGCTTGAATGGGAAGGAATTCCTGCATATGTCATTGGAATTGCGCGTGGAGTAAGCGCAACAATAGGGATAGCTGCAACATTTCTCTACCCAATATTAGAATCACATATTTCAACACTCGAACAGGCCTTTGGTCAATCTGGTCACAGGTATTAAACATAGTAAATACTTAAGGATTTTAAAGCTGTATGGTGACAGGATATGATGAGAAGTTGCTAAGAAATTTACGGAGTAATCATTGAATGTTCTGATTTCTAAGTTAGTTATATTCTTTTACCTATGCAGTGGACTTTCCTGTTGATATGTGTAGCTTCGATATGGGTCCATAAGAAATTTCTATCAGCATTTATGCTTATGGCTGGTGTGGCTGCATCGCGTTTGGGTTTGTGGATGTTTGACTTAGCAGTCATTCAGCAAATGCAGGTGAGGATGCTAAAACATTTCTGTTAGCTGTCGTTGAAGAGATTTGTCATCTTCATCGTTTTTCTTGATAGCGGTTTACATTATATGGCATCTTCATTTGTGGACTTGGACAGGATCATGTCCCTGAAAGTGATCGCTGTGTGGTAGGAGGAGTTCAAAACTCACTACAGTCTGTCCTGGAATTGATGACTTATCTCTCAGGCATAATCATATCTAATCCTCAGGTGATGATCATCGTAGATTTTCATTAATCACTCGTTGTTATTTCAATCCGGAGAGGCAGTTTTAGAACTCATTATTCCCTCGAAGCTGTAACGTGACTTAGAAGTGCTTCACCTAGGACTTGATAGAGAATAAGAGATTTAAGGAAATATAATCTATTACCATATTTATCTTTCATGTGATCAAGAAGACATGAGCCTTTGTGTAATCAAAAGTTGTCTTTCGGAAATTACAGGCTCTCTACCTCCACGAGGTAGGGATAAGATCTGTGTACACTCTATCCTCCCCGGACTCCACTTATGAGATTACATTGGATATGCTATTGTTGTCGTTAGTATTATTTTCTCCTGTGTTAAATACAAGTTCTATCTTTCCATTACATAGACACAGAAAGCATTTTTTGTTATTCCATACTTGAAATGTGTTTTAACTTGTATCTTCTGCTGCATTTGATTCAGGATTTCTGGAAGTTGATTCTATTATCTTTCCTTTTAGTGACACTGGCCTCGACGTTATACAGTATACATGTTTATCGGGTTAGGAAGCACCTATTTCACTTTGAGAAGTTCAATTGTTTAGTAAGATCATCTTAGACTCTGCAACGATGAGCACGAAAAACAGAACCATAAGCATGTTTCCTTTTTATCAGCTTATGGTCGAACAACAATGCCACGAGGTTTGCTCCTTCCCTCTTCGAGTTTTCTTTACGTGTAACTTATGTACATCTTGTAAAATACATTTTAGTAGAAAGCTCCTTGACACAACTTGTATTCAGCACAGATTGCCTCAAAGGCTAATGTCAATGTGAGCCTTTTGTACACCATAAATGTTAATTGTTGCAACTGCTTTTAAGGCAATGCAAGATAAATTTTATATTTGAAAAGTTATAACCAAGATTGCTACTATTTAATTTATATTATACTTCTTCAAGTGTTTGATTTCAAAACATGGAATGTCTAATACTATGTGCAAAGATTATAGACATAATAAGTCTCTATGACTATAGTTTTGATAGTTGCACTTCACAGATATAGTTTCGTTTGTTATGGAGGTTGCAGTTTGTATATTTTGCTTGCAAATATACAAGCATGGTAAGTATAGGCAAATGGAGGTTGCGGGTGTATATTTCGCTTGCCTAAGGTAAGTATATACAATTTTTGTATTTATATATTTAGGAAGTTTTCAGAATTCCTTTTGTTTATACAAATACCTAGGGTAAGCATAAACAAGTTCTGGACTTATATAATCAGAAATTGAATTATACAAATTCTGAATTTATACTATTAAGAAAGTTAATAAAAAAATTTGTGAAACTGTAACTAAGGATTAAAAATAATCGAAATCATGTCTATATTACATAATAGACTCTAAATGTTTGTCATTTCCGTGTAATTTCCCTATTTTAAAGTCAACCTTTTGTATAGAAAAGATGAGTTATATACTCTTTGACACAATAACAGGGTCCACGCCGGACGCAATTCTTAGATATCAGATTTATCTAAACTCAATATTTTTTATATGGATCTATGATATACATGTGATGCAAAAAAAAGCCAAAAACGTTAACCTATATATGGATCTATGATATACATGTGATGCAAAAAAAAGCCAAAAACGTTAACCTATAGCGGAGTTTAACGTATAATTTTAAAAGTTTAATGAATTTGAGGAAAGATGAGACCCCAGTTACCAACTGCCCCAAGCAAAACTAATTTAATTATCTTGTTAAACATTATCCCTAGATTTTAGGATTAAGAATAATACATCCTAATCTTGTAATTAAAGGTAACAACTAACAAGGAGTAGTAATGAACAAAAATTTAGAAGCTATCTGATACAGGTCTTTTCCTAATTTGTTCCCTCGTGTCAATATTTAATGTGTTTAAGAAACTTTAATTAATATTTTTTTCAGAAACGTTAGATATATCATGTGACGTCAAGATAATTAGTGATCATAAACCACATTTAAACCATTTAACCAATAATGTCCTTTGCCTGCCAATTTTGACTCCACTCTCCCATTTGGATTTTATTTATTTTGCTAAGTATACTAGCTGTCTTCTAATTTATTTTTCGAAAAAAGGTTAAAGATATTTTTAACGTATCATAAATTATATTAATACGATTTGTTTTTATTGATTGGGATTAAAATGTCTTCAATGTTTTTTTAAAGATCTAAAAATGTCATGGCAATAGTGATATGAAATTTTTACCTATTTATTTTTAAGTGATGTTATTATATTTTTCTTTTTCATATAAAAATTTGTGAAGATTACATCCTTTAATTTCATGAAAAAAATAGTGATTTTTTAGCGAGTTGCTCTCTTTTGAACATTCATGCATGGACTACGGCCTAATGAATTCTAGTGCTTTATGAGTTACTCCTCTGTCTCTATTTATTTGTCTATAATTTTTTAATTATTTTATTTATTTTGTCCGTTTTAATAATCAGATCAATTTTTTTCTATTTTACCTTCATTTAAACTATTTGAAAATTTCCAAGTTTTTAATCCATTATTTTAAACTATAATTAATAAGGATAAAATTATAATTTTACTATGTTAATTATTGCTATTTTAATATGTGTGTCATTTCTAAAGTAGACAATTAAATACGAACCGAGGAAGTATGAGTTATGACACAAAAAGTTAATACAATTAAATCATAACGTACGGAAATTAAATCATCATTTTTTCTTTTGAGTTTATTATTCCTCTTAATTACGTGTTTATAATAATCTTTCCAGCCTTGACTACAAATCCTTCTCAAAAAAATATTTTAATAACTGTTTCAGTTTTATTATGAATTAATTAATGTCAACATGGACCAACGTACGTAACTATAAGATGATAATTTTAATTACATGGTCAATGTATTAGCTAGAGAGCTCGTTAGTCGTTGCGTTTGGTTATGCATAAATATATTCCATTAGAATAATATTACATTTTTTTTGTTGTGTTTCGAAAAATAAAATATGATAACTACTTTAAGAGAAAAAAGTATTTAATTATAAACGTCCGTAAGATAGTATTGTACTATTTTTAATTCAATGTTAGAGAAATCTTTTTTATATAGTATATTATAGGTATCATACGATGAATTATGCACGGAAAGAAACCATCTTCGTAAATTATATTAATTTAATTCCTTTAATTAGTAGCAGGGACTCTTCCATTATTTCTCTCTTTTTTTTTTGGAGAGAGGGAGGGGGGGGGGGGATCTAGTTCTTTTTAGTCATTTTAATTACTAAAAAAATGATTAATACTTGGTATTTTAAAAAATTAAAAGATAATGTTTAATTTTTTTCTAAATTTATATCCCTCAGTATTACTTTTATTAAATAGAGTAAATATTTATTTAATAGAGATTAATAATAAATATGAAGGCAAATTAGTCAAAAGAAAAAAAACTACTCTTATTAATATTGAAGTATATGATCTATAAGAGCTTCTGCCTGTTATATACGATATCTGGACCTAATTCATTCCAAAAGTTAGCTTATAGAGTGAGGATTGTTCAAGTCCATATAAGGGATCAATTGTTTATTCCTTTTTCTGATATTGGATTTCTTAACACACCCCCGCATGTCCAAACTAGTTAACAGGGGTGGCTTGCTAGTGTCAAAAAAAGACACCTGTCTTAAGTAGCCCTCAAGTTTAGGGGCCCTCATTTTTTTTACAATAATAGGTTATAAAAAGTTATTATTTTTTTAACAAATATTGAATACTACTTATAGAAAAGTAAACATTTCAATGAATATTAAGGAATTATTAGAAAAAATTGACATATTTTGAGTACTATATCATATGAAAAATAATTTAAAATAAAAATGGTTATATTATGAGGTGAAAACTAGAAGAAATAAATTAGAGAAAATAGACAAATACCTCCCTAACCTATTATCGAATTCTCGACTACACACTTATACTTTGCGTGAGTCCTATTATCTCTTCGAATTTTTTAAAAATAAATATATACCACCATGAAACTAGACAATCACATTCTCAATATGTAGTGATGCACACTCGTGCCAGCTGTTATTTATTATTATTTATATTTTTTTTCTTTTTATCACTTTTTTCATTAATTACAAAAATATTTATACTTTTTTGTTCCTCCTCCTCCTCCTTCTCCTTCTTCTTCTTCTTCTTCTTCTTCTTCTTTTTTTGTTTTTCATTCCCTTTTAATTTCAAATCACTCACCCACAAAAAAAAATCAAAGTTATTTTTATTATCATTTTTTCATTATTTCATAGCATCCTTCAGGCACCTTGACAAGCTTGATAATTCATCTCTTTTCTTTTTTAAAATTTTATTATGTTATTTCTTTGTCTTCATGATACCAAATTTGTAAAATTTATTTAAAATTTTGCGATGTTTAAATTCTTGAGTGTTCACCAAACAACAATAGAGATTGAATATAAGATCTGATGGTTCAGTATGTTACTAACCCAAAATCGATTAGAAAATAGATTGATGGTGTTGATGTATGAAATAACTTGAGATTGATGAAAATGAAAAAAAGTTGGTGATGACCCAAATTATATACTCGAAACTCATGTTTGGTTGATTTATGAAGTTCATGATCGAAAAATTTATTATATAGTCATAATTATTCTAATTGACTTGATTTCTCCAATAATTAAAAAAATCTAATAATAGAATGAACTTTTATGATGGATGGTGTTTAATAATTCTATTTTTTTTTATTTTGTTTTTGATGATTTGCCGCTTTAGTTTGTAGAAACTAGTAAAGCAAATTCTAAAAAAAATATTAGAAGATGGACAAAAAATGTGGTTAGTGCAATGATACTGGTTCAAGGTGGAGGAAATGGTGGTCGAGTGAATCTTGAGTAATGAGAAAGAGAGGTGAAAAAAGAAAAAGAAACAAAAAACTTAAAGAGAAAAGTAAAAAAAAAATTATATCTAATAAAAAGTTAAATTTAAAAATATTATTTTTAATCTGCTGACTTCCCATGCCTCTAAGAGAGTGAGAACACTCTCTATGCCATGTCAGCTTCTAAGGGTGTAATTATTCCGTTTTAAAATAGTTTAGGGAGGTGATAGAACTCCTCCAAAGTATAAGTGTGTAGTCGAGAATCCGATAATAGGTTAGAAAAGTATTTGTCTATTTTCTCAATAAATTATATAAAAGTTATTAACAATTTAAGTCTAAGGCCCCATTTGATTTTTGCTTTAGGCTACTAATATGCTTGAGCCGATCCTGCTCGTTAACTAGAGTGTGGACATAATAATATAAGAGCCAACATTGGTGAATTTAAAGAAATTAGAATAGTCTTACTTTGATACTATATTGAAGTGACAATCTCATCTAAAAATCTAAACTATTTAAGAGATCAAACTTTTATTAATAATATTCTCAATAATTAGTAACTAATACTTATAAAGAAAATAAAAAAAAATTACTAACATATCATATTTATATGAGGTGTATAAGATATAACCTGACTGTGTTATGTACTATTATTTTCTTATTCGGCGGACTATTTATTAGTCTTATCATTCCTCGTATTGCATGTGGGGGGTGGGGTAGGGGTAAGGCATATACCCTAATTAACTAATATATGCTCTTATCCTTTCAAATATATTCTTCTCAATTTAATTCAATTCAACTTAAAATTTTAGTTAAATTGATTTTCACTAAACAAAACGTGATTTTAGTCAAATTATTTTCACTAAATAAAACGTGCTATATTAATTGGAACACAGAGTAATATATAAAATCAAAGAAATAAAATGAAATATAATGGCTGCGAAAATTCTTCAAAATTGAAATAAATATACCATATTATAAATGTATTTGATATTTTATCGTAGAAGTTTGAAATTAATGTAAGTAATTCAACATAAATATTACAAGTAGCTCAAAGAAATAGATTGCAAGCAGATTTTTGAAAAGGCTTCTAGTAGCTTCCTTAGCTTGGAAATTGAAATCACGTAAACAAATTATAAATAGCTCAAAAAATAATTTGTAAATAATTTAAGCAGTTAACTTACAAACAAATTTTAAAAAGTCTTTGCAATTACTTTATGAAAAATCCCGCACACCTTTTTTCTTCTATAATTAGGAAATCACTCCAATTCATTTGTATTGTCAAAAACCAAATATTACAAATAATTAAACAACAGCTTGCAAACAACTTACGAAAAACCTTACGCCTACTTTAATATTGCAATATTTTTCTTCTTCAATGAACTATATAAAAAGCAATGCAATTTATCTGTACATTAATCAAAGCTACTTCCTAAAAAGTAGACCTAATAGCAACTTTTTTTCTGGTGTAAACAGAAAATCAATTAAAATTATTTATACATCAATTGAAAGAGGAATTCTCTTAATATTTTGTTCTTACTTTATGACACAAATATATTTGAGAATCCATTTAAAAAAAAAAGAAGAGATCATTATTAGATGATAATAGTTGGATGAATATCGAAAAATGTGGAGCAGTAGATAAGATTGTTTCTCTTTTTGTTAAAGCTTTCGCATTCAAATATTGAGTATGATCTTTTTTTGAAGAAATCACTTTCTTTTGAATACAATCTGAATAACGTAAATTCAAATTGATCAAACTTTAATATAAATATCAAATATAAAATAAAATAAAATATGAATTGGATGATTAAAGTTTTTGAGTTCAAGAATTAAGTATAATTATTTTTAATTAAAATCATTTTTCTTTTAAATGCAACTATAAATATTATAAATTTATATTAATTAAACTCTAATATAAATATCAAACATCGAATAAAATAAAATATGAATTGGATGATTAGGTTGAGACCTCCATGAGAAAGAACCTCCCTTAGTCCTCAACTAGTACACCATGTGGCATGGGACCCAAACTTTTCTCAATGTATCAAAGTATATTGAGGCTCTCTCTTATCAGGGGAAGTTAGGTACCTAATTTGTTGACAACCCAACACATAAGTACGGCCATTACTTCATTACAATAAATTAGTTGGGAATACTACTAGTACTATCTTCTTTTTGGGTCAACACCAAAATATCATCATTTCATCCCAAGTGCCAAGTATTTTTTTTATTGCACAACTTTTAAGAAAATATTATTATATTTAAATATTTAGTGGACGTTTGATGATGCTATTTGATAGTTTAATTTCAAGAATAAAATTTTAAATTTTATTTTAAATTGTGATTTCAAATACTAAATATTTAAAATATAAGATTTGGAATTTTAAAATGTGATTTTATTTATTTTTAAATATAAAATATGATCAATAAGTTTATCTTTTACAAAAGAAGAAAAGATTAAATTTGTAAAAATACAGAATATTTTTATCATGTGGAATGATTTTACTAAAAAATAGAAGATTACTTGATTTATTGGATCAATGATTTGTTTAATTATGTGTATGAAATTTGTAATCTATTGCTATTTTTGCTTGTAGCTAACATAATTCGTTGCTAAATAGGATATTGATGAATTTTGTTGTTCTACACGAAAGATTTATTTATTTATGAATTAAAATATATGCAAAACAATCAAATTATTTTAGTAGTCTTTTTGTCTTAAATCATTTATTATTATTATTATTATTTGTTTTACTAGCTTTTAAGAAATAATTTTTTTAAAGAAAAAAATATTCTAAGAAATATTGCTTTGGGGAATTTTTTAAATATTTTAATCTTATTTATATTTAAGCTATAATCTTTCTTGATTAAATATTTACTTGAGGTAAGTGTTATCTCCATTAAAAGCATGCAATTGTCAAAGTCATATCTTGCTATTATATCATCATTGCCAACAATTCAGCTAAAATGAGTAGAAAGTTCAAATAGACATATAGAAATAAATTAAATTAACAACTTCAGAAAATAATGTCAATAGAATTTATATCAAGAACAAAATGAAAAAGAGATTAATTTATTTTATTTTAAGTATTTAAGATAATAATTTTTGAAAAAGACTACTGATAATTTAAAACATGAGAGAGTATCAATCAACTAAATGCTGAATAAATGATAAGAGTGGCATATATTCTCTCTTTTGACTAGAGTTTTTATTTGAAAAGAAAATAATTACTTCGTTGATAGGAGATAGAAAATGTGTTGCTATGACATTTTAAAAAAATTAAGCTATTGAAAAAAAAAATTTATATGTGAAATTTTTTAAAATAATTTAATTAATTATGTCTTGAACGTTTATCTATTTTAATTTTTAAATAAGAAAATTTTTATTTTATAAAAATAAAATACAATATTTTTAAATAAATATTATAATTGATTTGAACTTAATTGAAATTATAATGCAGACTTTAAATATCGAACGGAGAAAATAGTGATAAGCTCTAGGTGAGGATGAAAGGTTTTTATTTTAGTGGGGCCATTATAGAAAAATTGAAAAATAATTGTAAAAGGATCGTACCGTCCGTTTGCACTTGAATATGTCCTTCCTCACATATTTTCTCCACCGAATGAAATATTATTATTTGTGGGACCCAATAATACGACTCTACCTAAAATGCCTTCGTCAATGCTCCCATCCTTTTTTCTGTCCTTTCCCGTACGGCATTCACTTCCAACTTATTTGACCTTTATACCCTTTTTATTTATTTATTTATTTATTGAATATACTTTCCATTTTCTTCTTCTTTTTTAGCAAACTAGAGTAGAAAACCAAAACATATATAAAATATTGTTGTAACAACGATGGAATGTTTTTTATTAAGAACATTATTAGCTCTCATATTTAATTGATTCAAAATACAAGTAATTTCTCTTTGTTTAAACATATATATGCATATCAAATTTTTTTCCTTTTAATTTTATGATTATAATTACAATATCAATATATCGAGTAATCTCCTATAAAAAGTGAATTTTGAGAAAGGTATAGAGTTATATTCTTATGACCTATCTCAGAGGTAGAAGGGTTATTTTAAATACAGTCTCAGCGTAATGAAAAAATAGTCCAAAGCGATTTCAAAAAGGTGCACGGAAAATACAAAAAAGAAATAAATAATATTGAAAGCAAAAGATAACAACATAATAAAAACTACATCAAAATAGTAGGATAATTATACAAAAAACAACATATAATAACAAAAACGGAAAGCTAAGAATCAATAAAAATAATTCTAGGACTATTATATTATATTATATTAATATAAACCAACAACAACACAATGCAAATGCAAGTGAGAAATAAGATATTATCACCAAGATTGGTTTTAATTATCTAGGGTAGGTGTTATCATCCATGAAATTCTCCATCCTCCAAACTAAGAGGGTATTTTGGTCATTCAAGCAAAACTTTTTTGGGTGCCTATGGTCTTTCTAGAAAATGGAAAAAACCAACAAGGACAATAAGGTAATTGAAACTTTTTTTCTTCTTCTTCTTCTTCCTCCTTACTTGGTTTATTCTCAACTAGGCCAGTGTTTTTCTGTTAAAACGGTTCCTTCTCAATTTTCCATCTTCTATATGTAATCAAAATTCACAAATGGACTACAAATTACTTCTCCACCTGCAAATTTTCCCTTAAAAAATCCCACCATTACTAAGAATAACCAAATCTAAGCTGCAATTTAACCATAAAGCTACAATCTTTGTCCAAAATGATCCCTAAAAGTTCAATCTTGGGAACAATGAAGAAGCAAAAGCCAGTTTCAGAAACCCTTTTCAACCCCTTTGATCTACTTTCTGAAGAAATTGTCTTTTCAGTTCTTGATTGTCTTAATGACAACCCATTTGACAAGAAATCATTTTCTCTTGTTTGCAAATCTTTTTATGCTATTGAGTCTCATCATAGGAAAATATTGAAACCCTTTAGGTCAGAACACTTGACAAAGGTTCTTAGCAGATACCCACAAGTTACCCATCTGGATCTTTCCCTTTGTCCTAGAATTACAGACGGTTCACTAACAGTTATAGCTAATTTCTGTAAGGAAATGTTGAGGTCAATCAATCTTTCTAGGTCTAAGTCTTTTACCCATGTGGGGTTGTCGAATTTAGTGATGAATTGTGGGAATTTGGTTGAGATTGATTTGTCAAATGCTACTGAGTTGAAGGATGTGAGTGCTGCTGCATTAGCTGAGGCAAAGAACTTGGAGAAGCTGTGGTTGGTGAGGTGTAAGTCTTTAACTGATATTGGACTTGGGTGTATTGCTGTTGGCTGCAGGAAGCTCAGATTGCTTAGCCTGAGATGGTGTTTGGGTGTTGGTGATCTTGGTGTGGGGTTGATTGCAGTCAAGTGTAAGGAGATTAGGAGTTTGGATCTTTCTTACTTGCCGGTAATGGAGCTTTTCTTCCCTTATAAATTTTGTTTTCGATTATGTTTTTGCCCTGTACTTTTGTGTTGGTTATGTTTCTGTTTCTGTTTTTCATGGTTAGTTTGTTTGCTTGTCTAATACAGTTCTTTTGAGCATGTTTAGACAGTATGCCCGTTGATTGGGTTGGTGTTCAGTTTACTATAATGTTTAGGGTGAAATGATGTGTGTGCTCATGTTGTGAATCAATAATCATCAGATGTCGGTGTGTGATTCTTCTTGAGTACTCTATTTGATTTCTCATTGTCATACTGGCTTATCAGATTATATAGTCTTTCATGAATCCTTGCTTCTGCCAGTACAAGTGACTGAGATCTCTAGCTTTGTAGTTACCAATTTGGTCATGGACTTGTTTTATTTGAAATTTGATGTATCATGAATGCTAAAATATGCATTTTATGTTGTAGAACAAATGTAGCTTGGTGATGATAATTTATGCAGCTTTGGGAGTGTTAACCAATGATTTAGTAGGTAATGTGCAGATTAAGCTGGCCAAGAAAGCATCATTATATATAAAATGCTAAGCCGTGTATAAATTTCTCATTGATATCCTTAACGAAGTCTATGAGAATTGTGACATCCATGACGGAGTGCGAATCGTCAAGGGTGGGTCAAGACAAGGAATGGCAAGCTTTAGGTTGGCAAGCTTTTGAAGAAGGGGTACACATGACACCTTAAGCGAATTCACATCAGAATGGGAGAGAAGAACTTTGTGAGGATATTTTGCACAAGATTATTCTTCATTCTCTATCCTCCGTAAGGGAGGAAAAGTTCATGAGTTTGCACTGGTCTACAAGTGCTGATATGTCTCAGGTTCAAAACTAGACGATATCTTCCTATCTGTGTAAGCTTTAGTATGCAAAATTACTCGGTATGTGTGCCGGTGGGAGGTAGCTGGTACTTGGTGGGTATGCTCAAGCTGGCCTGGACACCAATGTCATATGCTGACGCGTAACTCGGTCTCAATGCTGATTCTTTTTGAAATTGAACGGAAAATTTTCACAGAACATTAAATATTTAAGATTATTAAACATTTGCTAAAATTTTACATTTTCTTAACTAATTTCATTCCTGTGTGTTGCGCTTTATCTAGTTGGGAGATATACAAGTACTTAAAAAAGAGTCTGCTTATGCAATTTGCACATTTCTTGCACTTGGCATGCTTCTGGCCTTGAGTAAGTCGAAAAGGAAATTAGTGCAGAGTCCAGCTTTTGAATCCTAATGAACACCTCTGCTCGACATCCTAGTGTATATTCTGATGAATAATAATGTTTTTCTTATCACTCATCCTGGAAAACTTTAAGTTATTGGAGGTTTTATGCTGTAGAGATCTGTCTGTATTTTCTTGATATCTGCTCAGCTCAAGGATAGGGTGAGACCTAGCAAAAAATTTGTGTTTTTTAGCACCTTGGTGATTTGTCTGATGTCCAGATCTCAATCACACGTGGTGACTGTCATATCATGCTTCTTTTTTCATCACTTGATATGGGAAAGTTCTTGTTCATGTGATTTCGAAGTCCTATCTGACTTATGAAGTTACTACAACTTGGATATGAGCTTAAATGGAGGGACATAGACAGTGAAGATTCATATAGCTGACCCCAACTTGCTTGAAATTAAGGCGTGATAGTAGTTGTTGGTTTGTAGTTTCCTACAACTTCGGTTCAGAACTTAAATTCCAGATGTACCAAGTCTCCACTGACTGGCTGTATTTATGAAGTTGTTATATGTAATCAGTTTCTGTTTTTTGTTATTACATCCCATCTCTTTTTCCTTCTTTGTATTTTTTTTTGTTTTTGTCCAGGCTTTCTTTAATGATCATACAATAATGTGTTGATCTTCTTATTATACAGATCACTAATGAATGCTTATCATCAATCTCGAAACTGCAATATCTTGAAGAATTGATTCTAGAAGGCTGTTATGGAATTGATGATGACAGCCTTGCATCCCTCGAGCAAGGCTGCAAGTCACTGGAGGTATGTACTTTGGAAAACTGTTTAGAACTTTGATTCTCACATTTGCATTTCCTTGAGAAAAAAAATGAATGATAAAAAATGAAGATAATATTGATGTATGAAATTGCCAAAAGTCCCAGGGTCTTAGCTCAATTGGCAAAAGTTGAGGGACTTGTGACTTAAGTTACTAGTTCGAGTCCCGTGTCAATCGAACTAAGTCTGATATTAAGTGGAGAAGGGAGGAATGAACCCATCATCCCCCTAGTTCCGAAGGCTGCTGTTGGTCCTAAGGGTTGTATCCTAATGGATTTCTCAGTCATCAAGAAGAAATTGCCCTAAAAATTGTCAAATTGTCCCAACTCCAAGCACTTCTTCTTTTAGATGTACAGATATATGGATTTTTTTCCTAATAGTCTAGTCAATAATTGGATATTACTGTGCCAACGCCACTCTAAGTATTCTGAGATAGTTAAAGAACTAGGTAACTCAGATTGTACGCATCCCTACCTAATCGTCAGATGTCCCAAAAAAGTGGATTATTGTGCAAGTCAGGTGTTGCCTTGAATGTATCATGCCTTTTGGTCCTTTTTTCCCTCTCAAATGACTTTTTCTTTGCAAGGTACTATTGACTAATGTCAGTGTATGTATGTTGGCTCTTTTCAGAAACTTGATATGTCAAGCTGTCAGAATGTTAGTCATGTGGGTTTGTCATCTCTTACTAGCTGTGCTGGATGTCTGCGGCAACTTGTACTATCATATGGTTCTCCTGTAAGGGTTAAAGGACTTGAGCATCTTTCAGTAGTATTGCGTTTTAAATTTGATTGTTGATTTCAAATTACTGGTATTTCAGGTTACACCTGCTGTCGCAGATAGCTTGCAGAAGCTTTCTAGGTTGCAGTGCGTCAAACTAGATGGCTGCCAAGTTACATGCGCTGGACTGATGGCTATTGGAAATTGGTGTGTCTCACTTAAAGAACTGAGCTTAAGTAAATGTGTGGGAGTGACAGATGAAGGTCTCTCCTCCCTCGTAACGAAGCACAAAGACTTAAGGAAGCTTGACATTACTTGTTGCCGCAAGATCACTAACATATCAATTTCCCATATAACGAATTCTTGTTCCTCCCTTACTTCTCTTAGGATGGAGTCTTGTACTCTAGTTCCGAGAGAAGCTTTTGTTCTAATTGGACAGCGTTGCCAGTACCTTGAAGAGCTTGACCTTACAGACAATGAAATTGATGATGAAGGTCACCCCTTTACCTTAAAGGTCTCAGGCTTCTGTTGTAATTTTGAAAGTTCCACCTTTATATCTGACGGTGTCCTACATATGCAGGTTTGAAGACCATTTCCAAGTGTGCCAGCCTTTCCAGCTTAAAGCTAGGGATCTGTTTGAATATAACCGATCAGGGTCTTATGCACATTGGCATGTGCTGCTCAAATCTTAAGGAGCTTGACTTATATAGGTATGTATTTCACAGTTCATGGGATATGTTATTTGAGATAGTGTAACTATATATCTTGTGCAGTTTTTGTTTATTTTTTCTATTCTTTTCTTTTGTGATGGATTGGTTAAACTCACTTATAATTACGGTGTACTAGAGATTGAGTGTGCTGATTACTGGGTTATTATTCTCGACAGGTCTGCTGGAATTTCCGACTTGGGAATTTTAGCAATCTCTCGTGGTTGTATTGGCCTTGAAATGATCAATATTGCCTATTGCAATCGTATTACTGATAGCTCATTCATATCTATATCGAAGTGTTCAAAGTTGAATACACTTGAAAGTCGAGGTTGTCCTCTTGTCACATCTTTAGGTCTTGCAGCTGTTGCTGTGGGATGTAAGCAGCTTACGACACTAGACATAAAAAATTGTCACAACATTGATGATGCTGGAATGATTCCACTTGCTCACTTCTTGACAAACCTCAAACAGGTAACCACAGTTTCTCTTTCGTTGACATTGACAAACTGGAGCATTGACATCTTATATAAGTTGGCCATCTGTCTATTACACAGATAAATTTATCCTACACTTCAGTGACGGATGTGGGGCTGTTGTCTCTTGCCAGCATCAGCGGTCTACAGAACATGACAATCCTGCACCTCAAGGGTTTATCTCCTGGTGGACTAGGAGCTGCACTGTTGGCTTGTGGCGGACTTACTAAAGTTAAGCTGCAGACATCATTTAAATCATTGCTACCACAACCTCTCCTTCAACATCTAGAATCCCGGGGTTGTGTTTTTCAGTGGAGAGAGAAACCATTTCAGGTATCTTTCTCATATTTATTTTTACCTACTTTTTCTCTGAAAATATGTGCGGTACTTCTATGGTTGTCAAAATATACTGTGAATCAATTAGAGTTACATATTTTAGCTAAACATGACATGGTTATTACTTTATCTAGAGGATCAATGCAGTTTCAGTGGCTTTCTTGTTTGGCATTTAATCGAGACAATAAAATTACAGTTTTGATTATCTAATGATGAAAATCACCTTTTTTTTCTTGGTCTAGTCATTAATTATCTTTCTTTTATTGGTTAACCACAGGCTGAAGTAGATCCAATATACTGGAAAATTCAGCTGGACAATTTAGAATGAAGACTTGAGCCCTCAATTTGAGCCATTTATGCGAGTGTCCTAAAATGGATAGTCGCCCCAGAGCCTCCGGAGTCCTTACTTCATCTGTTAGCACTTCATCAGGCAAGGTGCATTGTTTATGGCGACTGTTTTCCCTGTTAAGTGTCTGCAACTTGTTCGTCTGTCCATTCAGCATTGCCCCGGCATCAAATCAATTTTTTCAAAAATGTTATGAGATGGATTAAACAGATCAAAATCATGTTTATTGTTTAGCAATCAATATCTGGGTTTGTGAATGTTTATTCCTTTTGACCAATGTGATTTCACGTGAAGTTACTTCAAATTTACCCTCAATGAAACATCATAGATTTCTTATAGGCTTTTGGTCAATCCCTTGATGTGATTTCTTAAAGTAGGGGTGGAAATATGATAATTATACAGTCCAAACGAACAACTGACTTTGTTATAAAGAGGTTTGACTCTGTGAGTTATGCCATTGATCTCTCTAATGTTTAATATCACACCATGATGCGAAAGAATCAATTCTTAATTAGCATTTGCTGACAACTTCTCTGGATATGAACAGCTATTCTTGTTCAATCAATTCACTTCATCAGATATAATGTTGTCAAGAAGTTCTTGGACATGTAGAGACTTTAAACTAAAAGAGAACTCCTTCAATTTGATGACAATTTTCTTTACAAACAGAGAAAATTTGCACTCTGAATTTCATTTCACAGGTATATGAATGTTTCTGTAGTTTTTGATACATATGTACATGATCAAAACAGACACAAAGAATTAGTAACAGATGTACATGGGCAGAATGAAGTTGATCAAAGAATTATCAGACTTGGAATATCTAAAAGATGTGATCAAATGTAGGATTTATTTGAAAGCTTATGTCCAGAAATGAGAGCTGAGACTGCCAGAGCAAAGAATGCCAGGAACTCCATGCTAATTGCTGCTACTGAAGAATCTGTGAATATGTTGTCATTGTTTTCTCTCATCCTATTTGTCAGTGGCACAGCAGATGATGCAGCTGATAATAAGAAGTATGCTACTACCTGCAATTCCACACACAAAAAGAAGTAAGAATTCAATCTGTTTTATGTCTCACGATCGATTTAATGAAGAACGCCTTCAAGGCTTTGGTTTCAGAGATAAAGAGGGCAATCACGAAAGACACTTACTAGTGTCAAACTTCATGCTCAGTAAATGAAATCAAGTTAGTATTAAGAACAAAATCAGAGAATGGAGTCCACTGGCATGAGAATCAAGCGAAGTAGAGACATAAGAGGATCCAAAGAAAAGAAGCAAGATGGTCACGAATTTATGAGTTAAGCGCATATCACTAGTTAGAATCTCGTGTTTAAGTTAATAGAGAGACATACACATTACCTATCCAGTGTAATCGCACAAATAGGGTTTAGGAAGAGTGGTGCATGTGCAGCCTTCCCCTACCTAGGAAAGGTAAAAAGACAGTCTCTACTAGACCCACAGCTCAGCTGACATCTCTTGGTTATAAGCAATTTTAATCAAGCTCTTCCCTTTTTCACAAATCTTGTTGACTACTATTCATCATATCTGTTGAATTCAATTGTTCATGTCAATGGAAAATGACCAACCTGATCACCAATGAAGCCAATTAAAGCTAATTTTTGCCGTGAAAAAGATTCCTTGCCAGTTGAAAGTTCTTGAATTTGTCTCAGAACTTGAAATCCTGTATATAATGAAGACAGAATTGCAATAGCCAACACATACCTGTTATGATCACAATCCCAAAATTCCATTCAATTTTCAAGACTAGAACAACATCTCCAACAAAAACATTAGCAAACAAATACATAATACACCTCACTCAACTCGTCTCCACCGTGTCAGTTGAACAATCCAAACAGAAAAAGTATTATTAATACCAAAACGAAGCATAGACTAAAATTGGTAATACCTATATTCTTCATATTTATCAAAATCTTTCCAATCCCATGAGTATTACTAGCCATAACAATGAAAGCAATCAATGAGAAAACCAAAGCAAGTCCATGCAAAATTAAACAACCCCTTTTCACCAAATCTTCTCTCTTCCATCTCCTCACGATTTCAGAGACACCGGTGCTGATTTCTGGTGCCTGTGTCTCTCCATTTCCGGCTGCCGGAGGTGGAGTTGGTTCAGGCAAAACATCAGTCACCTTATGGGCATTTGCATCAGTCATTTTCTTCCTCAAAATCAAGGCCTTAAATTGTTAGACTGATAAACCAAAACAAGAATTATCGATAGATATTGGGAATTGGAAAGTGGATGAAGAAGAGAAGAATGAAAAAAAAAATTGAGAACCTTTTTACAGAGACAACAAACAACTAGAATTATCTGTTTGCTGTATTTGACAGCTTAGTTTTGTCGCCATCTCAAAGTTAGCTCCAAATGAGAAAGCGATTCCTACGAAATATTTATTCGTATCTAAGCTTAAATCGAGATCTCTAATTACGGAGAGTGAACAATTTATTTAATTCCTAATTGTAATTACAAGGAGTGTAATGTCATGTTTTGCTCTTTTTACACCAAAATGAACAATTTATTTAATTCCTAATTGTAATTACAAGGAGTGTAATGTTATGTTTTGCTCTTTTTACACCAAAATGTTACTATCCTCATTCATATTATGTCTTCCCTTTCGATTTAAGTGATATTTTATGTTTTTTAAGAGGCAAATAATTTAAATTTAATTGGTAATTTACGCATGAAATTATCAATCTAGATAGAAATGTATGAAAAATTTACGATAAAAAATAGATTTGTTTGAATGTCGAAATCCAAAAAATATCATATAAATTAGAACAGAGGCACTAGTTGTTACTCTCTCTGTCCACAATTTTTTTTTAGAATTAAACTATAAAAATTTTGACTAACATTTTACGATATATTTTTCATCACATCGACACGTAAAAACTTGTATTTATAGTACTTTTCGTATAGTTTTTGAATATTTATTTTTTTTTTAAAATCAAATTAATGAAATCTAATTTAATTTTAAAAAATAATCAAATTAACTTTTAAAAAATATAATATGATAATAAAAAGTAGACGAATAGGGTATATTTCAATTTTAATTTAAGTAATTTTTCAATTCAAATTAAATAGGATGGTTTTTATTGGCAACAAGAGTCCCAAAAGGAGTTGTTAAAAGCTTAAATGTGTGTGTTTCTAAATAACTCGAGTGGGTCCTGCTGAGTTAACTGATATTCCAAGTCATCTAATTGAAGAATAATATTGGTTGTAACTTTTTTTCTTTATAATGATTTTAATCGATACACGTCCATTGCTTATTTGGCAATTATTTTTGCTTTTTATAACTTATATCGATATTTTTAATTTTTTTTTTTGTGTCTGATTGTTCCAGCACAATTTCAGATATGTGATGTCTAGTAGGGGTGGGTTGTGGACATGGCATGATATGGTACGATATTTAAAAGTTGACATTTGATTTTTAAAATATTATATAAGTATCATATTAATTAATTTGGTATGGTTTGGTATATTAAATTTGATTTTAGAATTTTATAATATGGTAAATTGGTAATCATAATTCGTTCAACTTCGATTAGTATCTACTCGTATAAATAGACTATTATGATTTCGACAAAAAAGATCTTTAACTGTATTATACTAACACATTTCACATGCAGAAACATATATGCAAAATAAAGTACAAACAACTTTTTTTATTAATCAATTATACTTCAAATACATTTCAATCAAAATAGAGTAGTCAAACATTAAATTTATACTAATATTAGATTGCATATTTGTTAGTATTTCAATGATATATATGTTGTTTATATAACTATGTACTTGGGTATAATATTCGACATTTCGATATGTTATATTTAAATATCAAATATCGTGTCGAACACAATATATATATATATATATATATATTATATATATATATATATATATATATAATATATATATATATATATATATATATAGACATATCCACACCAAATACCACAATATCGAAGTTATAGTATTAATTTTTTTGATATGATATGATATTTAAATACATATCCTATCATGCTTACTCTTAAATGTCTAATGCTTACTCTTAAAAATGATTGTCAACTATATATAATACAGTTTGAGAAAAATTGGTTGAATTTCAATCACTCTGAGTTAAAAAAAAAGTCATGTCAGCCTAAAATTGCAAAATATATTGAAATATATGATCAAAGTTCATAATATATCGCTGAATTTCAGTTATATATGAAACTTCACACCATATATCTAAAGTTATTTTAAAGCATAAAATTATAAATTTATACACGTTAAAAGTTTACGAATATGACTTAAATAGTGGCCTTGAAATCATGTACTCATAAAGTATAATCAAGAAAGTAAAAAAAAAAGATTTCTAAATCTCTATATGTGTTTTTAATTAAAAATAGATAAAATATATCAAAATGTTATTTAATTTTGTGGTCTTAAATTGTCATGTGAAAATGTTGAAATTAAAGTATTATTTTTTTTAAAAAAAAAAAGGGAGAGAGAATTTTTTTTTCTTAATAAATGCAAAAATAAAAATTAAAACAAAAAAAATATTAAAAACAATAATTCTACAAAAAAATCTATGTTTTTGTTTTCCATTTTCTAAAAAAAAGATCTCACGACTTATTTGAATGAACCGGAAAATGGAGGAATGCTTCTTGTGTATAATTACAAGATGGAAAAAGGGTTTGACATATATTTTTACAATTACTCAAATGATTCACATTTAGATTGAAAAGGTACATATATATATATATATATATATATATATATATATATATAAGGGTTATAATAAGAAAAAAATAAAAAAAGTAAATATTGAATTTTCTATGAATTTCTACGTATTATCATATACCTATTTACTTATCGTCCTTAGATCTTTCTTTGCACATAATTATTTATATATTATATAGAAAAAAATCAAAGGATATTATGGTGTAACCAAAAAAAAGAAAAAGAGTCAAGACCTTAGCATGGGTTAATTAGATGAGGTTTATTTTTAAACCTAATTTATTTATTGTATTCTCTCTAATACTAATTACTAGTACATGTTTTTTTTCCCCACAAATCATGAATGTTATCTCATGAGACAACATTCATGATTTGCTCATCACCTTCTTCCTCTTCTTTTTTTCTGATTTCCTTATAAGGAATCAGACATACTCCATATCTAAATTCTCTCACATTATAATTAAGAAGAGGAACATAATTAAGTTACTAAATTAGTTTTTCTTTTGAAGATTAATTACATATAATTATGGATTTGATCTCCAAATCTCAAGAGTACAAGATCTAATTGCAAGGCTCTCTCTATATATTTAAAGTCAAGAGATGGGTGCATGTTGTACATGTCAAAGGGGACACAAATTAAAAGGCAAGAATCATCATCATAATAATAAAAATCATCATAGTTATTTTGAGGAGAAAAATAATAATAATGGGGAGCATAAAGAAGGTGAAGATGATTATCAAAGCATAGTAGGAAGAGGAGATTTGGGTGCTAATATAAGGTTATGTGGATTTTCTAAATTTGTATCAATGTATAGTCAACAAGGTAAAAAAGGGATCAATCAAGATGCCATGACTGTTTGGGAGGTAATCTTTCTTTCTCATTACTTTACATGAAATTACTAAGGTGCCCCTTGAAGCAAACTTGGTGAACGAAGCATCTCGTGTTCATAGAGGGTCTAGAAAAGGACCGCACCCTAAGGGGTTAACATCTCTTAGACCCTTTTCTCCATCATTCTATATTCAATTCAACAATGTAACCCTAATAGATGCAAATTAAATCAATTTTATGATGAAAAGTAGTATAGTATGATGCATATTGTTATTGATATTATGTACTGACAATTAATCTTTAGTGTAGCTTGATGAATAATCCCTAAATTCATTTCATATAGAAAGTCAATTCAATACATTGGCCTAAGGGTGGTCGATTGAATCTTTTATCAAATTATATATTACATTGATAGTTGAATAAAGTTGATACTAGGCAAGGTTTTTATGGTAGTGGCAAAGGGGGTTCGAAAAGTACTTTAGGTCATGGGCTCGACTCTGAGCTCTGACGTTTTAGTAGTTATTGAATCCCCTTAACTCCGCCCCTGGTATCATTCATCTTGAAATCCTTATGACATTTAACTTGCTTATGGGTAGTAGTTTTATGTTTTATGTTCTAATTGGACACTGAAAATTCGCTACGTAGAGCATAAGTTATGGTTTATTGTGTGAAAATGGAGGCAGGGGATTGATACTATGGTAATATGCTATATATTATTGTTACAGAACTTTGGTGGACAGAAAGGTATGATCTTTTGTGGTGTATTTGATGGACACGGACCATCCGGCCACAAGGTGGCACGTTATGTTAGAGACACGTTACCTTCTAAACTTTCATCATCCAATGTGATCAGTGCCAATAGATGGGATACTGAAAAGGATGATGAATCTAACAACCCAGTCTTCGATGCATGGAAAGATAAATTTATTAAGTCTTTTAAAGAAATGGATGAAGAACTTGAAGGTGATGGTTCTATTGAAAGCTATTGCAGTGGTACAACTGCAGTGACTTTAGTTAAACAGGTAAAAGAAAACATACTTGAAAGAACTTTAATATGTTAAACAAAACGATGGTTTCTTTGATCTTCTTGTTTATAATCTAAGGTGGCTAGATTTGTGGAATTTTCAGGGAGAACATTTGGTAGTTGGAAATTTAGGAGATTCTCGAGCTATTATTTGCACCAGGGATGACAAAAATGAGCTTGTTGCTAAGCAACTCACGGTAGACTTGAAACCTAACCTCCCAGGTAGGGCTTTTTTACATTCTCAGTGTATTCTAATTGGTTATAGGAGATACTTCTACCAAATTTTAATTGCTATAGATAGATAGTTGTAGAGGAGGATCTATGATTCGGACTTTATGGGTTCTGTATTCTAGGACAACAACCTAAGTGTTAGTAACTCGGTTCTCAATATAGTTTTTGTACATATTAGTTAATATCTTATTACATATATAGAATTCGGACCAAAGCTACTGAGTGCTGTCGAACCTGTATAGTATAAGTCTAGATTTGCCCCTGGTTAGCTGTTGTTACCATTCATCCTTGATGGTGTAATATATCTTTACGTTGTGAACCGTTTACAAAAGTTATGTTGATAAGATTGGTTTCGTTTTGTTAATCTATTTGTGCAATCATTTCATCAGCTGAATATGAAAGAATCAAAAGTTGTGAAGGAAGAGTAATGGCGATGGAGGAAGAACCAAATATATACAGAGTCTGGATGCCTGATCAAGATTGCCCTGGCCTTGCCATGGCTAGAGCTTTCGGAGATTTTTGTTTGAAAGACTTTGGTCTCATTTCGGTACCTGAAGTATATTACAGAAAGCTCACTGAAAAGGATGAATTCATTGTCTTGGCATCGGACGGGGTAAGCTATATCAGAATTCAAACTTCTTGCATATTCCCCTGAAATCCTAGTATTTTTGGCTAGAACTTGCAGAAAAGACAACGCAATCTTGCTATGTGACGTTTCTAAATTTGTGAGGGTAACATGTCTTGGTGTAGCTTAGTTCATTAGATTGTTACTACGTCTAAGATGAGTTTAAATGGAGAGGTATGGTTAGTGATGATTTATATAGCCGATTCCACCTTGCTGAAGATTGTATTTATAGTAGTATTTCCACATTGTTTGTTCTAAGATGAGCTTAAATGGAGCCAAATGGTCAGCGATGATTCATATAGCCGACCCCATATTGTGTGAGGTTGTAGTTATAGTAATATCACTAAATTGCTCCCTCAAATGCCAAAATGGAATTGACATCAACGTCTCACGAGGAAGGTTCGGATTACACATTTTGCCAACAATAGAGGACTAGAGGTGGATTTATAATTTAGAGTAAATGAGTTCATAGTTGTCGCAGTCTAATATTTAAAACATAACATTTTTTTTTTTGCATAATGCATATAATTCGAGTAAAAAGATTTAATAAGGCAGCTAATGCACATTGTCTTGTTTTTGTTGTATAGTTGTGGGATGTTTTAAGCAACAATGAAGTGATCCGTATAGTAGCTTCAGCAAGGAAACGATCTATTGCAGCAAGACTTGTGGTGCATCATGCAGTTCGAGCCTGGAAATACAAGTACCCGTGTGCCAAGGTAGATGATTGTGCTGTTGTATGTTTGTTCTTGAAACGTCAGAAGCCTCTGCTAACGAAATCGTTGTCAGAAGTAACCGAGCTGAGCTTAAATTACTCAGAGATAGCAACCAGCAAAAACTACTCACCAAACTCCAAGATAGATGATGGTCTTGATACACTGCTAAATTATCAAGTCAAGGAAGAAAAAGATCCAAATGTTGCAACTGGACTTTATGATGATCATAAAAAGAGTTCTTCGAGACATGCTCGTTACCTTAGCAGAAGAAAATCTACAGTGAATTTTTGAGTCCATTGTAATGAAGCAGTAATGAGTAAAATTGAAAAGGAAAAAAAGGTTGTAAGCTACAAATTTGAATGAAATACGTGTATGTATTTTGGTTTGTATAGTAGTAAAAAAAAAAAGATGACAAAATCAAGAATTGACACCTTGAAGAGTTGAAAAATGTTATTGCTACTTGCTATATAACCTAGCTAATTAACTAGAAAGGAACATGACATTGTGATGAATCATGATACAGCTCGGGTTGAAGATCGGGGAAGTTTAAAAGATGAGGAAACCTAGCCGCTTCTGGTCAGGGTGAGGATAAGTTTTTGCTTCTTTCACAAACTTATCCCCACAAATCCAACCTTGTAAGGCTAGTGCTTGGTGTTCGTATATTCTATCATGTTCAGATTGACGACTAATATTAAAGTAACTAGTGAAGTAGTTTCCATAACATTACATTTTCTTCAATGGCTAATAGATTGATTGATCGATATTGTTCTATTATTTCTTTATGTCATATATTAATAACAAATTGATTGCACCTTGAAATGTAAATCAAACCTTTTTCTTATAATAACCGTGAAATATTACTATACCAATAAAATAAAATTAATACATCAACAATTATAACTGTCTTTTAGGAAGAATGTCAAGAGTTAGAAATTAAAAAAGCGCGATCTTAGCTAGAAATATTCCATGGTGATGTGTGCATTCCCCTCATCATCCTTGTGAGCTCCAAATCAGTTATTCAAAATTGTACACTTGTAAGAACATTTCTCATGCTATCTGCATTCTCTAATCTCCACTATATTTTACAACAATATAGAAAAAAAAATACATTTTTTTCTCTTTTATTTTTATGGTTTTTAAGATTATTCTTTTAGTTGCCAAAAACAACTAAAACTAGAGGCATATTATAAAATAAAAAGAGACCCCAAAAACGTAAAAAAGATAAAAAGAATTTACTAATAATCATTGTTAAGACGTTGCACTTTTCACTAGCTAGCCAAATGATTAAGTTATGGTGGGTACTTGAATTTTCAAAAGTCATTTTGTTAAGGTATATTGATTAAATTGATTAAAGAATAAATATATTGATATATCACAAGGACTTAAAACGAGAATTTATTAATTACTTCGCGATCAAAAGTGTTGTTATGGCCGGGAGCCGAATTTCATCAATAATGAATTAGGTTAGAAATGTTGAGAATCTCATTAATTGAAAATCACATCGTTGATTGATCGCCAATATCTTTTGCCCAAATTTTTTATGGACGTCCATTAAGACGTTATCTATGGAGTCAGTTGACCCTGACGGTCAAAATGATCCATTTTGAAGGTCAAACGAGCTCCAAAGCAGGTAAACCCTTCATTTTGTCGATTTTCGTGCATTATAGTCCATGATCTTTTTTGGTGATCCATAATTTTGATGTCTTTTTTGCTCAATTTTTTGTGGACGTTCATTATGACATTAGCTATGGAGTTAGTTGTCCCTCACGATCAAAACGACTCATTTTGAAGGTCAAACGAGCCACGAAACAAGAAAACCCACCATTTTACCGATTTCGGTGTGCTACAGTCCATAGATTTTTGGTGATCCACAATTTTGATGTCTTTTTTGCCCAAATTTTTCATGGTCGTCCGTTAAGACGTTACCTATGTAGCCAGTTGGCCCTAACGGCCAAAGCGACTAATTTTCACTGTCAAACAAGCTCCGAAGTAGGTAAACCCCATTTTACCGATTTTCATATACTACAGTGCATGAATTTTTGGTGATTTGGAATTTCGATGTCATTTTTGTTGTGGATGTCCGTTAAGACGTTATCTATGGAGCCAGTTGACCCTGACAACTAAAACGGCTCATTTAGAAGGTCAAATGAGCCCCGGAGCAGGTAAACCCTTCATCTTACCGATTTTCGTGTGTTATAACCCACGATCTTTTTTGGTGATCTAGAATTCCGACGTCTTTTTTGTCCAATTTTTTTATGAACGTCCGTTATGACGTTAGCCATGGACCCACTTGTCCAAGACGGACACACGATCCATTTTGAAGTCAAATGAGCCCCTGAGCAAGTAAAATCCCTTATTTTGCCAAATTTCGACACCTGTTATAACGTCATATATGGAGCCAGGTGATCCTGACGGACAAAACAAATCTATTTGAAGCTCAAACGAGCCCAGAGCAGGAAAATCTCTTATTTTGCCGATTTTCATGTGCTATAGTCCACAATTTTTTTTTGTGATCAAGAGTTTTGACGTCTTCTTTATCCAATTTTTTCTGAACGTCCGTTAAGACACATCTATAGAGCTAGTTGACCCTGACAGCCAAAACGACCCATTTTGAAGGTCAAACGAGTCTCGTAGTATGTAAATCTCTCATTTTTCTGATTTTCATATGCTATATCTATCAATTTTTGGTGATCCAGAATTTCGATGTCGTTCTTGCCCAACTTTTTTATGGACGGCCGTTAAGACGTTAGTATGGAGCCAGTTAGCCCTCACGACTTAAACAACCCATTTTCAAGGTCAAACGAGTCCCGAAGTAGGTAAAACCCATTTTACCAATTTTCGTGTACTTGTCTATGAATTTTGGGTGATCCTGAATTTCGATATTATTTTTACCCAAATTTTTCTTGTACGTCCATTAAAACGTTATTTATGGAGCTAGTTGTCCCAGGAAGCCAAGACGACTCATTTTGAAGGTGAAATGAGCCCGGAGCAGGTAAGCCTCTCATTTTACCGATTTTCGTGTGCTATAGTCCACAATCTTTTTTGGTGATCAGAATTCTGGCGTCTTTTTTGTCTAAATTTTTGGAGACGTCCATTAAGACGTTACTTATGGAGCAGTTGGCCTTGATGGTCAAAAAACCCATTTTGAAAGGTCAACGAACCCCGGAGCAGGTAAACCCCCTCATTTTGCCAATTTTCGTGTGATATAGTACATATATTTTCGGTGATTCAACATTTTGATATTTTTTTTTGCCCAAATATTTCGTGGACGTCTGTTAAGACGTTATCCATGGAGCCAGTTGACCCCGACAGCCAGAATGACCTATTTTCAAGGTCAAACAAGCCACAAAATAAGTAAGCCCCATTTTCCCCATTTTTGTGTACTATAGTCCGTAAAATTTTGGTTATCTAGAATTTTGACGTCATTTTTGTCCAACGTTTTTGTGGACGTCTGTTAAGATGTTGTCTATGGATCCAATTGGACCTGACGGCCAAAACGACCCATTTAGAAGGTCAAACAAGCCCCATTTCAGGTAAATCCATATTTGTCGATTTTCGTGTTCAAAGTCCAGGATCATTTTCGGTGATTTAGAGTTTTGACGTTTTTTTTTGCCCAAATTTTTTGTGGACGTTTGGTAAGATGTTAGCTATGGATTCAGTTGGTTCTGTTGGCCAAAATTATCCATAATGAAGATCAAACGAGCCTCAGAGCAGGTAAACTCTTTATTGTAATAGGCATTATAGTCCATGAATTTTTGGTGATCTAGAATTCTGACGTCTTTTTTGCTCAATTTTTTTGTAGACGTCTGTTAAGACGTTAGTTATGGATCCGGTTGGACTTGATGGCCAAAACGGCTCATTTTGGAGGTCAAACGAGTTTCGGAGCAGGTAAATCCTTAATTTTACCGATTTTGTGTGTTATAGTCAATGGATTTTTGGTGATTCAGAATTCCGATGTCTTTTTTGCCCAAAAGTTTCATGGAGGTCCGTTAAGAGTTAGCTATGGATTCAATTCCTTTGACAACAACAATGACCCATTTTAAAGGTCAAACGAGTCGCGAAGCAGGTAAATCCCATTTTACCGATTTTTGTGTACTATGCATTTCATGTATTTTTGATAATTCGGAATTTCGACATCAGTTTTGCCAAAATTTTTCGTGGATGTCTGTTAAGAGGTTATCTATTGAGCCAGGTGGTCCTGACGGTCAAAACAACCCATTTTGAAGGTCAAAAGAGTTGCAAAGCAAGTAAACCCCTAATATAGTCCACGATCTTTTTTAGTAATCAAGAATTCTGATTTTTTTGCCCAAATTTTTTGTGCACGTCCTTTAAGATGTTAGATATGAAGCCAGTTGTTCCTGACGGCTAAAACATTCAATTTTAAATGTCAAACGAGCCCCGAAATAGGTGAACTACGTATTTATCAATTTTCGTGTACTATAGTCTATATGTTTTTGGTGATCCAAATTTTTGACCTTATTTTTGCTCATATTTTTCGTGGACGTCAGTTAAGACGTTATCTATGGGGCCAGTAGACCCTGATGGCCAAAACGATTCATTTTGAAGGTCAAACAAGCCTCGGAGCAGTTAAACCCCTATTTTGTCAATTTTCGTGTGCTTAATCCATAATGTTTTTGGTGATCCAGAATTTTGATGTCTTTTTTGCCCAAATTTTTGTGGACATTTGTTAAGACGTTAGTTATGGAGCCAGTTGGTCATGACAGCCAAAATGACCCATTTTGAAGGTCAAATGAGCCCCGGAGCATGTAACATTGTGCCAATTTTTGTGTGGTATAATCCATGGATTTTTGGTGATCCAGAATTACGACGTCTTTTTTGCCCAAATTTTTGTGGACGTCCGTTTAAATGTTGGTTATAGAGCTAGTTGGCCCTGATGGCCAAAATGATGCATTATCAAGGTCTAATGAGCTCTGAAGCAGGTAAATCCTATTTTGTCAATTTTCGTGTATAATAGTCCACAGGTTTTTGGTGATTCGAAATTTCAATGTCATTTTCGCCCAAATTTTTCGCGGAGGTCTGTTAAGACGTTATCTATGGAGCCAGTTCGCTCCAACGGCAAGAACTGTCCATTTTGAATATCAAACGATCTCCGTAGCAGATAAACCCCTTATTCTATCGATTTTCGTGTGCTATAGTTCACGATCTTTTTTGGTGATCCAGAATTCCGGCGTCTTTTTTACCTAATTTTTTTCTGGATGTCCGTCAAGACGTTAGCTATAGAGCTAGTTGACCCTGACGGCTGAAACGACCCATTTTGAAGGTCAAACGAGCCCCGGAGCAGGTAAATCTCCCATTTTATCGATTTTAGTGTGCTATAGTTCATGGACTTTTGGTGATCCAGAATTACGACGTCTTGTTTGCCCAAATTTTTCGTGGACGTCCGTTAAGACGTTAGCTATGGAGCCAATTGACCCTGATAGCCAAAACGACTCATTTTCAAGGTCAAACTAATCAGAAGCAGATAAAGCCCATTTTGCCCATTTTCGTGGACGTTGTTAAAACGTTATCTATGAAGCCAGTTATAGTTTTAATTATTAAAATTGAATTCTAGAAATACCAAATCAAATATCGAATGTCCATCCTAAAAATCCCGGGTCATATCATATGTTTACTTACCATATCATAGCTAATTGATCTAACTGAATTCACCAAGAACTCAAATTTGAAACTTTGACTATTTATTTAGTTTTAGGGTGTGTTCGGTATAGAAGAAAGTATTCGCAATTAAATAAAAAGTAAAATCATTTAAATTTTGAAATTTAAAATAATCAAATAAATTTGAATTCTTAAAAGTAAATTCCATATAATATCAAAATGCGAAATATAATCGTAGAATATTTTAGGATATTTTCAAAATAAATAAAATATCACATAAGAAAGTTAAAAATAAAAAAAAGAGGGTACAGTTGGTCAGTTGAGTGTGTTAGTTTGTTCCATTAAGTACTTGGGGGTGTAATTTCGCGCCTTTTTTAGTTAAAAGTGAAAACTCTCAGGTAATTTTCCTTTTCTTCTCCAGTTCTCATTGTAAATTCGCTTTCGATGCAATTGAACTTCGATTTTTATAGGTATATTTGGTTCAGATAACTGTCTGATCATAATTTGGTAGCAACAATACTCTCTTGTTGAGCAAGGAAATCATACATTACGTCGATTTTTGCTACTGTGACTGTCTTGCTATGTTATAAATCCTTGGATTTAAGCATTTGATGTGATTCCTCTGTACTTTTTACTGAGCGATTTTAGTCTACGTGAAAGTTTTCCTTGTTTGATTTTGGTATTTAAGTCTTCGGATTTTGATTCATTTCTATCTGTATCATATGCATTTAGTTGTTGATGTGAATTTGGACATGCTTTGTTGGATTTATATTTGAGGTCTCATTCGTACTTATTGTTTTGACTGTTTAATTCCTGTGCTTTGTCTAGCTTGATTATAGTAGTAGCTCGATTTTTCATTTTACAGTTCCTGATGATTTAGTTCTGTCCATATGGATTTTTCAGGATGTGGGAAAAGAAACGAACCTTTAGAAATCTGCCAAGAGATCAACTAGGCGGTGTTATATTTGGGTGTACCAATGATACAATAAGAGAGTGTCTCGAAAAGCAACTAGTAGGTCAGTTATTCGGCCCTAATATATTGTCCTTCGATAAAAAAAAAATTAGGACAACGGCTCGTTGTTAATTATATACATTTTAAAATGTTTGACAGGTTTGCCTAGCGCACACTTTATATATGTGAAAAATGTAAATCCTGGTTTGCCAGTGTTCTTGTTCAACTACAACGATAAGAAGCTCCACGGAATCTTTGAGGCTGCAAGCTCTGGTCAAATGCAAATCAATCCATATGCTTGGAAAAAAGATGGTGATGAAAGAACACGATTTCCTGCACAGGTTTCATATCATTGTTTTCTTTTTGGCTTTATATGCTTATGTTGATGCATGCCTTGTTGGCAAAAGATATGAACGACTACTCGAATAAGATGTTAACAGAGAGAAACTTGATCTTTTTCTATTACTTCAGAAGACAACGCTAAAAGTCTTTAAATGGAACTTGGAAAGAAACAAAACCTATCGATTATTCTAGTTAAGAGGAAATATAACTAAAAGTACTGCCGCTAACAGCATTATATTTTTGAATCAGTCAACTAACACGTCGGTGTTATATTATAGGAAGGATTATTCTACTGAAACTTCACTTTTTCTTTTGAAGGTTCAGATACGTGTCCGTCTGCATTGTGTACCACTGCCAGAAGATATGTTTAGACCAATAATTAAGGATAACTATTTTGAGCAGCATCATTTCTGGTTTGAGCTAGATCATACTCAATCTAGTAAATTGATCTCACAACTCTCATCTCTTGCATATGCTCCGGGTAGCACACAGCATTATCCAGCACTCTGGAGAAGTATAATCCAAACTTCACCTGCAAACAACAAGCTAGCAGAAAATAGATGTTCTGAACCACAAAACTTGAAAAATAAGCCATCCAGTTCCATTGATTCTCAAGCTGCATTGGATGAGAAGAATTTTATATATATGAAACTTAAAGAAATAGCTCTTAATCGTGAACGCTCAGCGCTCTCCAGAAACAGGCATGCAGAGGAAAACATCAATGAAGGGATAAGTTATAATGATGTAAGCATTGATCAAGCAGGTCTGTGGAACCACAGCCTCCTGGAGAAGAGAAGAATGAAGAAGGCGATTGTGACTTGGCTGGTTATCCTCCTTTTGTAGCTCAGGTTCATCATCTTCTTGTAATACGTGCCAATTTTCGTCAACCATTTTTTCTCTAGATGTTCTTATATGACTTCAATATCTCTGTTGTTGCAGCTGCTGAAAGAAGTGAAAGAACTGAACGCGTTTAAGGAACAGCACACCCAAAAAGTGACTGGCCTGGAGAAGAAGCTGGTAAACCTTATCTCTGTATAATCTTGGTCGTATGGTGACATATATATCTATGCTAAAACCACTTAAGGAGCTTGAGATTCTGCTTCTTCTTTTAAAGTAGATGAAATCATGATAATAAGCTATAGAGTTTCAAGATGATATACCAAAAAAAATGCTACTATGATTACTAAAAGAGGAAATAATAAGATTATTATCATATAATTTCGGATATGTAACCTGACAGGGAAAAGTATTATTGAACATTAGTTGCTATTTACTATACAAAGAGTTGAACATCAGTGATAGTTGATGATTGTATTCTTACGCCGATTTCAAGGATTTCAATAATTTTCCCCTTTTTAATTTCCTTGTCTTCACATGGAATTCAGGCTAATGCACAAGAAGAAATTAACCTGCTAAAAGGTAGATGTTTGATGTTGGAGTCCACAATCCCTCTTGTACACATGATAGTGAAAATGTGGTTGAGTCAGACGATATATTGCGTGATGAGTCCATCATCCTAGCTGGAGGATCAGATGATAATAACTGGCTATCGGCCTTGGACTTGTACTCACTTTTGAGTGATGTTTTAAAGCCACTTAAACCAATGACTTCATTTTGGTCGTATTTTGCAATTGCAAATCTGAGTAGAGAATTTATGTATTTGGTGGAAGATTTGAGAAGTTGTGGGACGATACAGGTAATGCCAGTAGTCCCTCCCTTCACATACCTTCCTCCCCCTTTCTCTTTAGTTGCTGATACTAATGCCACTCGATTCTTGTGAAGTTGCATCATATAACCCAGCCAATGATATGTGGACTCTGCATCCTCATTTGAAAAAGAGAAACAGTAACTTATCTGGAGCTACTTTGAAGGACAAGATATTTACACTGGATGGTGGAAATGGGACTGAATACTATGCAAAAGTTGAAATGTATGATCCTCAAGTAGGTCGATGGATTCCTTCACGATCCATGTGGCAGAAGGTTAATTATATTCCTTGCTTACACTTCGATAGTGATATTTTGAAAGGGAAAAAAAGCATATGAACAACTTTAGACTTACTTGTTCAAAGTGCTCATATTATCTCCTCTGACATGATTGTCTACCATTCATGCAGCAATTTTCTCTTGCAGCTACAGAACTCAATGGTGCATTATATGCTGTTGGTGGATTTGATGGAGACAAATATTTGGCGTAAGTTATTACTAAATTACTGTTTTCTAATTTCTTTATAATGTATGCCCCAAATGAGCTTGACATTTGGGCTTCATTACCTGAGAAATGAGAGTTGCTTGTAGTTTTCCAAACCGCGGTCTTTTTTAGTGATAAAGTTGTTCTGATAGAAATCTGCAACTTCTTTTATTTCATTGAATCGGAAGATTATCTTCACATGTGAAAGTAGTTGAGTCTTGTTTTTCAGTTTTCTTCTGTGTTTCTCCTGTAGCATATTTCTTATTAGCGATCACCTCAGGACTGCTGAAAGGTTTGACCCCAGACAACATGCTTGGACAAAAATTGAGAGTATGAGCACAAAAAGACCATCTCACGCGTTGGTTCCTTTGGGGGGAAAGTTGTATGTTGACCTCTTCTTGCTTCTTTGGATTCTATATCTTTGGTCCTGTGTTATGTCTTCGAGAGTAGGAGATGTGTATTGTCTGAAGAATCACTTGGGGGGGGGGGGGGGGGGCGAGGGAGGAATGGTCCATGACCTGTCCCATTTTTCTTCTTGTTAATTCACTTTTAGCTTCATGGTTGCTCTTTAGATATGCACTTGGTGGCTCTGATGGGTCTCAAATGATGTCAAGCGTTGAGATATATGATCCCCATCAGGGAACATGGATGATTGGGGAACCAATGAACTACTCAAGGGGTTATGTGACTGCTGCTGCTCTAAAGGAGTCCATTTATGTCATTGGAGGGGCTCAATCTGATAATGAAGTACTAGACACGGGTACATAATATTATTTATTTTATTGTCTTGCTATGTGTAGCTTCCATTACATATGTGGTTCCATTTATCAATACTCCTCTTTGTGATTGCAGATTGAATGTTACAAGGAACGCACTGGTTGGGAAAAGGTGCTTGTCCTCTGCTATAGTTTTGGAGGAAGATTGAAATCTGCATTCTTAAGTACTCAAGCTCTCTCTTCTTATGGGCACCCTTTGTTCAATATCTGTTGTTTTGCTCTAATGATAGACTAACAAACATCTGTTGTTTTGCTCTAATGAATAGACTTAATGCTTGAAAGCATTTTAAACATTCCGTCAACTTTTCCTCCGTATAAGAAAACAGAAAATGGTCAAGCTTATAGCCAATGCATGGTATAGCTTTGTAGTAGTACTGTCCCTGCCGCATCTTTCTGAGGCAAAACTTGTTCACAATACTTTATATTGTTTTTTCATCAGTAAACTTGTTGTCTATCATAATCACAGAACATCAAACGTAAAAAAGCTCCCAAAATGTTGAAGGATATATATGTACCATTGTATCAATGCTGATTTGAGAAACTCGGAGTTTGCATGAGCCATTGTGGTGTCATGAACCTTGATGAAAAGATCTAAATTGGTGTCTCTCTTCACAACACAACATACAAATAGACACATGTAGACATGATTTTAAACTCTATATGGTGTCTAGTAGTGAACTACTGTAATGAAATACGGTTGAAGATACATCATAGAACTTGATACATATAAATGATACATTCGGTAGTGATAATATTTATGTATCAATTACATTTCTATTGAACATGATAAACACTAATTGAAAATTCAACAAAATTAGGGTTCTGTATCGTTACCGTAAATATGAACATGATTCGTTGCATAACAACGAAAGCTATTGTAACAGTGATGTTTTAGATCAGTTATAACACTAACAAACAATGTTTTCAAAAATGAGTCCCAGGGCGAGTCTCATGGGGCATACCAAAAACGCTCTGGAGCCTAAATGAAATATGTAGATCCATAAAGTGTAAGTCCTAAAATTTGAGTCATGTAATTAGTTTTTTCTCATAATTAAATCTACAAAAATTAGCATGCATTATATTTAATGTGCTTTTTTAGAATTTATAAATGATTTTACTTGTATGAAAATAAAATCATGGTGTGATTTCATATTTGTAAATAAATACCCCTAATAACGAAAGAAGAGGAAGCGTTGAAGAAGAAAAACGGTATTGCTAAATATTTAATATTCTGCAACTTTATGTTTTTATTGATCAAATTTAGAACTTATTATTTCATTTATTCTATCTAGAAAAAAAGTATTTGGATAAAAATCTCATAAATTCTTTATACTCATTTTAAGGAGTATATACTCCTTTTAATTTTTAAACATAAAACAATATTATTAATAATATTTATACTTTTAAAAAAAATGTGTATTGACTGATATAGGTAAACGAGCAAGGGCGAGTCCAGAAATTATTCTATTTTTATTATGAGTGAGAAGATCTTAACTTTAAAATAGGATTATGATTCTACCCTTTTACTAATTTAAGTATTATTAAAGAAATAAATAATAAATATTACTTAAATAATACTTATATGGTATTAATCCATTATGTTTCTAGGTAGGATTAATTAAAGAAATGTTTAATTTATTTTTTATTCTAAAATAGAGTTCGGTAGATGAATAAAAGACAGTAAATTATGTTCGAAATATCCTTTAACATTAAAGAACAAAAATGTCCTTTGAATTACCATACATCTTAATATTGCACATATTTAAATTTTAGTAAGAAACTTTACATATTCCCAACTTTAAACAATCTAATTCTCATAGACGTTATGTATATCATCAATTTTTAAATGACTTTTACAATTCCAAACTTGTAACTATGAATACCAAAAAATTATCTTCAAAATCACTTTATATTAATGCATACACTTAGTTATTCCGATGTATAATTGTTGATGAATGATTATTAGTGGATGTAATTACACTGACACATTGTTCAACACAATTACTTTTTGTTGATGCATACGCTTTGTTATTCTAATGTATAATTATTGATGGATATTTGTTGATTGAATGTTATTGTTCATCACATATGCAATAAAAAAGAGATAGATCTGTTTATGCTTTTGTAGTTATTGAGGAAGTTCCTTTATTCTTATAAACTAGCACTATTTCTCTCTTTAATTTTGTTATTTAAAAGTTTTAGAATTCATTAGCTATTTTATTGTTTTTAGTCTACTCTATTTCATTTTATTTTTGATTTCATTAGCTAATTTGGTGTTACACTCTTTCACTTTTGATTACTTAATTTTATGAATAACTATTTATACGTATTGTAACTGTATTTAAATAATTTACGAATATTTATACTAATAGCGTGCAATACAAATATATTTTCTATTCTGAAATTCGATTTTTTAAGTATACATACATTTTATAGTAATTATAAGGGACAAACGTGCAACGCACGTTTTCAAAATTTAGTATTATTAAAAGTGAGAAGCCCCAAAGTGCAAAGTTAAATTACCTTTTTACCTTTACACTAAATTAAAATATTTTAAATAGTTACGAGTTACACCTCATCCAACATGACTTTTAATCATTTTCAGTTTTCTAAGCATCAAGATCAGTTCTATAAACTATTTGTTGTGGAAATATTTAAAAAAAATAGGGACATGTTGTACCAAGTATAAGATATATTAGAACTATATAAGAAAAATATCACATATACCAATTCAATTGATTGTGTATGACTACAAACAATTATACTTCTCTTTCAAAATGTAGTTACTCAATACTACTTGCAAGTTTTAGTAGCATCGATATCATTTAATTTTTTTATACTAATTAACACAGGGCACATGTGTAACCCACGTGCCTGTAAACTAATATCGTTAAATACCATATTCTCTACATAAATAAAGGAACAAATAGGCAATAACACACATTTAAGTTAACCGATAAAAAATATATTGGGTCATAACTCATATATTACAATTAGGACCAAAAGGAGAATTTACCAATTACTTTGGAATCTAAAGTATTATAATCCCCTCACATTAGGTAGGTTTAAATGATTTATTCAAAAGGAAAATATTTATGTACATTTTATTCAGGATCATCAACTGAATTTTATCAATAAATGAATTAGGTTAGAAATTTTAAGACTTCCGTCAAGATTGTTCAGCTCAAAAATTCACCGTCAATCCCCAATTTTTTTCATGAATAGATGAGAGGATTCTCCAAAAAAATCCATTAATGTTAGATTACTACTAATATAGAAGGGATAATGCACAAGTACCCCCCTCAACCTATACCCGAAATCTCAGAGACACACTTATACTATATAAAGATCCTATTACACCCCTGAACTTATTTTATTAATAATTTTTTACCTCTTTTCAGCCTACGTGGCACTATCTTGTGGGTCCAATGCTGATTGACTTTTTTTTTCAAACTAGTGTCACGTAGGCCCAAAAGGGGTAGAAAATTACGTATAAAATAAGTTCAGGGGGTAATAAGATCTTAGTATAGTATAAGTGTGTCTCTAGGATTTCGGGCATAGGTTGAGGCATTTTCCCTATCATATATTATTATAAGTGGGAAGCTTCTAACCTCAAAGTTGAATTACCATTTTACCCTTATTTTACCTCTAAAATAAATTAATATTAATATCAATTTAATTAATTTAATATTAAGTAAAATTTTTATTTAAATTCATGTATCAAATAAGATCTTAATGCATCCATCATATGTTCATGTACTAATTAAATGTAGATAATGAAGAGTCTAATAACCTTTCAACTTTAATTTGTAAGATAAGTGGGGGTAATGAAAAGTCTATCAAACACACTCCTCACACCACATTATACATATTCCTTGTTTTATTCAAGTTTGTAATCATCTTGCATACTATAGTAGGTTAGTCTATATCCCTTGTAAAATTTTATTACCAGTTTGTAATTATAAGAATTCTTACTATTTTATTTATTTGTATTCTTTAAAATTTCTTGCATATTCATCTTCTTTTTTTTGAGAAATATGTAAATTATGATAGTTACAAGATGAATATACTCCGATATGAAGTTGTAAGTAAATATTTATTTTTCACATCTCCATCGTTTTGAGTTTTTAAATATAGCTTTGTAGTTGATTATTGTATTTTTGTATTCATCCTTTCTTCTATTTTTAGGATATATATGGTAAAACTAATCACATTTTGTATTTATCATTAATTATTTTGAGGGTAAACATGTTAAATCTCATAGTTTAATAATTATGTCTTTTTCATTGTTTGGTAATCATTTTTCTTTTTAAACCAAATAAAAAAAATAATGTATAGTAAAAAAATGACTAAATGATACATTGAATAATATTATTTTAGAATATATATATATATATATAACATATATATATATATATATATATATATATATATATATATATATATATATATATATATATATATATACTTTAATATATAGTTCAAGAAATACAGTTTATCTTTATTCTTAACATATTCAGGCCTTCTTTTCTGCTTGTCTTATTTATTATTATATTATATTATTATAATTTTTTATACATATGATATGTTTCGTCTTAGAGTAAGTCATATTTTGTCTAGAATAATCTACTTTTAAAACAATGTAATTCAATTGGTATGAAAATATTTTTGTCTATATATTTAAATGTTATGTCTTTTTTTATTGGATGCATGTATTACTTCTTCTTTTTTTCGTTTGAAATTGTAATTTTTTTCTATAAATTTGATGGTATACCGCCCAAACATTTTGTAATATTTTTCTTTATACGTATCTTTTTTATAGACAATTTCTTTTTTGATTACTAAAACTTATGTCTCTGATAAAATAAAATGTTTATTTTTCATGAAGTATTTCATAAATCAAACCTCCAACATCTAACACAAGATTTTCATGTTATATTTTGTGCAGAGTTATATTCTTAAGTTAAACTTACATATGAAAGGACTTAGATTTGAACTTAGCTATATAAATTAAAATTTTCTAATATCAAATAGAGGACAAACGTGCGATGCACGTTCCGAGAACTAGTATAGAAAAACACATCAACTTATACCAATTCATCATGATTAAATCTAAGTAAATTTTTCCAAATGTAGCTATGAAAAAATGTAACTATAGTTTTGTACTAAGTATAAGATATATGAGAACTATATAAGAGAAATATCACATATAATAATTCAATTATTGCATATAATTACAAAGAATTATACTTCTCTTTCAAAATTTAGTTACTCAATTTACTTCCAAGTTTTACTAGTATCTATATCATTTAATATTTTATGTACTAATTAAAACAGGACACACGTACAATGCACGTGCCAAGAGACTAGTATAGTTAAATATACCATGCTCTACATAATTAAAAGAACCAACAAGCAAATAGGTAGGTTTGGATGGTTTGTTCAAAAGGAAAATATTTATCTATATTTTATCCTGGGCCGTCAGCCAAATTTTATCAATAAATAAATTAGGTTAGAAATCGTGAGACTTCCGTCAAGAGTGTCCGTTGAAAACTCGCCGCCAATCGCCGACATCTTTTCATGAATAGATCAGAGGATCCTCGGAAAAATCCATTAAGGTTAGATTACTACTTACTTATACATCAACTTATCAATTCATCATGATTAAATCTAATTAAGTAAATTGTTCCAATCTAATTAAGTAAATTGTTCCAAATGTAGGCACAAAATGTAAATGTAGTTTTGTTAGATTGTCAATTTATTGTAGTGCTCCTAGTAAATGAACTTACATTTCATAGATTTGGGGAAAGAAGATTATCATTTGTAAAACTAGTGCTTAAGAATAAATAAAATTGATAAATGAGTCTTAAAAAATTTATAAATATATAAATTGTATCTAGTTATTTTAGGCGCCTTGAAAGAGTAAAGACACATGAACTTAAGTGTTTGTGTCTTCGAATCTTACTAGTTGCAAAAAGAAAATTCACCTTTGAGTAGAGCATGTTCAATTGGACATTTTTCGTGAAATTTTTGGCTCCGCCACTGATTGCATAGACCGGACCCATCCATGACCAAAGGTGACTAAATCACCTAAAATTAGGTGTGAACATGGTTTTGGTCATTTTGAAATCCGAACTTTGTAGTTATTTGATTTGAATTTTTGGATTATGGATTGAACTTGAATTTTTTACTTTTAAAATGTACGAATTTTTGATTGGATATCAGATTTAGTATTACAATTTTCAGACATGTGATAATCCAAAATTATTATGTTATATCCATATCAAATGTGTTCAATATTAATAAGTTTAATTTCTAAAGATTCAATAGATCAGTACTCTAAGGCCCTACCATTGTAATGTTAAGTCCAATATGAAATTATATTACACGATGGAAATATAATGTTCTCTGTCCTTATTAACGATAGAAATTTGTATATTCTTAGGAGCAAAATATTAGATGAATTGAAATTGTTAATTGTTATGGCTTATCTTAGGGGCTCATGAATCGAAATAAAAAATATGAAATGTTCAAGTTGACTAATCCAAAATCTAACTTAATAAATCTAATTCAATTAGAGCTTATTTGATTGTAATTTCTTCAATCAAAAAATGATATATTTAAACTGAAATTTTCATGTCCAATTTGAATGGCACAAACACCCAACAAATCGAATTACCTAATTGTTGTGCCGAATTGAGCTTTGAAAGACAAAGCTCAATTAAATAAGGGTGTGTTCGGTACGGAAGAAAGTATTGTCAATTAAATAAAAAAATCATTTAAATTTTAAAATAATCAAATAAATTTGAATTCCTAAAGTAAATTCCATAAAGTATCAAAATGTGAAACATAAATTGTAGAATATTTTCAAAATAAATAAATTATTAACATAAGAAAGTTAAAAAAGAAGAAGGTACAGTTGGTTAGTTGGGTGTGTTAGTTTGTCTTATCAAGTACTTGGGAGTGCAATTTCGCGCGTCTTTTAGTTTTAAAAGTGAAAATTTTCTAAATTTCTCAGAATTCTCTGTTAGGATCGAATCTACACACACTTGATGATCTTTCAAGAAAAAGAGATGAGAGATCTAGAGAGAGAAACCAATATTTCGTGGTAACACCCCGTGAGTAAACTTCCACGGCGGTGGGGTATATTATATTAATAAATCAGAGTATTTTTAGTTACAGAGAATAAATGGACAATAAATAGTACACTGTAATTTTCCCTTTTCTTCTCCAGTTGTCACTGTAAATTCGATTTCGATACAATTGAAGTTGATTCTATAGGTATATTTGGTTGAGATAATTGTCTGATCATCGATTTGGTAAGTGTACATTTTGTCGATTTTTGCTACTGTGATTGTCTCTCTATGTAATATATCCTCGTATTTACGGACTTGTAATTGATCAGGCGTGATTCCTCTGTACTTTCTGCTGAGCGATTTTAGTCTCTGTGAAAGTTTTCCTTGTTTGATTTTAGTGTTTAAGTCGTCGAATTTTGATTCATCTTGAGTTGTATCATATGCATTTAGTGACGGAAAAACAATTCTAGTATCTCATATAGAAAAATTCATATTGTTGTCTAAGATTCATTCCTTAATATTCATTTAATCTATCATATTCGTCAAGAAGGTATTTTCCGTATTATTTCCAACATTTAGCTGTTGATGTGAATTTGGACATGCTTTGTTGAAATTTATATTTGAGGTCTCGTTGGTACTAATTGTTTTGATGGTCTAATTCCTGTGCTTTGATGTAGCTTGATTATAGTATTAGCTCTATTTTTACATTTACAGTTGTGATGATGATTTAGTTCTGTTCATATGGATTTTTCAGGATGTGGGCAAAGGAAAAAACATTTAGAAATCTGCCAAGAGATCAACTAGGCGGCGTTATATTTGGGTGCAAGAATGATACAATAAGAGAGTGTCTTGAAAAGCAACTAGTAGGTCAGTTGTTCGGCCCTAATATATTGACCTTCGATAGGAAATGGGGTTGTTGTTACTCAATTATATACATTTTAAAATCTTTGACAGGTTCGCCTAGAGCACACTTTACATATGTGAAAAATGTAAGTCCTGGTTTGCCAGTGTTCTTGTTCAATTACGACGATAAGAAGCTCCACGGAATCTTTGAGGCTGCAAGTTCTGGTCAAATGCTAATCAATCCATATGCTTGGAATAAAGATGGTGATGCAAGAACACCATTTCCTGCACAGGTTTCATATCATTGTTTTCTTTTTGGCTTTATCTGATATGAACGACTACTCAAATAAGATGTTAACAGAGTGAAACTTGATCTATTTCTATTACTTCACAATACAAAGCTTCAAGTCAAAAAGAACTTGGAGAGAAAAAATAGGGCACTAGTTTAGCACTAAACTTTTAACAGACTAACATCAACTAATTGGGACTCCTAGAGGTAGTTACCTGGAAACATAGAGACAGACCAACAAAAATCAGCATGCACAAGTTCAAGACAAGTTGTAGTCCTCCAAGATTTTTCCACTGGTAACGATTTCCTAGTTTGCTTCCCATAGATTATAGATACATCCTTCACACTGGTCAAGCTCATTGATTTTTGGCAAGCCAATAACCATATCTTTTTGAACCAAAAGTTTCAACCCATTAACATTCAAATGTCAATAACATAAGTGCCACAAATTAGTCTCATTTTTCCTTTAACAACTAAGGCAGCATTACCAACATTTGAAATATCAAGAGGAAACATTTTGTTTCGAGTCATGGGCACACGAGCTATCGTGCGTCCAGATTTTTTTGCCCTTATATCACATGCATTATCATTAAAAACAACTGAATAGCCACTAGTCATCAGTTGGCCAACACTTAATAGATTATGAGCCAAAGTAGGGACATATTACTCATCATATAGAAACTTCACATTACCTTGGACAGTTTTTATCTCAACTGTACCTTCCCCTTCAACGTGCACTTGTTTGTCATCTCCTAGCTGGGACTCATCAAGATCTCTGAATAGAGACTTCGAACTTGACATGTGATTTGAGCATCCTCTATCAACGAACCACACAACATTTGCACTTCCAGAATTTGGGAACTAGCCATAAACATCTTACTTTCTTCTTCACATTTTGAGTGAAATTAGCTTCCTTCTGCTCATTTTTCTGCTACGTCCAACAGTCAACTTCTTTGTGGCCAAATTTCTAACAGTATAAACATTGAATATTGCTCTTGTACTGACGGAATTCACCAATTTGGTTTCTACCTCTGCCGCTACCACCATGGTCTTGACCACGAAAATTACCTCTGCCATGTCCACGCCGTGCTGAGTTTTCTGCTTTTCCCTTGTAGCCAAACTTCCCCCTTAGCCTGGAATGACTTCTCTTGAACTTTCTCAGGGACCTATTTATCCTATCTTCATGAGCTAGCAAGGAACTCATTAGTTCATTGAAAGAATAGGTAGATAGGTCCTTAAATTCCTCAATTACAGTAACAACATGCTCAAATTTTGTGGTTAAACTTCTCAGCACTTTAGACACAACAATCTGATTAATCAATTTTCTCACTGCAGGACCTCACCCTAACATAGCAGAGGTTCTAGACAAATATCCTTGCACAGATTCATTTTGATTCATGAACAATGTTTTAAAATCACGTGGGAGAGTTTGTAATTTAATAGTAATTACCTTTATCATCTCCGAAGTTCTCTTGCTTCAGGATCTCCATGCTCGTTTGGAAGTCTCAGCTGCTGATATGCGAGGAAATAGAACTTGGAAAGAAACAATGCGAGAGAAAAAATAGGGCACTAGCTAGTTTAGCACTAACCCATGACCTGCTAACTCACTATTCACTAACATCAACTAATTAGGACTCCTAGAGCTAGTTAACTGGAAACATAACTAGAAGTACTGCCACTAACAGAATCATACTTTTGAATCAGTCAACTGACACGCTGGTGTTATATTATAGGAAGGATTTTTCTACTGAAACTTCACTTTTTCTTTTGAAGGTTCAGATACGTGTCCGTCTGCATTGCGAACCACTGCCAGAAGATGTTTTTAGACCAATAATTCAGGATAACTATTTTAAGGAATATCATTTCTGGTTTGAGCTAGATCATGCTCAATCCAGTAAATTGATATCACAGCTGTCATCCCATGCATATTCTCCGAGTAGCAAACCAAATTATCCAGCACCCCGGAGAACTATAATCCAAACATCACCTGCGAATAACAAGCTTGCAGAAAATAGATTTTCTGAACCGCAAAACTTGAAATATAAGCAATCCATTTCCATTGATTCTCAAGGTGCAGTGGATGAGAAGAATTATATATATATGAAACTTAAAGAAATAGCTCGTAATCGTGAATGGCCAGCGCTCTCAAGAAAAGGGCATGCAGAGGAAAACACCAATGAAGGGATAAGTTATAATGATGCTAGGATTGATCAAGAAGGTTTGATGGAACAACCTCCTGGAGAAGAGAATAATGAAGAAGGCGATTGTGACTTGGCTGGTTGTCCTCCTTTTGTAGCTCAGGTTCATCATCTTCTTGTAATATGTGCCAATTTTCATTAACCATGATAGAATTTCTGATATCTTATATGACTTCAATATCTCTGTTGTTGCAGCTGGTGAAAGAAGTGAAAGAACTGAATGCTTTCAAGGAAGAGCAAGCCCAAAAAATGACTGGCCTGGAGAAGAAGCTGGTAAACCTTATCTCTGTGTATAATTTCGGTCTTATGGTGACATATCAATTCTATACTAAAACAATGGAAGAGTGACATTTTTTAAAAAAGTTCCTAGTCTTTATATATATGTTGGAATAAGATCTGCAAACAAAAATAGGATCTTTTAGTACCAAGCTATCAATAGGTGATAAAAAGGAATTTTGTAACAAAATTAGGACTATCGGAGCTTATACGTAGGTAATCATTGAACAAGATAAACAAATTCAGAAAGGAGCTAGAGATTCTGCTTCTTCTTTTAAAGTAGATGAAATCATGATAATAATGAAGCCATAGAATTTGGTGACTTCAATATTCAGGATGATAAACCAAAGAAATGTTAGTATGATTTCTAAAAGAGGAAATAATAAGATTATCATCACGTAATTTCAGGTATGTAACTTGACAGGGAAAAGTATTATTGAACATCAGTTGCTATTTACTGTACAAAGAGTTAACAAACAAACTAATAGAAATTGAATATTTATAGGAGAGATTATACGCTTTATCCGAGGGATAGGGCTGATCTGTATGGAGATGGATTTTCTGAACATTCTTTTATTGTTCCGGGAGGGGATTATTATTATAAATACAGTAAAGAAAGCATCTTAGCTCATATTGAGTTTCATGTTTAAAAGACTCTTATTGGTGTTGGGGAAATGGAATGCTGCCAAGAAGTCTGCATTCTGTTCAACAACAGTGATTATTCATTTTACATTCGGAGACTGTTCAGTTTGGGTATAAGTTTTCTTATGCAAATATCGTTTCTATATCCTACTTGGTAGAAGTCTTTGCATCCTATACAGACTCTTCCATGTTTAGTTATTGTTGTTTGGGAGGAATCAGAAAATGTCCCTTGACCAAAAGGAAAAGACCTTAGATTCTTGATCCATAAGGCTTTATCAAATACAAAAAAAGATGTATGTATCAGTGTATATTCTTATGCCGATTTCAAGGATTTCAATAATTATCCAATTTGATGCTTCATATTGTGTCTGTTCTCTTTCTAAATGATTTACTGGTTTTTGTTCTCTTCATACCTACCTGAATACATGATGTGCAGAAGTGAAATCTGATGTTTTCCCCCTTTTTTATTTCCTTGTCTTCACATGGAATTCAGGCTAATGCACAAGAAGAAATCAAACTGCTAAAAGGTAGATGTGTGATGTTGGAGTCCACAAATCCCTCTCGTACACACGATAGTAAAAATGTGGTTGAGTCAGCCGATATATTGTGTGATGAGTCAATCATCCTAGCTGGAGGATTTGATGGTAATCGCTGGCTATCAGCCTTGGACTTGTACTCACCTTTGGGTGATGTTTTAAAGCCACTTAAGCCAATGAGTTCATTTCGGTCGTATTTTGCAATTGCAAATCTGAATAGAGAAGTCTATGTATTTGGTGGCAAATTTGAGAAGTTGTGGGACAACACAGGTAATGCCATTAGTCCCTCCCTTCACATACCCTACTCCCCCTTTCTCTTAAGTTGCTGATACTGATGCCACTCTATTCTTGTGAAGCTGAATCATATAACCCAGCCAATGATATGTGGACTGTGCATTCTAATTTGAAAAATAGAAAGAGTAACTTATCTGGAGCTACTTTGAAGGACAAGATATTTGCAATGGGTGGTGGAAATGGGACTGAATACCTTGCAGAAGTTGAAATGTATGATCCTCAAGTAGGTCGATGGATTCCTTCAAGATCCATGCGGCAGAAGGTCAATTCTATTCCTTGCTTAAATTTCGATAGAGATACTTTTAAAGGGACAAAAAGCATGTGAACAACTTTAGACTTATTTGTTCAAAGTGCTCATATAATCTCCTCTGACATGGATTGTCTACCATTCATGCAGCGATTTTCTCTTGCAGCAACAGAACTCAATGGTGCATTATATGCTGTTGGTGGATTTGATGGAGACAAATATTTGGCGTAAGTTATTACTGAATTGCTGTTTTCTTATTTCTTTATAGTGTATGCCCCAAAGGAGCTTGACATTTGGGCTTCATTACCTAAGAAATGAGAGTTGCTTGTAGCTTTCCAAAACGCGGTCTTTTTTAGTGCTAAAGTTGTTCTGATAGAATTCTACAACTACTTTTATTTCATTGAATCGGAAGAGTAGTTGAGTCTTGGTTTTCAGTTTTCTGCTGTGTTTCTCCTGTAGCATATTTCTTATTAGCTTTCACCGCAGGACTGCTGAAAGGTTTGACCCCAGAGAACATGCTTGGACAAAAATTGAGAGTATGAGCACAAAAAGAGCATATCATGCATTGGTTCCTTTGGGGGGAAGTTGTATGTTGACCTCTTCTCGCTTCTTTGCAGTCTATATCTTTGGTCCCATTTTTCTTCTTGTTATTCATTTTTAGCTTCATGGTTGTTCTTTAGATATGCACTTGGTGGCTCTGATGGATCTCAAATAATGCCAAGCGTTGAGATATATGATCCCCGTCAGGGAAGATGGATGATTGGGGAACCTATGAACTACTCAAGGGTTTATGTAGCTGCTGCTGCTCTAAAGGAGTCCATTTATGTCATTGGAGGGGCTCAATCAGATAATGAAGTACTAGACACGGTACATAATATTATTTATTTCATTGTCTTGCTATGCATAGATTCTATTATCTATGTGGTTCTGTTAAGCGATACTACTCTTTGTTATTGTAGATTGAACGTTACAAGGAAGGCACAGGTTGGGAAATAACCAACTTGAGTGGTGTCAGGAAAAGGTGCTTGTCCTCTGCTATAGTTTTGGAGGAAGATTAAAATCTGCATTCTTAAGTACTCAATTGTTCAATATCTGCTGTTTTGCTCTAGTGGATAGACATAAAAGCTTGAAATCATCTTAAACATTCAGTGAACTTTTCCTCCGTATAAGAAAACAGAAAATGGTCAAGCTTATAGCCAATGCATGGTATAGCTTTGTAGTAGCATGACTGTATTACAGACAGTTCTCTGCAGCCTCTTTCTAAGGCAAAACTTGTTCACAATACTTCATTGTTTTTTCATCATTAAACTTATTGTCTATCATAAAATCAGGGTATTGAGTGTTTGGAGGTTTTTGATGATCAAATACTTAGTCGTTTCTATCACAGAGCATTAAACGTTAAAACGCAATAATGTCCAACATGTTGAAAGAATTGGGAACCTGGCGTTGCCTTTCGTGTAAATATATCTTTTGTCACAGTACATGATACTATATCAATGCTGGTTTGAGAAAATAGACACATAGTACATGATTTTTGTTTAAACTCTAATTATATAATGTGTCTAGTAGTAAAATACAGTACTGCTATGTGCAATTATCTTTTCAACTCCAAAAACAAACACCAGAGTATCTTTTATATGTTTTTGTTTTACTGAATGGGAAGGAGAAGCAGATAGGAAAAAAAAAGCTAAAAGAGGAACTTCATTAAGGTGTTTAAGGGATTCGTAAAAGTAGTGTCGACTACATTCAGATTCATGAGAGAGAGTTGCTCGGATGGTAAGTACCCCTCACTTCCAACCCGAAAGTTGCGAGTTCTAGCCGCATTGTATTATGCTTTAAGCCTTGAACTCACGAGACATAAGGCACCAAATCTGTCGCCTTTTTATTAAAAGTTTCACACCTATGCAAACAAGGATTTGAGAGTTGAAATCACTTGGCATGTCATGTGGTAAAATTATGAATGTATTTAAGTTTTAGTTAAGCAAGTAGAAAAGTATTTTTAAAACTTCAATACTCTCCCATCCATTTTTATTTGTTATGGTTTCACATTTTATCATGCATTTTTTCATGAGTATATGAAAAATTGAACTTATAGTACTTTTTGTATAGGTTTTGAATATCTAAATTTTTTATTTAAAATATCAAATTAGTATAATCTAATTTAACTTTGAAAATAAATCAAATAAAACTTTCAAAAAGCACAACATGACAATTGAAGATGAACGAATGGAGTAATTAGAAACGAAACTACTAATTCACCACTTCTCTAGTTCTCTTTATTATTTATAAGTTAAAATGATAATCTCCGTTGATCTGAGGACATTAGTCATTACTAATAAGGGTGTACATAGGTTGGTTCGCTTATTCATTAAAGAAATCTTAATTAATTATGTCAGTTTATTAAATCTAAAAAATCAAATCAAACCACATAAAGTCAGTTTTTTTGAAAAAAAATTCGATTTTCTGTGGTTTATTGAAAAAGAGGTCAAATATTTTTTTTACAAGCTAAACTTAAAAATGTTAAATTAATAGAAATTTCTGAAAAAACAATAAAATTCACATGAGTAAAAAATATTTTTTTAAAAAAATATCAACGTTCATTATATTAAATTAATAAGCTTAAAGGCTAGAAGAAAACTTAATACAAAACAAAATTTTTACAAAGTAAATTGTTAACTTCAAATTTGAAAAACTATAACAATATGATTGTTAACTTCGGATCTTAATACAAAATAAAATATTACAATCTTTACAAACCCAAATTTTAAATAAAATGTATTATATATAAACATTGAAAACTATAAACTAACTAAAAATATATCAATAAAGTAGATTATAAATACTCCCTCTGTTTAAAAAAGGATGACCTACTTTGACTCGAAACGGAATTTAAGAAAAGAAATAAGACTTTTTAATTTTGTGGTTCTAAATTAAAATTATGTCAAATATACCAAATTGCCCTTTAATCTTGTGGTCTTAAACATGCCACGTGAAAAGTTAAAGTTTTGCCAAAAAAGTAAAAGGGGACATTATTTTTGAAACAAACTAAAAAGGAAATATGAACATTCTTTTTTAAACGGAAGGAGTAATATTTTTTAGCTATAAATAAAATTAAATTATATATATATATATATATACTCTAATTTGATCGAAATTGCTGTTACAATATTTTTTTTATTTAATTTGATTCTTCAATTCAATTTGATGTTACGATTTGACTTGTATATTCTTTATTACGAATATAAAAGGAAAAATTAAAAGAAGTTAGGGGTTTATTCAGTAAAACAAAAAACATCAATGAAGCAAATTGCAAAAGGTATACAACTTAGGGGTGCAAAACACACATTTCTCAAAAAAAAAAAAAAACAATCTTCTTTTTATTTGGTTGAGAAAAAACGAATTTGCATTGTGTGAGATTCCAAATTTTGAGGGTTTTTTCACAGTGACTCGAGAACAGCTAAGGAAGAAGAAGAAGAAAATGCCGTGCCTTAACATTTCTACAAATGTGAACTTGGAAGGAGTTGATACTTCCTCCGTACTTTCTGAAGCTACCTCCACTGTTGCCAAACTCATCGGCAAACCAGAAGCTGTATGTTGTACTTCTCCCTTCTTGTTTTGTGTTGTATTTTGAACTTGTACAGGTAATAATGTTTCAATTGTTTGTGTTCTCTTTTTGGGTTGAGTCTTTAAGTGTTTGGACAGTTACCCAGATGTTCAATTGTTTGGGATTTAATTTTGCTGAGGGTTTATCGGAAATAAGGGAGGAGTAAGGTCTGTGTACACACTACTCTCCTGATTTTTGTTGTTTTCATCTATGCTATTATGGGTACAAAGAATTTTTATCTTTTTCAGTTCAATAGCAAGTGAAAACAAAAGAAAACTTGGAATAATGCTGCGAAATGATGACTGACTTTTTATAGCACGAGTAGATCAGTACATCGGGTTTTCAGTCTGAACTTTAAAATTCTGGTCTAAAACACTTCTTAACCATTTGTGTGGTACAGAAATTGGGACAAATGGAGTATTTATATACAAGTATTTTACCAAAAAGTAGAGAACTTGAACCAAAATATGGTACTCTTCAAATTACACACAATCTTCTATATAAGTAGGGATATTTTTGTGTGTGCAACAAAAATTAACTGAGAACAAATGCTATTCTTCAAGTATACGACGGCATTTTTAGATTCCCTTCAAAAGCTCCTGCTATCCTTTATAGTGTTTCCTTTTACATGACACATTATTACTAGGGGGACAATATCCGATATCCTATGATCCTGTTATTATGTGCTGCATGCCGAACCAATTCAATATATCCATCACAATCATGTAGTCACCTGCCAACAATATGTGGTAATCCACACCTTTGCCTGATCTTTTACTCAGAAAGAACAGGCTAACATATGCAATCCTCTTTTCCAACTTACAACTTAGATTAGTTCCCTTTGTTGCCAACCAAGCTAGAGATGCATCTTTTGAGGGTCCCTAGAAATCCAACTGATATGTGCAGGAAGTCCAACTTCCCTCATTAACAGCTTGTAGTAGTATGGCTTCATTGAGAGAACTCTACACTGCTCGGCTTCCATCTCCGCAGTGCTGACTATTGAGATGACAAAGTTTATAGTTAGAAGTATCTTAAAGATGTTCAGGAAAACCACAACTGAAAGAAAAATCTGATTGACTCACAAATGTAGTAGAAATTTACGTGCTTAAACTTGACCAGAGTAGCACTCCCTCTGTTTCATTTTATATTACATTCTTCCCTTGTTAGTCTGCCAAAAGAAATGGGACCATTTTATATTTGAAAGCTCTTTAACTTTTACCCTCAATGAGGCTTTATAGCATAGAAATGTCATCACAGTATTTCTGGTTAAAAATATTTTAAAATGCTTGGGAATAAATCATGATAATGAAAAATGCGTTTGACTTCCCTTCTCCTTCTCAAAAATGCATTTGAGTTTCAGACCCTTTTTTCGAGATAGCTGAAGTGGAAAGGATTATAATCAAGTTCATGGGGAAAACGAAATATAAGGTGGCTCTCATTTTCCCTATGGTAGAGTTAGCAATGCTCGTTGCTTGTGCTGATATTTTGTATCATGTTGTTGTGAAGCAATGTAAGAGTGAAATGTGTTTAGACTCGTGATTTTTGTGTTTTAAGTGCTAAGAATGTGATGTCTCTAGTTTCGAACTTTCAAACTTCTAAATGTTGGTAATGAGCAATTTCTTTCTTTTAGGTTGGCCGTTGTAGTAAAGCTATGGAATAACATACTCATGAGCTTTTGTGTTTAAGTGATTAAGGAATAGGATGTCTAGTTTCCAAACTATAAAACTTCTAGATGTTGGTAATGAGCAACTGCTCTCTTTTATTTTGGACTTAAGGTGGCACACTTCTTCTTAACAGCACTTTGGGTCTTAATGTATTAGCCTCAATGAATGATGAGTTTTATCTTGTATGGCTAATTGCTACTTACTCTGATTAAGACCTCATGTTTTGACACAATGTGCTTCTGGTAGTTGTTTGAGATCATTTAGACATTTACCAAACATTTTCCAGTTTCACAATTCTTACTCCTGCTAACCTGCAACATTTTTTTTTTCACTTCCACACCTGTCTTATAAAATGATAATCAGGATCACAAAGGAAGACCTCAAATCAAGAATGAGAAAAATACATATCCACTGAGTTTTGACCTGTGTGCCAACTTGGCCTTAGGGATTATCTGCTTAAGAAAAAGAACAAGTAAATATTTACAAATCATAAATACTTCTATCCTTGGATCCATCACTTGGGATAGGAAGGAAAAGATAGAACAGAAACATGAGTAGCATAGAATAGTTTGGCTTCGAAATGCACATTTCTTTCTTGAAGCTTATTGTCGGTCAATATCATTATTTTGTTGATCAGTTTGACGGAATAATATGTAAAGGAAAGAATAGAAGAAAGGGCCCAGGGTGTGGCCTAGTGGTCAATGAAGTGAGTTGAGAACCATGAGGTCTCACGTGCAAATCCCAGGTGAGACAAAACACACAAGGTGATTCTGCCCCTGAAGAATTGGGACAGTTGAGGAAAATCAACTTGTGTTCTAGTAAGTTTTTGAAATTACTGCAATGAATTAACCTTTATTTTAGCAATTTTTTTCAATGACCAAGGATGCTTTTAAGGTAATTCTGCCCCTGAAGAATTGTCTCTAGAAATTCTTACAGGGTTAGACTTTGTAGTTAATGTTCTACAAGCTATTAGCTTTACAAGATAATCAGTATCTTGCTTGATGAATTCATAAGTCTCACCTAGTAGAAACTAGAAAGTAATTGCCTCTTTCTAGAAAATGCATTAGCGGATGAACATTTTAGCATGTAACTGATCATGTTTTGCCTTTAGTCTCTCTTGAGGGGCTCAATTGACATGCTTTATCATCCCTTTTGTGTTTGTTGTTTGGTTTCTCTGTAGTACAGTAATATTGCTTTCATTGTGCAGTATGTCATGATTGTGTTGAAGGGATCTGTTCCCATGGCTTTTGGGGGTACAGAACAGCCCGCTGCCTATGGAGAGTTGGTCTCCATTGGGGGTTTAAATGCTGATGTCAACAAGAAACTCAGTGCTGCAATAGCTGACATACTTGAGACTAAATTGTCTATTCCCAAATCTCGATTTTTCCTGAAATTCTATGATACTAAGGTATGTGCCAGGCTTCATAGTCCATCAAGGATGAGTAAATTCCCCGCATATCTCTCATTGCATTCTTCCTGTTTGTTTAGGCCCATCAAAGTCAAGAATATGCACAATGTCTTCATGCTTTACACCAGTACTAGATCATGTAAATAAACTTTCACTGTCTAAGAACACTAGAAGTTTTTGTACTTCTCCGATTCCTCAAGTATTTGTGAACATAATGTTCTACTTTAGGAGTGTCGGTCATATAAGTATCCCGTCCTAAATCTGACAAAACTGATAACTACTGCTCTATTTTGCAGGGTTCCTTCTTTGGCTGGAATGGATCTACCTTCTGAATTTCCATTTCATTTCACAATTGGCCATCTTTGCGCCACTTATAAACTGTATGTATGTGGTTGGATCTGTATCAGCCAAGTAACTTCGTATTAAATCTTTCTTTGTAAAACTTGGAATGATGAACGTCTGGTCCTTGTGAATGTTGGAATTATCCTGCATCTAAGCCTTTGATGTGATCATCGAAACATTGTCTTGAATATGAGGTCTGAGCTATCAGCCCTCTTTCGCGTTCATGTCTTTGTTTCATCCATGTTTTCTGTCTCTCTGTTCCATATTTGTTGCATACCTATCTGAAGATTGCCAATGGTTCTGCTTGTTAGCAGAGAATCATTTCACATGTTTCATGATCTTAGAATGTAAAATACAATGTGCTTTTAATGTATTTTTTTCAATTATGCTATTAATTCTATCAATTGCATTAATTGTGAAAAAAAATATTTAATTACTTATATCCCATTCACATCACCTAGGTGTTTTTCAATTATAAAAAAGTTTTTCCTTTTTTTTTTCTTCTATTTAAATGTCAAAGAGTTATATTCACATATTTCGTCCCTTGGTAATATGCTCTTAATAAACTCAAAAAATAGTTTTTTTTTCTCCACCAAAAAAAAAAAAAGAAACTTCCAATCAACTTTGCCAAACAACGTCAACCTCTATATTTCCTGTCAAAATAAAAAGACATTGTTTGATATATTAAACTTTCATTTATTTTAATTTATTATGTGAATTTGGGCTTAAAATTTTTAAAATAAAATTATAGTAAAGTTACTATTAGGGTTGCAGCTAGTTTTGGTTTTATCAAACTTCAATTTGGTTTTACAATTTTCGATTTTAGAAAAGTGTGCATCCTATACAAATTCAAAATAATTCGGTTCAATTTGATTCGATGTTTTGAATCAATTTTTCGGAGCGAATAAAAAATAAAAAGAGGACAAAATCAATGTAAAAGATATTTAAAAATTTTAAACTATGTTAAGGAATGGTGTGTCTCGTCATAAAATACATATTGTGCTAACTACTATATTTATCTTTTTCAAGAACATTGTGCCTCCAACTACTTCTCGAGAAAAACAAGAACGAAGACAGGTTCTTTTACATGTTTTTTTCAGAACTCTATGTTGGGTGCTCTAATGCGCCAGATCCATAGGCTAATACATACGAAAAATCGAGGAAAAGATGTATAATTCCTAAAATGGGCCAGCAAATGAGGAAATAAATATTAAAAAATGGGGTGAGTATATACATGGTGGTTCTCCAACTCATTACGGAATAAAGTTTTTTCAGAAAAAGTTTTTGGATGCTCCGAGGCGCCAAATTCATGGGCTAATTCACACGAAATATCAGAAAATTTGCATAATTTCTAAAAATGGGTATGTAAATACAAAAATAGGCGTTAAAATGGGTTGAATATACGTGGTGGTTCCTCCAACTCATTAAGAGCTGATATAACCCTTGTTAATAAAGTGACTCATATATACCCCTACTTGTAAACAAATGACTCACACATACCTTTTTCCTCTAACGGAAATGAAAAAAATAATTTTAATCTAAATTTTTATTTTTCTTTTCTAAAAAATATAATCTCGTATTAGTAAATTTAATCCTCGTCAAACATTTTTTTTTGACTTTTTTTTGTTTCTATGACTAATTTATAATTATTATTTTGATAATGAAATTTATTTATGTTTCACTAATATTCATGTAAAACTTATTGTAGATGACCAAATATTTTATTCAAAAACAAAATTAAATAATACACACAAAAAAAATAGTTTAAATTTTTTTTCTTTAAACTAAGGAATGAAAGAAAAAAATTAAATAAGAATAAGAAACTCAAATAATTATAATAAAAAAAGTTCAAAAAATAATTTATGTATGAAAAAAATTAAAATATACGTTGAACTTTGATAGAAGAATCATATATACCCCTAAATAATTTTTTAAAAAAATTAGTTTGAATAAATATAAATTTAAAACTAATTTTTTAACTTCCGTTAAATGAAGGGTATATGTGAGCCATTTTGTAACGACAGGGGTATATGTGAGCCGTTTGTATAACGGTAAGGGAATATATGAGCCACTTTTATAACGAGGGGTATAAGAGCTCCAAATGACAAAGTTGAGGGGTATATCAAACCCTTTTCCCTAAAAAAATTCAGAAAATTTTTGGGTACTCAAATGTGCCAGATCATGGGCACACGAAAAATAGAGGAGTTCATAAATTCCTAAAAAAGGCATGTAAATGTGGAAATGGGCGTCAGAAAAATTGTGTCAGCATTCGTAGTGATTCCCCAACTCATTATTGAGATCCTGAGATAAATTTTTCAGAAATTCCTTTCGGGTGCTCTAAAGTGTCAGATTTGTTGGCTAATAATACACACAAAATTTGAGAAATTTTTGTATTTTCTAAAAAAGTCCTGTAAATGCGGAAATAAGCGTTAAAAATGGAGTGAGTATATGTGGTGGTTCCCCAATTCATTACTGAGGTCCTCCTTACATTATTTCATAAAAAAAAATTTGGATGCTACAAGGCGCCAGATCCATGAGTTAATACACAAAAATCGATTAACTTGGGTAATTCCTAAAAAAGATCTTTAAATGCAAAAATGAGCATTAAATATGGTATGTGTGTTCATGGTGGTTCCCCAACTCGTTACGGAGTTCTTGATAAAGTTTTTTCAGAATTTCTTTTGAGTAATTTATATATAAAAAAAAAGGTCATGTAAATGCGGAAATAGGCGTTAAGAAAATGGTGTGAGTATACATGGTGATTCCCCTACTTATTACGAAGGTCCTCATAAAGTTCAGAAGAAAATTTGGGTGTTCGGAGGCCCTAGATCTATGGGTTAATGCACAAAATAACTGCTAATTCCTAAAAAGGGTCGATAAATACGGAAATAGGCGTTAAAAATGGTGTTAGTATACGTGATGGTCCCCATCTCATTACACAGGTCCTCATAAAGTTTTTTTTTTTTTTTTAAAAAAATAAGGTGCTCTGAGGCGCTAGACTTATGGGCTAATGCACACGAAAAATCGAGGAATTGAGGTAATTCCTACAAAAATGGTTATACATGAGGAAATAAGAATTAAAAATGGTGTGAGTATATGTGGTGGTTCCGCAACTCATTAAGAGGTCCTTACAAAAAAATTGTCGGTGCTCCCAAGCGCCAGATCCATTGGCTAATACACACGAAATATTGAGGAAATGTGGTAATTTCTAAAAAGGCGACTGTAAATCCTGAAATATAGGTGTTAAAAATGGTGTGAGTATACGTGGTGATTTCCTAACTCATTAGAGAGTTTCTCATAATTTTTCAGAGAGAAACTTTGGGTGCTCTGAGGCATCTGATCCATGAGATAATACACACGATTTTTTTTAAAAATTTAGTTAAATTCTAAAAAAAGACTTGTAAATTCGGAAGTAGGCATTAAAAATATATTTATACTGGTGGTTCCCCAACTCATTACGGGAGGTCCTCATAAATTTTATATAAAAAAAAATTTGGGTGCTTGAAGCACGAGATCCATGGGATGATACACATAAAAAAACAATGTATCGCGGTAATTCTTAGAAAAATGGCATGTAAATGCAAAATAGACATTTAAAAATGGTGTGAATGTAAATGGTAGTTGCTCAACTCATTACACAAGTCTTAATAAAAACTTTTCAGTATACATTTTTGGGTGCTCCTGAGAGCCTGATCCAGACACATGAATAATCGAGAATATCAGTAATTTCTAAAAATGACTTGTAAATGAGGAAACGACTGTTAAAATGGTGTGAGTATATGTGGTGGTTCCCCAATTAATTATGGAAGGTCCCTCATAAAGTTTTTTTTTTTCCAGAAAAAAGGTTTGCAAATGCGGAAATTGACGTTAAAAAAATGATACGAGTATAAGTAAAGGTTACCAAATCCATACAGAGGTCCTTATAAAATATTAGGAAATTTGAGCAATTTTCTTTAAAAAGGGTTTGTAAATGCGAAAAGGGGTTCATAAAGTTTTTTAAGAAAAAAATTATAGGTGCTTCTAGCGAATGATCCATGGGCTAATACACACAAAAATTATTGAATTTGGACGATTATTAAAAAAGAGCTTGTAAGTGCGGACGTGGGGGACGTTCAAAGTGAGTATACATGAAAGTTCCCCAATTCATTACAAATGTCCTCATAAAATTTTTTGAGAAAGTTATTTTGGTTCTTCGGGTGCAAGATTCCTGGGCTAATACAAGAAAAATTGGGAACTTGGGCGATTTTAAAAAAAATGCTTATAAATGCGAAAATGGGTGTTTAAAATTTGATTTGAGTATACGCGAAGGTTCCCCAAATCATTACGAAGGTTCTCCTTAAGATTTTTGAGAAAATTATATTAGTTCTTTGGGCACCAGATTCCATGGGCTAATACACACGAAAAAATAGAAAATTTAGACGATTCTTAAAATAAAGCGTGTAAATGCATAAATGAGTGTTAAAAAATGGTGTGATTATATGTGAAGATTTTCAACTCATTACAAAGTTCCACATAAAAAATTTTGAGAAAATCTTTTTGGGAGCGCTAGGCGCTAGATCTATGGGCTAATACACACAAACAATTGAAGAATTTGGCGATTCTTTAAAAAGGGTTTGTAAACGCAAAATTGAGAATTAAAGAATGGTGTGAGCATACGCATTCCGAGCGCCTGACCCATGGGCTAATATACACGAAATACGAGAAATTTAGGCAATTTTGAAAAAAGAACTTGTAAATGCAGAAAGAAGCGTTAGAAAATTGTGAGAGTATAAGTGGAGGTTTCCCAACACATTACAGAGATTCTCATAAAGTGTTTTGAGAAAAATATTTTGGTTGCTTCGGGCGCCATACCCATAAGCTAATTCAGACAAATAATCACAAATTTTGGGCAATTCTTAAGAAAAGGGCCTGTAAATACGGAAAATACACTATAAAAACTGGTGTGAGTATACGTGTAGTTTCCTCAACTCATTACAGAGGTCCTCATAATATTTTGAGAAAATAATTTTGGGTACTTTAGGTGTCATATCAATGAGGTAATACACATGAAAAATTGAGGAATTTGAGCGATTCTTAAAAAAGGCCTGTAAATACAAAAAAGTGCGTTAAAAAATAGTGTGAGTATACGTGAAGTGGTTGGTCAAATTTCAAAAAGTAGGTCATAATTATAAGTTTTATTAGAAGTGTATTTGGCACATAAGAGACCACTCACCAATCATATCAATATTAATAAATGTGTACCTGATGAGCTAATACAAACGAAAAATGTGGGAATGTAGGGATTTTATAAACAAGGACTTGAAAATGTGGAAATGACATTAGAAATGGTGAGTATACATGCGTGAAAGTTCCCTAAATCTTTATGGAGCCCTACATAAAGTTTTATGAGAAATATTTGTGTGGTATAAGCGCCATGTTGATGGGCTAATACACATGAAAAATCGATTCTTAAAAATGGTGTGTGCATGAGTGAAGGTTTTTCCAACTCATTACAAAAATACTCATAAAGTTTTTTGGAAATTTTTTTATGTGCTCTAGGCGCTAAATCAATGGTCTAATACACAACTCATTAAGCAGGTCCTCATAAAGTTTTTTAAGAATTTTTTTGAGGCGCTCTTGTCGCAGTTCCATAGATTAATACACATAAAAAATTAGGAAATTTGAACAATTTTCTTAAAAAAGGTTTTTAAATGCGAAAAGGGTTTCATAAAGTTTTTAAAGAAAAAAATTATAGGTGCTTTTAGCGAATGATCAATGGGCTAATACACACAAAAATTATTGAATTTGGACGATTATTAGAAAAGGGCTGGTAAATGCGGACGTGGGGGGCGTTCAAAGTGAGTATACATGAAAGTTCCCCAATTCATTACAAATGTCCTCATAAAGTTTTTTGAGAAAGTTACTTTGGGTTTTTCGGGTGCAAGATTCCTGGGCTAATACAAGAGAAATTGGGAACTTGGGCGATTTTTAAAAAAATGCTTATAAATGCGAAAATGGGTGTTTAAAATTTTGTTTGAGTATACGCGAAGGTTCCCCAAATCATTACGAAGGTTCTCATTAAGATTTTTGAGAAAATTATATTAGTTCTTTGGGCACCAGATTCCATGGGTTAATACACACGAAAAAATAGAAAATTTAGGCGATTCTTAAAATAAAGCGTGTAAATGCATAAATGAGTGTTAAAAAATGGTGTGATTATAAGTGAAGATTTTCAACTCATTACGGAGTTCCACATAAAAAATTTTGAGAAAATCTTTTTGGGTGCGCTAGGCGCTAGATCTATGGGCTAATACACACAAAAAATTGAAGAATTTGGCGATTCTTTATAAAGGGTTTGTAAACGCAAAATTGGGCATTAAAGAATGGTGTGAGCATACGCATTCCGAGTGCCTGATCAATGGGCTAATATACACGAAATACGAGAAATTTAGGCGATTTTGAAAAAAGAACTTGTAAATGCAGAAAGAAGCGTTAGAAAATTGTAAGAGTATAAGTGGAGGTTCTCCAACGCATTACAGAGATTCTCATAATCACAAATTATTTTGGTTGCTTCGAGCGCCATACCCATAAGCTAATTCACACAAATAATCACAAATTTATGGCAATTCTTAAGAAAAGGGCTTGTAAATACGGAAAATACACCATAAAAACTGGTGTGAGTATATGTGTAGTTTCCTCAACTCATTACAGAGATCCTCATAATATTTTGAGATAATAATTTTGGGTACTTTAGGCGTCATATCAATGAGGTAATACACATGAAAAATTGAGAAATTTGGGCGATTCTTAAAAAAGGCCCGTAAATATAAAAATGTGCGTTAAAAGATGATGTGAGTATACGTGAAGTGGTTGGTCAAATTTCAAAAAGTAGGTCATAATTATAAGTTTTATTAGAAGTGTATTTGGCACATAAGAGACCACTCACCAATCATATCAATATTAATAAATGTGTACCTGATGAGCTAATACAAACGAAAAATGTGGGAATGTAGGGGATTTATAAACAAGGACTTGAAAATGTGGAAATGACATTAGAAATGGTGAGTATACATGCGTGAAAGTTCCCTAAATCTTTGAAAAATCGATTCTTAAAAATGGTGTGAGCATGAGTGAAGGTTTTTCCAACTCATTACAAAAATAGTCATAAAGTTTTTTGGAAATTTTTTTATGTGCTCTAGGCACTAAATCAATGGGCTAATACACAACTCATTAAGGAGGTCCTCATAAAGTTTTTTAAGAATTTTTTTGGGGTGCTCTTGTCGCCAGTTCCATAGATTAATACACATAAAAAATTAGGAAATTTGAACAATTTTCTTAAAAAAGGGTTTGTAAATGCGAAAAGAGTTTCATAAAGTTTTTTAAGAAAAAAATTATAGGTGCTTTTAGCGAATGATCCATGGGCTAATACACACAAAAATTATTGAATTTGGACGATTATTAGAAAAGGGCTTGTAAGTGCGGACGTGGGGGACGTTCAAAGTGAGTATACATGAAAGTTCCCCAATTCATTACAAATGTCTTCATAAAGTTTTTTGAGAAAGTTACTTTTGGTTCTTCGGGTGCAAGATTCCTGGGCTAATAAAAGAGAAATTGGGAACTTGGGCGATTTTTACAAAATGCTTATGAATGCGAAAATGGGTGTTTAAAATTTGGTGTGAGTATATGTGAAGATTCCCCAAATCATTACGAAGGTTCTCATTAAGATTTTTGAGAAAATTATATTAGTTCTTTGGGCACCAGATTCCATGGGCTAATACACACAAAAAATTAGAAAATTTAGGCAATTCTTAAAATAAAGCGTGTAAATGCACAAATGAGTGTTAAAAAATGGTGTGATTATATGTGAAGATTTTCAACTCATGACGGAGTTCCATATAAATATTTTTGAGAAAATCTTTTTGGGTGCGCTAGGCGCTAGATCTATGGGCTAATACACACAAAAAATTGAAGAATTTGACGATTCTTTAAAAAGGGTTTGTAAACGCAAAATTGGGCATTAATGAATGGTGTGAGCACACGCATTCTGACCGCCTGATCCATGGGCTAATATACACGAAAGACGAGAAATTTAGGCGATTTGGAAAAAAGAACTTGTAAATGCAGAAATAAGCATTAGAAAATTGTGAGAGTATAAGTGGAGGTTCCTCAACGCATTACAGAGATTCTCATAAAGTGTTTTGAGAAAAACATTTTGGTTGCTTCGGGAGCCATACCCATAAGCTAATTCACACAAATAATCACAAATTTTGGGCAATTCTTAAGAAAAGGGCTTGTAAATAAGGAAAATACACTATAAAAACTGGTGTGAGTATACATGTAGTTTCCTCAACTCATTACAGAGGTCCTCATAATATTTTGAGAAAATAATTTTGGGTACTTTAGGCGTCAGATCAATGAGGTAATACACATGAAAAATAAAGAAATTTGGGCGATTCTTAAAAAAGGCCTGTAAATACAAAAATGTGCGTTAAAAAATGGTGTGAGTTTCGTGAAGTGGTTGGTCAAATTTCAAAAAGTAGGTCATAAATATAAGTTTTATTAGAAGTTATTTGGCACATAAGAGACCACTCACCAATCATATCAATATTAATGAATGTGTACCTGATGAGCTAATACAAACGAAAAATGTGGAAATGTAGGAGATTTATAAACAAGGACTTGAAAATGTGGAACTGACATTAGAAATGGTGAGTATACATGCGTGAAAGTTCCCTAAATCTTTATGGAGCTCTACATAAAGTTTTATGAGAAATATTTGTGTGGTATAAGCGCCATTTTGATGGGCTAATACACATGAAAAATCGATTCTTAAAAATGGTGTAAGCATGAGAAAAGGTTTTTCCAACTCATTACAAAAATTTCATAAAGTTTTTTGGAAATTTTTTTATGTGCTCTAGGCACTAAATCAATGGGCTAATACACAACTCATTAAGGAGGTCCTTATAAAAATTTTTAAGAATTTTTTTTGGGGTACTCTTGTCGCCAGTTCCATAGATTTATACACATAAAAAATTAGGAAATTTGAACAATTTTCTTAAAAAAGGGTTTGTAAATGCGAAAAGGGTTTCATAAAGTTTTTTAAGAAAAAAATTATAGGTGCTTTTAGCGAATGATCCATGGGCTATTACACACAAAAATTATTGAATTTGGACGATTATTAGAAAAGGGCTTGTAAATGCGGACGTGGGGGACGTTCAAAGTGAGTATACATGAAAGTTCCCCAATTCATTACAAATTTCCTCATAAAGTTTTATAAGAAGGTTACTTTGGGTTCTTCGGGTGCAAGATTCCTGGGCTAATACAAGAGAAATTGGGAACTTGGGCGATTTTTAAAAAATGCTTATAAATGCGAAAATGGGTGTTTAAAATTTGGTTTGAGTATACGTGAAGGTTCCCCAAATCATTACGAAGGTTCTCATTAAGATTTTTGAGAAAATTATATTAGTTCTTTGGGCACCAGATTCCATGGGCTAATACACACGAAAAATTAGAAAATTTAGGCGATTCTTAAAATAAAGCGTGTAAATGCATAAATGAGTGTTAAAAAATGGTGTGATTATAAGTGAAGATTTTCAACTTATTACGGAGTTCCATATAAACATTTTTGAGAAAAAAATTTTGGGTGCGCTAGGCGCTAGATCTATGGGCTAATACACACAAAAAATTGAAGAATTTGGCGATTCTTTAAAAAGGGTTTGTAAACGCAAAATTGGGCATTAAAGAATGGTGTGAGCAAATGCATTCCGAGTGCCTGATCCATGGGCTAATATACACGAAATACGAGAAATTTAGGCGATTTTTAAAAAAGAACTTGTAAATGCAGAAATAAGCGTTAGAAAATTGTGAGAGTATAAGTGGAGGTTCCCCAACGCATTACAGAGATTCTCATAAAGTGTTTTGAGAAAAATATTTTGGTTGCTTAGGGCGCCATACCTATAAGCTAATTCACACAAATAATCACAAATTTTGGGCAATTCTTAAGAAAAGGGCTTGTAAATACGGAAAATACACTATAGAAACGGGTGTGAGTATACGTGTAGTTTCCTCAGCTCATTACAGAAGTCCTCATAATATTTTTGAGAAAATAATTTTGGGTACTTTAGGCTTCAGATCAATTAGGTAATACACATGAAAAATTGAGGAATTTGGGCGATTCTTAAAAAAGGCTTGAAAATACAAAAATGTGCGTTAAAAAATGGTGTGAGTATACGTGAAGTGGTTGGTTAAATTTTAAAAAGTAGGTCATAATTATAAGTTTTATTAGAGGTGTATTTGACAAATAAGAGACCACTCACCAATCATATCAATATTAATGAATGTGTACTTGATGAGCTAATACAAACGAAAAATGTGGGAATGTAGGGGATTTATAAACAAGGACTTGAAAATGTGGAAATGACATTAGAAATGGTGAGTATATATGCGTGAAAGTTCCCTAAATCTTTATGGAGCTCTACATAAAGTTTTATGAGAAATATTTGTGTGGTATAAGCGCCAGGTTGATGGGCTAATACACATGAAAAATCGATTCTTAAAAATGGTGTGAGCATGAGTGAAGGTTTTTCCAACTCATTACAAAAATACTCATAAAGTTTTTTGGAAATTTTTTTTTATGTGCTCTAGGCGCTAAATCAACGGGCTAATACACAAAAAAAAATCAGGAAATTTGGGTGACTCCTAAAAATGACTTCTAAATGTGTAATGAGAGTTCAAAAAATGGTGTGAGTATACGTGAAGTTTTACCAACTCATTGCGTAGGTATTCATAAAGTGATTTTGAGAAAAAATTTGGGTGCCTCCGGTCCCAGATCCATAGGCTAAATTACACACAAAAATCAGAGAATTTGACCTATTCTTAAAAAAGGGCTTGTAAATGTAAAAATGGGCACTAATAATATGTGATTATACCTGAAGGTTCTCCAACTAATTATGGAGGTCCTCATCTTATTTTAAAAAAAAAATTGGTGCTTCTTGAGCCATATCCAAGGGCTAATAGACACGAAAATCAGGGAATTTGAGCGATTATTTTTTAAAAAGGATTGTAAATGTTGAGATGAGCGTTAAAAATGGTGTGAGTATACCTGAAGGTTCCCAAAATCATTATGGAGGTCCTCATAAATTTTTTTGAGAAAATCTTTTGGTTGTTTTAGGCGCCAGATCCATGGGCTAATACACATGAAAAATTGAAAATTCAAAAGTTTGAGCGATTCATAAAAAAGGTTTTTAATTGGGAAATGGACTTTGAAAAATGGTGTGAGTATACATGAAGTTTCCCCGACCCATTGCGGATGTCCTTATAAATCTTCTGAGAAAACAATTTTGAGTGTTTCGGGCGCATGTTCCATTGGCTAATACACGCGAAAAATTAGAGAATTCAGGCAATTTTTGAAAAAGGGCTTGAAAATGCGGATAGGAAATAAACAATAAAATGAGTATACGTGAAGGTTTCCCAACTAATTACGGAGGTGTCCTCATAAAGTTTTGTACGAAAATTTTTTGGATGCTCTGGGCACCAGATTCATAGGCTAATACACATGAAAATGAATCTTATAAAAAGTGCTTGCAAATGTGGAAATGAAAGCTAAAAATGGTGTGATTATACGTGAAGGTTCCTAACTCGTTAAGGAGGTCCTCATAAAGTTTTTCAAGAAACGAGAGTTAAAAATGGTGTGAGTATGCATAGATGTGCTGCGAAATCTTGGCACATTTGATGCTCGAAAACTAAGACTTAATACTAGATACTGATGTATTTATATGAATATGATGTGTTTGGTAATGTTTGTACAAGTAACAAAGGTGGAAGTGAAAGAAGATGGAAAATAAGAAAATTCAGTGAAAGTGAACAAGTACATACTAGAGATGGCCTCACAGACCGAGGTCTTTACTACTGATCGTGATGATGGTCGTATAGTACCTTTCCAATGAAAAGGTGTAGGGAAGATCAATTTTTGTAACACTAAATAAGGACCACGGTTGACCTCACGGGCCGTGGTCCTCAAGACGATCTGTGGTGGCTTTCGTGAAGTTGAACCCCTGGCGATAAACAAAGAAGTGAAAATGAGAAGTGGCAAAGTGAAGACCACAAACACGCAGACAGAAAGTTGTCCCTATAATGGTCTGTGGTGTTATCTATGGTACTTTTCGAGTGTATTGTCTTTGAAAATCTAAATCTTAGATGTGCCAAGTAAAGACCGTAAAACCCTTGATGGATCGTCAAAGTGCCTGTGGAGTTGCTCGACGGTTCAATCCTACTTCGAGTAGGGCTCATTTTAAACATTCTATTTAAATTAATTAGGTCATTTTTTTTGTCTTACCTCGTCATATTTGGAATGAGCGACCAAGTTTCATATATTCTTAACTTTAGTTTTTGACGATTTACATCGAATCAAGTTTCGAAGTTAGAAATCTCTATGGGATCAACCTCAACTCACATGAAATTCTATAAATTGAATTTGACCATTTATACTTCTTAATTAAAGTGCGAGTTTGGACGCACCATGCTCTAGGGAATTTTGGCGATTCTTAAAAAGGACATATAAATGGTGAAATGGGCGTTAAAAAATTGTGTGAATATACGTGAAGGTTCTCCAACTCATTACAGAGGTCCTCATAATTTTTTTTGAGAAAAATGTTTTGGGTGCTCTGGGCGCCAAATCCATAGGCTAATCCCTATGAAAAACTAGGGATTTGGGTTATTCTTGAAGAAGGAATTGTAAATGCAAAAATGAGCGTAAACAGTGGTGTGAGTATACGTGAAGGTTCCCCAACTCATTATAGAAGTCCTAATAAAGTTTTTTAAGGAAAAATGTTGGGTTCTCCAAGCAACATATCCATAGTCTAATACACATTGAAAATAAGAGAATTCGGCGATTCTTAAAAAAGGGCTAGGAAATGCGAAAATGAGTGCTAAAAAAAAGATGTGAGTAAAGGTGAAGGTTCCCCAACTCATTATGGAGGTCCTTAATAAGTTTTTTTTTTATTGTTTTTGGATGCTCCAAGCGCCAGATGCATGGACTAATATACACACGAAAGATCGAGGAATTTGGGCAATTCTTAAAAAAAATCTTCTAAATGCGAAAATGATGTTAAAAATGGTGAGAGTATACGTGAAAGTTCACCAACTCATCACAGAGGTCCTCATATATTTTTTTGAGAAAAATCATTTGGGTGCTCTAAACGCCAGATCCATTTGCTACATACGAAAAATTGGGGAATTCGGTGATCCTTAAAAAAGGGCTTGGAAATGAAAAAAATGGGTGTTAAAAAAATTGTGTGAGTATACCAGAAGGTTATCTAACTCATTACAGAGGTCTTCAAAACGTTTTTTGATAGAACAATTTTGGGTGCCAAATCCATGGGACACACGAATTTGGCACCCCCCTCTTACCTTCATACCTACCCCCTCTTTCCTACCCCCTACCCCTGTCTTTCCTACCTACCCCCTACTAATACCCCCTACCTCCCATACTTCTACCCCTTACCCCTTTCCAACCCCCCTCGTACCCTACTTACTACCAACCCCTCATCCTAGCTACTCCACCCCCTCCTACCCCCCCTTCCTACCTACCTACTCTTCAACCCCCCCTCTTACCCCCCTCTCTTACCCCCCTTCCCCCATACGACACCATATCTTTTAAATTAAATAAAGACAAGTGAAAGTTTTGACTAAAACATTGAAGTGATCTAAAGAATAAAAGAGTTGATGTTGAGATAGTTCATATTTGGGGAACTTGATTAAGTTAATTAATCATTTTAAAGTTTTAGTTAATAAACAACAAACAACAAATAATCACAATTAAGTAATTTAAAAGTAAGGGAGAGATCGAGTTTGGGCCTCTCTTGAGCCAAATTTGCTTATGCTTTTGGGGTTTAAGTCAATTACTTTTGGGTCAACCATTCAAAGTGTCATTAATAATCCATACTTGAAACAACTGCTAAATTTCGAAGGAAAACTCTATGGTAAATAATTAGTTTTTCTAGTAGAACAAGTGAGACAACTTTAGTTTCAAACAAAATGTATTTCCATAAGAACAAGAAAAGGAAAATCTATGGTAAATAATTAGTTTTTCTAGTAGAACAAGTGAGAAAACTTGAGTACAAAACAAAATGTAACAATTGTTTCACGCATTTTCATTATTACTTAACATAAAATTTAAATTATTAAATGAGACAAACCTATGATTAAACCAGTAGCTATTAATATTGTTACCAACATAAATTACAATTTAATAATTAAATTCATATGGCAAATAGGAACGCTATGTTGGGGAAAAAAGAACGCTTATAAATGTTACTCCCAATTATAATGTAGTTCGACTATGAGAGAACATCAATAAATAACGTGTTTTTTAGAAGCGGAAAAGAGAGCCTGGGAGAATTATCCTGAAGCCAAGGCTGTCAGGACGCTGTTAATACTGGAGACATTAGGATGCAAAAGCAAAAAAAGGATTCTTAGCTCTGTCACTTTGGTTAGAGAATTATAAGGCAACTTAGGGATTGACTTTAAAGGGAAATTGACCTGATGTAGTGCTTTTGGGTCTTGCTCCTATTGATATTTCACATTGAATGTCTATTGAAGAGCATAAGTTTAATTAATAGATAAGATGAATGCAACATTGGTATGAGATAGAGGTGAAAATAACAAGAATAATTCAAACACACAACAATCAATTACCAATATAGAGCTTTTGTGGAGCATGAGCCTCTACTATGCACTCAAGATTAATCTATACTAACACTAAATTTTAAAGAAATGGAAGCAAAGGAGCAATGTGTTTGAAGCAAGAACCCTAGTAGCAAAAACATACTTCTATCCGTAGAGGATTCTCAAGACAAAGATTTCATTGATAACCAAAAGACTCAATCCATTATATGCTTAAACGAGGGAATCAAAGAGTGATTAAAGCACAACTCAATTGAAGTAAGACAGATCAACCTACGATGAAGATCCACAAACGAGTAACCAAAATACATAGTAAATTCATGAGATACTTAGACAAAACAGTGAACTAGGACTGGAAATCAAAGCAAAAGAAACAACAAGACATTGAGCACCTGGAAAGAAAATTCAAAAGATGATCCTAACTCATACTGCATTAAGCAACACATAGATATAGTAATATTTCTCAAACTGCTGAAAAGGTTTGAAGGAGGAAAGAGATGAAGTTTCCACCGCTGAAGAGGTGGATGGACTCCTACGAATAAAAAATCTTGATACGGCCAAAGAAGAAAATACTTCCATTAGCTATGATAGGAGGCTCTCCTCAAGATGGTTTGATGATTCCTCACAAGTGCAGGGACCCGGTCCTCTGCAGAGTATGAAGAACCAGTATTATCTGCGAAAAGTACAGACAGTTGTCTGCGTCAGGGAGGTTGGTGAGAAGCAGAGTACTTCTCCAATCAAAACTGCCTAGGTTGTTTTGTTTGATGGATAACAAATATTTATGATATTATATCAAATAAAACACAACATAATATTCATTCATCAAAAAGGCAAAAGTACCATCAAACATCAAAACAACAAGATATTGATCAAAAGGCTTTCAGCTCTTCTTGTTATTTGTTTTTTTTTTCATATTTGCATGTAATTGTTCTCAAATTGTAGGATTTGTTTCAAACTTGATAGAAATATATTAAACATTGGGTGTTTCATTGTAAGGGCTTGGGTTACGGGTAACTTAGGTTCTTACTGAGCAGTATTGTATCTGCTCTTGCTCAGCTAAGTAATGGGTTGTATTGCTTAGTGAAGAGACTATAGATTTAGTATCTTTTTTTGTAACCAACTTTTACTTTTTCTTGATTGAAGATTAGTGAAAGTGGTTGTTGAAAAGTCCTATTGAGAACAGGTCGTGATTTTACTCCCTTGAGCAAGGAGGTTTCCATGTAAAAGTGATTGTCTCTTTTACTTTCTGTCTTTGTTCTTAATTTACTTTCATTGGTGTTACGGGGACCAGGTCCCATCTAAGATAAGTGGACACATACATTCCAAAAAGTGGTATCATAGCTTGACTTTTCATTTTGGTTAACACCAAGAAAAGGAAGATCCTGAATGAATGACTGCTCCACCGAATTTGGAGGAAGGACAATCATCCACAAGGTCACCTCGCTTCAATGGTCACTAGTATGGGTGGTGGAAAAATTGAATGCACGACTACATAAATTCAGGAGACTCTGAGTTATGGGATGTTATCCTGGATGGTCCTTATGTTCCTTTGAAGGAGGTGAAGGATGAAGCCTTACCACCTTCGAGGTAAAGACCAGAAAGGGGTATACTGAGGTTTATAAGGCAAAAAAGAACCCTAGTCTATGGTATTGGTGCTGATGAATATAACAAGATCTCAGCTTGTGAATCTGCAAAGGAAATTTGAGGTTGTCTTCAAAATGCACATGAAGGAACCAAGAGGGTGAAGGATTCAAAGGTGTACATGCTTAATACTCAATACGAGAACTTTGTGATGAAGAATGGTGAAACCATATTTGAAATGAACTATCATTTCACTGCCATTACAAATGAACTCAGAGGATTGGGAGAACCTTTATCTGTGTGCAAGCAAGTTCAAAAATTCTCAAGGTTCTTCCAAAATCTTGGGAAAGTAAGGTGGATACAATCACTGAGACGAAAGATCTAATGACCTTGCCTATGGACAACTTATAGGAAATCTGCAGACTTATGAGCTAAATAGGAAGCAAGGAGCAACAGGGAAAGAGTCAAAAAAGGAAAAGAACATTGCGTTAAAATCTTCACAAAGCGAGATGACTGAAGAGGAGGCTGAGATGGCATATATACGTGACAAAGAGGTTCCAAAAGATTATAAAAAAACACGGAGGCTTCCAAAAGAAAGGATCAACCAGCAGAGTGGCAACAGTTAATGACTTATGCCACAAGTGTGGTAAGCCTGGTCACTTTATGAGAGATTGTACAAGTCAAAAGCAATAATCTCATGAAGTGAGATAGGACCTGGTCCCATACAACTTTCGAAGAAAGGCACATGCTGGTCAGATGGTAAAAACGGCCTTTGCTGGCTGGGTAATGATTCGAGTGAGTCAGGGGAAGAAGTTGAAGATCACGAAAATGTCTCTATGATGGCCATAGAAGATGATGAAAGCATTTTCAACTCAATCTTCTCCTTAATGGCAAAATCAGATGATGAGAACAATACACATGAGGTGACACTCTTTGAATTGAAGATGATCTAGGAAACCTTTCTGCTGAAAGTCTGAGGAAATTTGTTGCTCTACTAATTGATTCTGTAGACAAGCAGTCTACGGAAAACTTAATGTTGGCTGAAAAATTAAGTTTATTTGAAAATGAAAATGCAGCTTTTTTAACACAGATTTCTGAAATGAGTAGATGAGTAGGGATATTGGAGTCTAACAACAAAGTTGATGAAGAAGAGCCTAGTACCTCTGAAAATGATAAAAGAAAACTTAGCATTTATGAGGAAGAACTGGAGGATAAACTTAAAATCTCTGAATCTAAGTTAGTTGCTTCTCTTGAAACTAATTCTCAGCTAAGAAAAGATCTTAGGAAAATAAAAAAAGTGACTTCCAATATTCTCTCTATATCTCTCAACAAAGTTATAATGGGAAAAGAGGTCTAGGGAACAGGCAAATAGAACCACCATATAATCCTCATAGCAAATATGTGTCTATAGCTAATAATCTCTTGTGCACCCATTGTGGAAGAAATGGACATTTGAAGGAAAGGTGTGACAAACTCAAAGAGGCTAAGGAGAGGCATGTGAAGTTTGTAACTCAAGGAAAGACAGATCAACTTATGCAACAAAGATCGATAAATGAGTAAACCAATTTACATAGCAGATTCATGATATACTTAGACAAAAAGTGAACTAAGATTTCAAATCAAAACATAATCATATATTATTATAAGAGGGAACCAAAAAAGTTAAAAGTTGAATTACAATTTTACCCTTATTATAAATTAAAATATTATAAAAATATTTAACTATTTAATTTTAATATTAAATTACATTATTTTAACAAAAATGTTAATGACTGTTGCACTTCTTTAGAATAATTTTTTATTAAAATATCTAATTTAATTTATTTTCTTGAAATTATTTACCCTTTAAATAGATACATGTATATGGTTTATCTTCTAAATTAATTTATATTTTAAATTTAATTTCTCTTTAACTTTTGTAACATCTTACCTTTCAACTTTGTAAGTGAATCTTCATATTGCAAAGCTATATTTTCTTCCTATAAATATAAATTTTTTGACATTATTTCCATAGAAAGATTATATGTGATACAATTTTTGTGTGTGGAAGACTAGAGAAGCTTTATTCAAGTGAAGAAAATTTCAAGGAAAGAGAATTTGTATCAAGATTACAAGGCATAATGTGATTATAGGAACGAATAACATTTTAATTACTAGAACATCGAAGTTTGATGTATTTAGTTTTTTTGCTTATTTATCGAGATCAGAACTATGATAAAAGCCCTTCATTATGTAGTTGAATATCACTTCCATTAACTTGTCTTCAAAAGATTTTGACTTTTTTTATGGTCAAAAGTTGAATGTTTATTACTATAACTTTGTTTCAATTTGCATTATCAATAAAAACAAACAGGAAAAAGATTGTCTTAGAATTTTTCTATTTTTGGTTGGTAGCCTTATGCTAAATTTGCTACTATATATGATACTTTTTCTTTGTATTTGTAATTTTGTTTTAAGAATATATTTGATTGAAGGTGTATCTTTTGCTTTAGAAAATGAGACAAATACAATCAAAAAAATAGTGTACAAGGCATGTAAAACAATTAATGCCTACAAGATATTCTAGTTTCAAATTATTAATAATTACATTTTTGCATTTTGAATTTTAAATATTTGTAAAGAATAATTTTTACTTGTGCTTGTGGATAAAATCAATGGTTTTTAGATAATTTTCATTAAAATTATCATGAGATCCAAATCCCAAAGTTAAAAAAATGATACACCACAAGTTAGAAGATCTTTTATCCTTTGACCAAATATTGCTCCTATTAATATTTAAACCAAAAAAATGTAAAATATGTTTTAACAAACTTTTAATTGTAAGAATACTAATGTTGTCATTTTGGCTCTCCATTTAATTAAAATCTGATTTATTTAATTTAATATTAATATTTTATTTGTACAAGTACATAATTTAAATACTAATCATTGCACTTTAAATTTTAGTTATTTCCTTCTAATAAGTCTCTTATTTATAAATTTGAATTACTTAATTGCATTCTACTTAATGAGAAGGAGAATTTCATCTTTTACTAATTAATGTCAAACATTTTATCTTCTTGAAATGTATATCTTGTGTAACCTCAAAGTTGAATTACCATTTTACCCTTCACTTAAATATTTTTTTTCTATTTTTTAAAATGTAAAAGTATTTTTAATAAATAATTAGATAATAAACTTTAAAGTAATAAAGATATAATGAAAGAGAAATAGTCATTCAAACAAATGAAGTTCAAACATTTCAAAACATCTCTATTTAATTTTAAATTAAAGAATTTGAAGAGTTCCATTGATGAAATTATATACATGACTTTTCCAACAAAATACATTATTTTGATGTCTTCTCGTGGCAATAGCATGTGAATTGATTTATCTCACAAAATTCTTCTTCAAATTTTTCTTGTTTCTTTTGATCAATAAATTTTAGACATATATGTATATAGATAGAACTAATATTACATGTTTTGTTTCATTCTTTTCATCGACAATTTATGTTTTTAACGCAACATATGATAAATAATTCTAGAGAGTTTTTAGTTTGGACAAAAAGTTTGCTCAACATTCATGAGGTAAAACAAACCTACTTGTGTGAGAAAGAATATGTATGTTGTTTCGTTAATTTATTGACGGTAAATTCTTGAAAAATATAGTATCTGAATTAGAATTTAATCATTTCAGTGCATTCGATGCATTCTTCAAGAAGGTTAAAGGCGTCATGGACATTTATTTGTTGTTTGGTAAGTATTATTTTCATTTCAATGTTGCATATTTTTACTTAGTTCATTGTTTGTTACATTCAATTTTTCGGTTGAAGGAAGGTAAATTGACTACTTTTTCTTGGATAATGGCAATGAAAAAGTAAATAAATATTTTCATTTACATGTCTGATGTACAAATCTTCTTTTAAAGATTATGTTTGTCATAACAAGTTGATTATCATGTAGTGAACACTCTAGGTTATTGGATTAGAGAATTGAATAATTCATGTAATAAGTTTTTTCTCGTAATTAAATCTACAAAAATTAGCATGCATTATATTTAATGTGTTTTTTTAGAATTTATAAATGATTTACTACTTGTATGAAAATAAAATCATGGTGTGATTTTATATTTGTTAATAAATACCCCTAATAACAAAAGAAGAGGAAGCGTTGAAGAAGAAAAACGTTATTACTAAATATTTTTATATTCTGCAACTTTATGTTTTTATTGATTAAATTTTAAACTTATTATTTCATTTATTCTATCTAGAAAAAAAAGTATTTGGATAAAAAATCTCATAGATTCTTTATACTCATTTTAAGGAGTATATACTCCTTTTAATTTTTAAACATAAAACAATATTATTAATAATCTTTATACTTTTTTTGATTGATATAGGTAAACAAGCAGAGGGCGAGTCCAGAAATTATTATTATTTTTATTATAAGTGAGAAGATCTTAACTTTAAAATAGGATTATGATTCTACCCTTTTACTATTTAAATATTATTAAAGAAATAATTAATAAAATATTACTTAAATAATACTTATATGGTATTAATCCATTATGTTTCTTTTTAAAATAGAGTTCGGTAGATAAAGCGTTTCGTAACAACAAATGACAGTAAATTATATTCAAAATATCCTTTACCATTAAAGAACAAAAATTTCCTTTGAATTACCATACATCTTAATATGACACATATTTAGATTTTAGTAAGAAACTTTACATATTCCCAACTTTGAACAATCTAATTATCATAGACGTTATGTATATCATCAATTTTTAAATGACTTTTACAATTTCAAACTTGTAACTATAAATACCAAAAAATTATCTTCAAAATCACTTTATATTGATGCATACACTTAGTTATTCGATGTTTAATTGTTGATGAATGATTATTGGTGGATGTAATTACACTGACACATTGTTCAACACAATTACTTTTTGTTGATGCATACGCTTTGTTAATCTAATGTATAATTATTGATGGATAATTGTTGATGAATGTAATTGTTCATCACAGATGCAATAAAAATGAGATAGATTTGTTTATACTTTTGTTAGTTGTTGAGGAAGTTCCTCTATTCTTATAAACTAGAACTATTTCTTTCTTTAATTTTTGTTATTTAAAATTTTTAGAATTCATTAGTTAATTTATTGTTTTTAGTCTATATTTCATTTTATTTTCGAATTCATTTGCTAATTTGGTGTTACACTCTTTCTCTTTTGATTAATTAATTTTATGAATAACTATTTATACATATTGTAACTCTATTTAAATAATTTACGAATATTTATACTAAGTAGCGTGCAATACAAATATATTATCTATTCTGAAATTCAATTTTTTAAGTATGCATAAATTTTGTAGTAATTACAAGGGACAAACGTGCAATGCACGTTTTCAAAATCTAGTTATCAATATTTATGAACTATAATCTTTATTAGACCATTCCGAATTTTAAGTTTTAAAATTGAAATAATATATTAAAAGATAAAAAGTATGAAATAGCATAAGAAATATTTTAAAATGATATCAAAGTAAACATATTTTTATGTATAAATTAAAATTTTAAAATTACATATATAATGTCGGGTTGTTTTTTTTTAGTTAACACCAAGCCAACACAAATATAGTCGAATAACATTTTCAATATCAAACCAAGTCAAACCAAATCACTTGTCGATTTTTTTTTCAATTTTTCATTTAATTCAATTTTTGGTTCAATTTTATACACCCCTAGTCATGTATATAAACAAAAAAAAAATGCAAATGAAATATGTTGTGAGAGTATATAATCTAGCAAAAAAGAGTGTTTCTTTGTGATCGGTCCAAGGATAAGTTGGAGCATTATTTGCAAGCTCCGTATGTTGAAATGTGATTAGATTATCAAGTTTAGAGAGATATTAAGTAGTATGTGAAAGGCAGGGAAAATGATTGAGTCGCATATGTGTTCGACGTATAATAATAAGGAGAATCATTTCCATTTGATTGTGAATTCATTGATATAATATATTATGAAGATCCATATTATAATATAAAGATGACTCACAAAAATTTTGGTCATTTAATTTCGGGAATTTCAGGTTAGAAAAATTGCATTGACTATAGCACACGTAAATCAGCAAAATTTATGTTTACCTTCTTTGGGGCTCATTTGAACTTGAAAATGCACATGTTTTTCCCGCGGGATAAACAGAGTCCATTCCTTATGTCTTAACAAACGTCTATGAAAAATTTTGGCCATTTTATTTTGGAATTGCGGGTCACAAAAGTTTCATAGATTAACACACAAAAATTAGCAAAATCTGTGTTTACCTGCTTTCGAGCTAATTTGAACTTGAAAAAACGCCTGTTTTTCCAGGTAACGAATTAGCTCCATTCTTAAGGTCTTAACGGACGTCCACAAAAAATTTTGGACATTTCGTTTTTGATATTTCGGGTTACAAAAATTCCATGGACTATAGCACACAAAAATCGATAAAATCTATGTTTACTTGCTTTGAGCTCATTTGAACTTGAAAATTATGCATTTGTTTCCTTGCTGGACGAACAAGTTCTATTCTAAGGTCTTGCCAAAAGTCCCTAAAAAAAATTTGACCATTTCATTTACGAAATTCCAAGTCACAAAAATTTCATGGACTAAAATCGACAAACTCTATGTTGGCCTCCTTTTGGGCTCGTTTGAACTAACACGTGCATCCATTTCTCCGAGGGAAAAGTAGGGTATATTCCTAAGGTCTTTATGGATGTCCACTAAAAATTTCAGTCATTTCATTTTGGAAATTCCGGGTTACAAAAATTCAATAGACTATAGCACACAAAAGTTGGCAAAATCTATGTTCACCTGTTTTGGAAATCGTTTGAACTTTAAAATGCGTCTGTTTACCTGCGGGACAAATATGGTCCATTCCTAAGGTCTTAACGTACGTCCATGCAAAACTTCGACCATTTCGTTACAGGAATTGTGGATCACAAAAATTCCATGGATTATAGTACATGAAAATTGGTAAAATTTGTGTTTACCTACTTAGGGGCTCGTTTGAACTTGAAAATGCACCTGTTTCCTCGCGGACAAATCGGGTACATTCCTAAGGTCTTAATGGAATTCCACAAAATATTTTGATCATTTCATTTTGAGAACTCTGGGTCACAAAAATTTCATGAACTATAGAACACAAAAATCGGGAAAATCTCCATTTACCTGTTTTGAGACTCGTTTGATCTTGAAAATCCAGTTATTTTCCCCCGCGGAACAAACTGGGTCCATTCCTAAGGTTTTAACGGAGGTTCACAAAAAATTTTATCATTTTGTTTCGGAAATTCCAAGTCACAAAATATCCATGGACTATAGCACACGAAAATTGACAAAATCTGTGTTTACCTGATTTGGAGCTCTTTTGAACTTGAAACTGCATCTGTTTCCCCGCGGGACAAACAGGGTCTATTCCTTATGTATTTTCGAACGTTCACAAAAAAATTTGGCCATTTAATTTCAGGAATTGCGGGTCACAAAACTTCCATGAAGTATAGTACACGAAATCGGCAGAATCTACATTCATATGCTTTGGGCTAGTTTGAACTTGAAAATGCGTTCGTTTTTCTTTATATATTCCTAAGGTTTGTATGGACATCCACCAAAACTTTTGGTTATTTTGTTTCAGAAATTTTGGGCCACAAAAATTTCATGGATTATAACACACGAAAATCAGCAAAAATTGCTTTTACCTGCTTTAGGGCTCGTTTGAACTTCAAAATGTGTTTGTTTTCCCTGCGGGCCAAACTACGTACATATATAAGGTCATAAAGTACGTCCACGAATAATTTTGGTCATTTCATTCTAATTCACAAAAATATAATGAACTATAGCACACGAAACTCGATAAAAATTTTCTCTACCTACTTTGTGGCTCGTTTGAACTTGAAAATGCGTCTGTTTTCCTGCGGAACTAACACGGTTCATACCTAAAGTCTTAACGGACGACCATGAAAAATTTTGATCATTTTAATGGGGAATAGCGGGTCAAAAAAATTCCATGGACTATGTTTACATGTTTTGGGCTCGTTTGAACTTGAAAATGCGCCCGTTTTTCCCGCGAGACAAATTAAGTACATTTCTAAGGTCTTAATGGATTTCCACAAAAAATGGTGATATTCAAACTCTTATTTGAATCAAAGAATAATAAAAAATCGCAAAAGAAATCTTAAAGAGAATAATCAGTCGGAATGAATTCATCGCGAACATCAATATAAAGCTAAAGGAACATCCACATAAAGTAATACCCCGTTATATTCGAATTCTGAATTCACTTCTAGTGATTAACATTTAAAATCACGAATAACCTCAATCGAACCCTTGATATTGCATGGTTTTAATGAATTAATATGATATTTTATGAACTCTGAGCGAAGCTGAAACTTAATTAATTGAAACATGTACTTAATATAAATCTAAATAAAATGATGGAGAAATCCATGAAGCTGAACAAAAGTCTCTACTGTCTGAAAATAAAGAAATAAGTTAAAAATAAAGGAATAAATTGGTGGCACGCAACTATCTAAAAACAAACAACATACTTGACCATAAATTTACTACTATCCAATCTCATGAAGCTAAAAATATATCCCAGATCACAAAGCGAGCAAAGAAACAAGAAAATTAACAACTAATTCTAACATAGGGCATTTTGATTTGGAGAAGGTTTGGGGTTGATATAACGTCTATGATTTCGGAACGTTATCAAATTGCCTGGGAAGCTGGGTTTTGATTTTGGTTCACTACTTGTCATCAAAACCAACAGGTAAAGTAAGGAAGGGGCAAAATGGTCATTTCCTTGTTGAAGCTACTAATTAATTAATTAAGCAACTTATTGGATTAAAATTAGTTGATTTAGTTATAGTTTATAACTTAACCATACTAATTATTTGAATATATAAACTATCTCCAGAGAAGTTGTGTCACGACCCAAATCGGGGACGCGACTGGCACCCACATTTACCCTCCTATGTGAGCGAACCAACCAATCTAACCTTTAACATTTTAATACAATATCAACAAAAGAAATGCGGAAGACTTAACTCATTAATAAAAACAAATTAAACTCTATTATTATTCCCAAAATCTGGAAGTCATCATCACAAGAACATCTATCCTCAAATTACTAAACTAAAACGTCTAAGAAGCTAAACAATAACAGCTAGTCCATGCCGGAAGTTCAAGGCATCAAGACTTGAAGAAGAAGACCCAGTCCAAGCTAGACGCATTAGCTCACCCTGAATTTCCGAAGGTAGTGAAGACTGGCTAGATCTACTGTTGAGTTGAGGTTGACGGAACGTTTGCTGCATTACACAAATAACAAAGAAGAAAACATAAAAGTAGGGGGTCAGTACAACCACAAGTACTGAGTAGATATCATCGGCTAACTCAAAATAGGGAACAGTATATATCAATAATAATGTAAATCAACTACAATACTCAACATATAGCAATAACAATATTAATTCATCAATGAACAACCGAGTTCACACATGAGGACTCAAGCCTCAATACCATACTCATTTGGAATTAAGTTCATTAGATTGAGTATATTCATTATCTTTCTTCCTCCTGTGTCGGTACGTGACACTCCGCTCCTCTAATTCTATCCTGGTGCCGAAACGTGGCACTCCGATCCTCAATACTACCTGGTACCGGAACGTGGCAACCCGATCCATATACTATCCTGGTGTCGGAACGTGACACTCCGATCCTCATATTCTATCCTGGTGTCGGAACGTGACACTCCGATCATCATATTCATTCTATCCTGGGATTTGCGCAACCTGTGACGGCCCGTCGTGCCTGCGACGGTCCGTCATACAGGTCGTCGCAGCCTCTCTAAACTCGAGTGGGCTGTGACGGTCCGTCACACCTGTGACGGTCCGTCCTGCACTTCCGTCATGACGGTCAGAAACTCGTTTCTTGTACAAAATTCTCAAAAGTTGAAGTGTTTTGAAACGGTGCCTCACCACGGTTCGTCGTGGATGTGACGGCACGTCCTGCAGGTCCGTCACAATTTACAGAGAGTCGATTTTCAGTACACGATTTTCAGAATTCTAAGTGTTCTGAAACGGTACACCCTCGACGGGCCGTCGTGCCTATGACGGTCCGTCGTGGTGTCCGTAGTCTTGGCCAGTTTTTACAGAAATAAAATCTGCTGCTTAAAACGACTAAACAGGTCGTTACAATAGATACCAATTTACCCATCGTTCGTCCCCGAACGATCAAAAGAAGAAAAACAATGGCGAAAAGGAGTACCTGAATCTGTAAACAGATGTGGGTATTTTTCTTGTATATCTACCTCCTTCTCCCAAGTAGCCTCTTCAACCGGTCGATTCTTCCATTGAACTCTGATGGATGCAATCTCTCTCGACCTCAACTTGCGAACTTCTCTATCCAATATGGCAATGGTTCCTCCTCATAAGTCAAGTTCTCATCAAGCAAACTGAATCCCAACGGATAATGTAGTTTCCATCTCCGTGGTATCTTTTCAACATGGACACATGAAATACCGGATGCACTCCGGACAGCCCTGGGGGCAAGGCTAATTCATAAGCCACCTCCCCTATTCGCTTAAGCACTTCAAATGGTCCAATATACTTGGGCTTAACTTACCCCTTTTTTCCAAACCGCATCACCCCTTCATGGGTGAAACCTTCAACAAGACTTGTTCACCTTCCATGAACTCCAAGTCTCTAACCTTTCGGTCTGCATACTCCTTTTGTCTACTTTGCGCCGCTAGAAGCTTTTCTTGAATGCACTTCACCTTATCTAACGAATCCCTCAAGAGGTCAGTACCCCAAGGTGTAACCTCAAATGCATCGAACCACCCAATGGGAGATCTACACCTCCTCCCATACAATGCTTCAAATGGAGCCATATCGATGCTAGAGTGATAGCTATTATTGTATGAAAACTCTGCCAAAGGTAAAAAGCTATCCCAATGGCCACCAAACTCTATCACACATGCACGAAGCATATCCTCCAACACTTGAATCGTTCGCTCAGACTGACCATCGGTCTGAGGGTGAAATGCAGTGCTAAGGTCCAACCTAGTACCCAATTCGGCATGCAAGGTTTTCCAAAACTTAGAAGTAAACTACGTACCTCTATCTGATATGATGGATAGTGGAACCCCATGCAATCGAACGATTTCTGAGATGTAGATTTTTGCTAACTTCTCTGCATTGTAAGTCACCTTGACCGAATGAAATGAGCAGACTTAGTTAACCTATCAACAATCACCCAAATGGAGTCATACTTACCCATTGTCTTGGGAAGACCAACCACAAAGTCCATTGCGATTCTCTCCCACTTCCATTCAGGAATGGGCATTCTCTGAAGCGTTCCTCCTCCGGGCCTCTGGTTTCATACTTTACTTGTTGACAGTTTGGACATTTGGCAATGAAGTCAACAATATCACGCTTCATTCTACTCCACCAAAAGTGTTGCTTTAGGTCCGATACATCTTGGTTGCACCCGGATGTATAGAATACCTTGTACTATGAGCCTCTGTCAGAATAGTGTTGATCAGATTATCGACGCGGGTACACATACCCTTCCCTTAATTCTCAAAACACACCTTCCTCATCAATTGTTGCTTCTTTAGCCTCTCCTTGCAACACTTTATCTCGAATCCGGATCAATTTCTCATCATCAAACTGCTTTCCTTAATCTTGTCAAGGAAGAGGATCTTGCCTCCACACAAGCTAACAATCCTCCCTTCTCATTTACTTCTAACCTCATGAGGTCATTAGCCAAAATCTGCACTTCTCTAGCCAATGGGCGTCTAGAAGCTTGCAAATGAGCTAGACTTCCCATGCTTCCTGCCTTTCTACTCAAGGCATCTGCCACAACATTTGCCTTCCCCGGATGATACAAAATAGTGATGTCGTAGTCCTTCAGTAGTTCCATCCATCTCCTTGTCTCAAGTTCAAATCTTTCTGAGTAAAGACATACTGTAGACTACGATGATCCGTATAGATTTCACACTTAACCCATATAAGTAATGCCTCCATTGCTTCAATGCAAACAACTACCGCGGCCATTTCCCAGTCATGAGTTGGATAGTTACGTTCATGCACTTTTAATTGTCTTGAAGCATAAGCAATCACGTTCTTCTCTTCTTGCATTAGCACTGCACCCAAACCCAAATAGGATGCATCAACAATAAACAATGAAGTTCTTACCCTCTACCACCGGCAAGGTGAGAATTGGTGCAGTAGTCAACAAAGTCTTGAGCTTCTGAAAGCTTTCCTCACACTCATCCGACCATACAAATGGAACATTCTGCTTAGTCAAGTTCGTCAATTGGGAAGCAATAGAAGAGAATCCCTTGACAAATCGCGGTAGTAGCTAGCTAACCCACAAAACTCCGTATTTCTGACACATTAGTGGGTCTTACCCAATTCTTCACTGTTTCAATCTTAGAAGGATCTACCATCACTCCTTCCTTAGAAACCACATGCCCCAAGAAGATACTGCATCTCTAGCCAAAACTCACACTTAGAGAACTTGGCATAAAGCTTTTTCTTCCTCAATAACTCTAACACCACTCTCAAATGCTCCTCGTGTTCCTTCTTGCTCTTGGAGTATACAGTATATCATCAATAATACGATCACGAAGAGATCCAAATACGGCTTAAATATCCCATTCATCAAGCTCATGAAAGCAGCGCGGGGCATTTGTAAGACCAAAGGACATCACTACAAATTCATAATGCCCATACCTAGTCCGAAAAGCGGTCTTTGGCACATCCGTTGCCCGTATTTTCAATTGATGATAACCGGATCTCAAGTCGATCTTCGAGAATTCACAAGCACCTTGTAGTTGATTGAATAAGTCATCAATGCGAGGAAGAGGATACTTGTTCTTAATAGTTACCTTTTTTCAACTGCCGGTAGTCTATGCACATCCGAAAACTCCCATCCTTCTTCTTCACAAACAAAACCGGAGCACCCCAGGAGATGCACTTGGTCTTATGAGCCTTTGCTCAACAACTCTTGAAGTTGAGCCTTTAACTCTCTCAATTCGGCGGGAAGCCATTCTATACGGGGGTATAGAAATGGGGCGAGTGCCCGGTTCAAGATCGATACAGAAGTCAATATCCCTATCCGTGGGCATGCCGGAAGGTCTGCAGGGAACACATCCAAAACTCACGGACTACCGAAACTGACTCAATCGAGGGTACTTGGTAGTGTCATACTTGAGATGTGCCAAGAAAGCTAAACACCCTTTACCAACCATCTTCTTAGCACGAAGAAAGAGATGATACGCACCGATTGGAAGTGTAGTCGCCCTCCCACACTAACGGATCTGCCCCAGGCTTGGCTAACGTCACCGTTTTAGCATTACATCCAAGATCGCAAAATTCGGAGAAAGCCAAGTCATACCCAGAATTACATCAAAGTCACCATTCTAAGATAACCAAATCTACATAGGTGGTGCTTCCCACGAAATTCACCAAACAAGACCTATACACTTTTTCGACTATCACAGACTCTCACCGAGTAGAAACACGAATAGGCATGTAAGTCGTTCACAAGTATTTAAGACCATTAGCAAATGAGGAAGATACATAAGAAAATGTGGATCCGGGATCAAACAATACATAAGCCATGCAATCACAAACCAAAAGATTACCTGTGATAACAGCATCAGATGTCTCCGCCTCCGATCTCCCAGGGAAAGCATAACAATGGGCCCTTTCGTTGGTTTGTCCGTTGCCCCTACCATGTTGTGAGGTAGGGGCTCCAGTTTGCCCATCACCTCTGCCGTTTTGGTGACCACCATTACCTCGGCCACCACGACCTCCAGAATAACGGCCTCTACCATGACTACCTCTACCTCTAGCTAGTGGGGTTCTGTAACTCTGGTTTGGACGATACCTCTTAATGTGTCCAATCTCCCCACATTCATAACATTCTCTGGGTTCACGCATCGGCCTCTCAGAGAAGTGTTGACCGGTCTGAGGTGGACCCCAACTTTAGTATGTAGTGAAGACTGAATTGGTCGTCGAACTGAGTGACCTCCGGAGCTCTATCCTCTAGAGTAAGAACCATTAAACTCACCTCCCCTTCGAAACCTTTTTGATGTCGATGTCGTGGTGAAGTCTTCTGGTTTCACTCCTCCACCTCTATCACAAAGTCTACACCTCTTGGAAGGATGTTGCCGTTGCCGCTATCTGTAAGGCTGAAATCCGCAATTCTGACCTCAACCCCTTCACAAAACGGCGAATCCTTTCTTGTGGATTGAAACAGAGTTGGGTGGCATATCTGGATAATGCACGGAATTTGGCCTCATATGCGTTAACCGTCATCCTACCTTGCTCTAGACTCAAGAACTCATCCTTTTTCTATCTCTCAAAGTCCTGGGATATACTTCTCCATAAACAAGCTAGAGAATGATTCCCAAGTCATAGGTGGTGCCTCTGTTGGTTGACACTCAACATGTGACCGCCACCACATTTTGGCGTTCCCTTGAAACTGATAGCTCACGAACTCAACGCCAACCGTTCTACTATACCCATCTTGTGTGTAGTAGCTCATGACAATCAACCAGAAAATCATAAGCATCCTCAGATTCTGCACCCTTGAAGACTGGAGGTTTCAATTTCAAGAATTTACTGAAAAGTTCATGCTGATCATTTGTCATAATAGGCCCCCAGTAGTCAGACGTGGAAATGTGCCTATTCCCAATGACGCATCCATGCGGGGAGCCATAGTAGCCGCATGCCGTATCTCTGAAACCGGAGTGTTGGTGCAGAAACCACCGGTAGGTGCCTGACCTGATCAGATAACCGCTAAGATAAGCAAGAACCTGATTGATCATCTCTGGGGTAGGTTGGGGTGGCATTTCCTCATTCTGCCCTTGTTCATTCTCCCCTTCCTCACCCTCTCTTACCGATTCCTCAGTAGGTGGAGGAGTCACCGCCCTAGTATCAGATGGACTAGGTGCTCGTCCTCTTCCTCTAGAGGACGTCCTCCCACGACCTCTACCACGGCCTCTTGCCGCTTTTCTTCCTCGAGCCACAGCCCCAGTGGCTGGCTCAGATGTTTCTTGTCTTGCCGTTGTTGCTGCGGGCGCGGTCGTTGCTCTAGTTCTAACCATCTGCGAATAGAATGAAGATGGTCAGATACCAATTTGTATAACCTAGATACCAATTGGACTCAAGTAGTAGCACGAAAGAAAGAATGAAAGAATGAATTTTCCTAAAGTCCTATAGCCTCTCAAGAAAAGTAAAGGCGTCCCCTTACCGTTCCTTAAGACTCTACTAGACTCGTTCTTGTGTGATGAGACCAATGAACCTAAGGCTCTGATACTAAGTTTGTCACGACCCAATCGGGGACGCGACTGGCACCCACATTACCCTCCTATGTGAGCGAACCAACCAATCTAACCTTTAACATTTTAATACAATATCAACAAAAGAAATGCGGAAGACTTAACTCATTAATAAAAACAAATCATAACTATTATTATTATTCCCAAAATCAGGAAGTCATCATCACAAGAACATCTATCCTCAAATTACTAAACAAAACGTCTAAGAAGCTAACAATAACAGCTAGTCCATGCCGGAGTTCAAGGCATCAAGACTTGAAGAAGAAGACCCAGTCCAAGCTAGACGCATTAGCTCACCCTGAATTTCCGAAGGTAGTGAAGACTGGCTAGATCTACTGTTGAGTTGAGGTTGACGGAACGTTTGCTGCATTACACAAATAACAAAGAGAAACATAAAAGTAGGGGGTTAGTACAACCACAAGTACTGAGTAGATATCATCGGCTAACTCAAAATAGGGAACAGTATATATCAATAATAATGTAAATCAACTACAATACTCAACATATAGCAATAACAATATTAATTCATCAATGAATACAACCGAGTTCACACATGAGGACTCAAGCCTCAATACCATACTCATTTGGGAATTAAGTTCATCAGATTGAGTATATTCATTATCTTTCTTCCTCCTGTGTCGGTACGTGACACTCCGCTCCTCTAATTCTATCCTGGTGCCGGAACGTGGCACTCCGATCCTCATATACTATCCTGGTACCGGAACGTGGCACCCGATCCATATACTATCCTGGTGTCGGAACGTGACACTCCGATCCTCATATTCTATCCTGGTGTCGGAACGTGACACTCCGATCCTCATATTCATTCTATCCTGGGATTTGCGCAAAGTGACGGCCCGTCGTGCCTGCGACGGTCCGTCACACAGGTCGTCGCAGCCTCTCTAAACTCGAGTGGGCTGTGACGGTCGTCACACCTGTGACGGTCCGTCCTGCACTTCCGTCATGACGGTCAGAAACTCGTTTCTTGTACAAAATTCTCAAAAGTTGAAGTGTTTTGAAATGGTGCCTCACGACGGTTCGTCGTGGATGTGACGGCACGTCCTGCAGGTCCGTCACATCTACAGAGAGTCGATTTTCAGTACACGATTTCAGAATTCTAAGTGTTCTGAAACGGTACCCCTCGACGGGCCGTCGTGCCTATGACGGTCCGTCGTGGTGTCCGTAGTCTTGGCCAGTTTTTCCAGAAATAAAATCTGCTGCTCAAAACGACTAAACAGGTCGTTACAAGTTGTTTATTATAGTTCCTTAGCTGTAAAGTATATCGAAAATTATGAAAAGCAAATACAATGATGAAGAAGTTATGTTGAAAACAATAAAAAATGTTGATCTCTTATATGTGTTTAATTAAGCAGTCCTTAAAAAAGGGATAAGGTATAACTATCCTCTTGACTATGATCGAAATTTCAGAGATATTTTAACTAAACTAAGGTCTTATTATCCTCTTAAACCTATTTTGTAATTTTGTATACCTTCTTAACTTACGTAACATCCCAATAACTACCACTCACTTCAGTTGCGTGGAGTCACGAAGTGTGTCACGTCAACCCAAAAGGTGTACAAAATTACAAAAAAGAGTTTTTGGGGGAGGAGGTAAAAGGACATTAATTTAGTTACAGTGTGTCTCTATAATAATTTCGATCATAGTCTAGAGGAACGCTTGTGTTTTTTCTCAAAAAAGAAAGAGACGTTAGTTCTCTCATTTAGGAGTTAGTTAATTGGCTAATATTTATTACTATATAAGATGAATAATTTAAAATCATATGGAAGAAAATTGTTTATCTTTTACAATCCATATAAACTTAGAGAGTTCAAAACACGTCGAAAGAAATATATCTTTACAATTAAAAAATATGTTTAAACCATTTTTTGCATTTTCAGTATGTGCAATATTTTTTAGTAGTCTTTTTTTTAGAAATCTATCTTTACAATTAAAAAATATGTTTAAACCATTTTCGCTTTTCAGTATGTGCAATATTTTTTCGTGAAAATATAGATAATTTGTAGAAGCATGATATGTGATGATTAAATCATATAGCCGATCAAATATGCTTAGGACTAAAAGAAACATGAATCCTAACTATATCATGAAGATAAATCACTATTGAATTTTAATTTGGATCACAATGGAATTATTTATCAACAAAAGAACTTCATAATCCTTTTTCACAGTTTCTTAAAGATCTAACGATTGAAGATAATCTTCCTTCTTATTTATTATAATAGGTAATTCTCACCATAAATACTATTTGTGAAAAGATTTCAGTCTCCTTGCAGATCTTCTCTTAATATGGTTTTGACATCAGATAAAGAAATTTAAGAAAATAACAAAGAAAAGGTGTAATAAAGGAGAAACATAGACAAGGTGAAGTGACACCTTTCCGTAGCCTTCATTCGCACTTTTTTTCTCCTTTTATTTTTTTTATTTAAATTAATTATTTTATTAAAAAATTAATATACTTACTTTAGTACAATTAAAGATTTTATTAATGGACGCACATTTTCAACAAATAAAAACCCTTCACATGTATCTTTTTTTTTCATCTCCTTTTATTATTTTTACTTCATTATTCTTATTAATTAACCAATATTTTGGTAACTAAAAAAATATTAAATTTAATTATATTGGAATAAGACAAAAGTATCGCGTAGACTATAACTAAAATCTCATAGACACATACATACCTAAACATAACTAGAGTCATATTACCCCTCCCCTACCCCCAATCTAATTTAAAATAGAATAAATACACCATAAATGTTGACATGACATAGAGAGTGTGCACACTCTCTCTTGAAGGCAAGTGATGAATGTACGAATTCAACACATGTCGTTTCTTAATTGATAACTTTATAATTAGGTATAACCCATCGCGCTGCGGTCTGTTAAAGTTTGTACGAAGTTTCACTTATTCACCTTAAGTAGACGATGTTCATTTTAAAAACCTTATATGGAGTCTCGTTGTGTCATTTTGACACTCTTTTGTCAATAAACAAAAACTTGACCAAAACAACAATGGAGAAGAGAGGCCACATCTATTTTGATGTTTGAAATTGATTGACTGAATAGAAAATCATTCTGAAATTAATTTGATAACCGCTAACAATTTGGAGAGAGAATTGTTCTGAAATAATTTGATAACTGCTAACAATTAAGAGAGAATTTAAGGAGAAAAAAAAAGGGAAGTTAAAAAGGAAGTGTAAATGTGAATTTCACTGGTCAATGTTATGTATCTAGAAGTTTTAAAAATTAGAAAAGACATAAAGTAACCATTGAAGTTATTTCGAATTTTTAAAAAGATACACACCAATCAATACATGACAAGTGTTAATTTAATTAAATATTTATTATTTTTTTTCATTTTAATTCCTTTATCTTATTTTTTTTTGTTTCTCTCTCTCTTACTTCTTGGATTTTAATTTTGATTTATTTTAAATTTCATTTATCTTCCACCTTTCTCCATTTTATTTTTTTCTCTTCACCTACCACCCCTCATGTCAAATTGAATCTCACTCTCATTTTTTTTTCTTTTCTTTTCTTTCTTCTTCTTCTCTGGTCAAATTCTATTCATAATATTAATTATACTTTATTAATTATTGATAACAAAATTAATTATTTTTCTAATAATTTAAAATTTTGAAGTATCATCAACTACTCATTTTCATATAAATCCAAAATTAGAATTATAATTTTAAAAGAATAAATTAATTTCTGAAAATAGAAAGAACTTAATTGAAATCGGATAAAAGAAAAATTATATGCTACTCCCTGATCATCTCATTAATTTAGCTCATTTTCATATAATTTTAAAACTAGAAATTCTTCGAAATTGAAAAAGTTTGATTGAAATTTGGATTTAAAAAAATTAAATCATACCTGCTAATCATCTTGAAATCTAATGTGCTTATCAAATTGTTCGAATGTAATATAATGTTTAAATATAGTTTTAAATTAAAGAGATAGTTAAACTAATAGTAGTAAAAAGGGAGATGAAATTGTGATAAAAAATGACATTTAAAGTGAGGAACTTCGATTAAGATGAAAATGATTTTTTAAAGAGAAAAAGTTAAAATAATAAGAAAAACAAAAAAATGTAAAATAAATTATAATAATATTAGTTCATAATTGTTTAGGGGTAGTAAGACGCTCGCATATTTTAGGTGTTTTTTTAAAACTTCAGAACAACTTCACGTGTTGTTTTTTCTCTTTAAAATTGAAATGATATTTTTTTTGGAATATTTAAAAGGAGAAAATGATCAAAAGCCCCCTCAACCTATACCCGAAATCCCAACTATACACTCCAACTTCACGGGTAACCTATTACCCACCTAAACTATATTTTTATCTATTTTCTACCAACCTAAGTGCTGACTAGTCATGGGAGGTGTTGTCACCTCCTCTAGGCGCGTTTGAAGCAAAATTTGACGAAAAAATTTTCATTTCTATAACAGCCATCTTCCCCACTTTTAAATACCCATTACTTCTTCTTCCCCCACTATTAATTCTTTAGTAAAAAATTCACGGATTCCTCTCAAAATCAAGTAGGATTTAGTTGTTAATGTTCATTTGTACTTCAAATCTTAAATTTAGGGTTTGTAATCTGATCTAATTTTCTTATTTAGATTTCTAATTAGAAGTTTGAATTTTCTCGAAATTCATCAAAAATGACAAATGAAAACTTGAATACGCTTTGTATGGATTAATCAGACTCAATGCTCAACGTTGTAGTGAGATGCAAATACGAATTTTTATTGAATTTGTAAACTTCTTGATCGAAATTAAATTCGGGAAAAAAATTTTGGTGAGGCTTTTGATCATTTTTTCTTATAAGTAATTTTTCCTTTTATCTTATCGATTTTTATGATTTATGTACATGAGCCATGAGGCTCTATGACAACTCTGTGAGATGCTTCAAGCTGACCAAAATAATGAATTTTGATCCTTTATGCATAGTAAACTTAATATGGGAAGTTATGTAATGTAAGTCATTTTAACTATTTTTTATTTTAATAAATTGTTGTAATTTTTTTACGTTTTGAATGAATTATTTTATTTTATTTTTTGTATATGATTAATAGTCGAATAACCAATCAAATTGAAATTGATAATAATCAAACCGAAACATATGTATTATATTTGATTTGATTTGATTTTCATTATCTTAAAACCGATTGAATCAGTTTGATTTTAATTTTGATCGATAACTAATCCTAACCGATCCACAAAACCCCATATATATATATATAATATATATATATATAATATATATATATATATATATATATATATATAATATATATATATATAATATATATATATATATATATATATAATCGAGATTGAAAAATCATTAATTAAATTAGACGTAGGGAGTATTTATAATTTTATATAATCAAGATTACTGGTGATTAGTCAATAATAAATTCATTGAACAAGGTTAGATCCACCGACGAAAAATTGGATCCCCTTTCTCCATCAGTCAACCCCCTCCATTAATCTTATAAATCAACCAAAATCCCCATTTTTTTAGCCATAAATCAATCACCAAACTTCTCTGCATTTCACCAACGAAATTCTTAACAATGGCAGCCGCTTCACCAACACCAGTTCTTCCAATTTCCAACCCCCAAACCACCTCCACAACCGTCGCCACCACCGATACCCAACAAACCGTCACCGGTGTGGGTCCTACCCCGGCTCTCCGTGCATTCATCAACCGCATCTCTGAAACCGTCCAAGGTGGTCTCTCCAATCGCCGTCCATGGGCTGAACTCGTTGATCGTTCTGCCTTCGCTAAACCCGAATCTGTTTCCGATGCTACCCTTCGTATCCGCAAAAACTACTCCTATTTCCGTACCAATTACCTTTCTCTCCTCGCCGTTGTCCTCGCTTTCAGTCTCATCACAAACCCATTTTCTCTCATTCTTCTCACCGGTCTCCTCGCTGCTTGGCTTTTTCTTTACCTTTTCCGTCCATCAGATCCGCCTTTGGTTCTATTTGGTCGGCAGTTTTCTGAACGGGAAACGCTTGGGGTTCTCATTGTTTCCACCGTCGTTGTTATTTTCCTCACCAGCGTTGGATCTGTTCTCGTTTCTGCTTTGATGATTGGTCTCGCCATTGTGTGTACACATGCTGCTTTTAGGGTTCCTGAAGATCTTTTCCTTGACGATCAGGAGTCTCCGGCAACTGGGTTTCTCTCTTTCTTGGCCGGCGCCGCCCCTACCTCCGGCCCCGCTGCTGTTTCCGCTAGGGTTTGAGGGTACAACGACACCGTATTGAGGTCCAAGGAAATTTATTTCTTGTAAAGGTAATTGAAATTGATTAGTAGATTAAGAGAATAATCAAAAATTATATTAACCCAAAGAGATTGTTCTTTTTTGTTTTTTCTTTTTAGTTAATATGGAATTGTATAATCAGGATCTGCTGGGGATTTTGTTTGTGTAATTTGTTATAGTAAACAAAGTTTATATGTCTTATTATTTGATTGATTCATTTCTTAATTGTTGTTAATAAGTATGATAATGAATGTTATATATGTTTACCAAAGGTTTTAATTCTAAATTTACATAATTAGAGAACATCATAACCACTCCTATATTAAATTGTTTTATTTCTTATTCATGTTGTTATACTTCCTATACATGAACAATTTTTGTAATAAATTGTTGTCAAAAAATGTAATTAATATCCTAAAACACTGGTAATACTATTCCTTTTGGATTGTGGGAGATCTTTGATGTTATTAGGTGGGGTTGACAATATTATATCATTTTTAATTAGAGGTTCAAATTCAATTGAAATGAAATTGCTAATGCTCTACCCTTTTAATTAAAATTTGTCGGTTCAAATACGAATTAATTGAGCTTTAAAATAAATATCAAATATTGAGTGGTCAATCAAAAGGATTGGAGATTTTCAGTTTGAAGGCAATCTCATACTTGGCTCTTTAGCTCTGCTCGAGTGTCAAAATAGATATCGAATGTTAAATTTTAAATAGAAAAAGATGGGAGATATTTGGTTTGAAGGCAACCTCATACCCTGATCGTAGCTTTGCTTGAGCTTCAAAATAGATAATGAACATTGAATCGTAAGTCACAAAGATAAGGAGATTTTTCGGTTTGAAGGCAACCTCATACCCTGATCGTAGCTTTGCTTGAGCTTCAAAATAGATAATGAACATTGAATCGTAAGTCACAAAGATCGGAGACTCATACCTTGATTGTTGTCATTCTTCCCATTCACCATATTTCACCCACACACTATTTAGACTTGATCTTTGATTAATCAAATTCTCAATAATTTTTATCATCAAACAATAAAAATAGTGAATCCATTAGAGAAGATGAGAACCTCGTTAATGTGCATCTGTTTCCATAGGTTCATTACTAAGCTGACTGTTGATTGATTATATCAAGGGTAACATCTAGCAACAATCATTAACCATCGTATCACATGAACTATATGATATACGTCCGCTCAAAAATTATAGAGAAAATATATATGTGAAATTCAATTTAATCAGTAAAAATTAAACATATTCCTTTTTATAGATTTATTACAACAAAATTTGTCAATTGAACAACAAAAGTTTCTCCCAATGGAATGGTTTCAGACCACTGCCTAAGGTCGAGTTACTACCTCTTTTTTAGCTTTAACTTGAACACACGTAACTCACTCGATCGAAAGAGAGGAAGACATTAGGAGCACTCATTCCTTGTACCCGGGGAACTGATTCATAAGAAGGAGCTATACCAAAAAAGGAGTTTACAGCTGATTCCCATATAGACACTATTTATTTCGAATAAAATCGAGTAGCATAAGCCTTTCGGTCTTTTGTTCTTATTTAAACGGTGTTCATATATTTATATTAGTAATAGTAACTTTTTTCTATATATATATCATTAAAAAATAGATATATCATTAAAAAAATAAAAGCCTGAATATAATGCAATGGTGATATTTAGTACAATGCACATATCATTAAAAAAGATAGAAGGGAAAAGAATTAAATCAATACATAATTATCTAAACTCTTACCAATATCCAATTCACAAGCCTATTACTATTCAAGAGTCTTCTTTTTCAAGCCAAATAAAAGCATGAATATAATAATGTCATGGTGAAAATGAAGGATAACTTCGAACACGATATATATCGTGATGAAACCTTACCCCTAGAACAAGAATCAGGTTTTTGTAATTTTGTCGTAACACAATAAAACAAAGATTTATCGTGGAAACCTTCCTAACTCAAGGAAGGGAAAAATCACACCGAAGTTTTCTATTAATTCAAGATTTACAACTCAGTTAATTAATGAATCTAACTCTAAACTTCTACCATTTTCGATTAACTATAATCGAAAACTATCCACTCAACAAGAAGTCAAACTCGCTTCTTGTTTACAAAAGCTCTCAACTCTTCTTAACTCTAACCACCCAAGAAGTCAAACCCACTTCTTGTTTACAATTCTTTCAAGACTCAACTCCCAAGAAGTTAAACCCACTTCTTGTTAGAATTCTCTCAAGACTCAACTCCAAGAAGTCAAACCCACTTCTTTTTACAAATCTAGGAATTATTACAACTCAATAATAAACCTAGAACAAATCAACAAAGACTAAATAACCCTAGACTTTAATTGATCAAACTTAAATATTCAATAGTTCTGAGTAGAACAGGTTTCGTGATCCTGGTTCTTATTTTGCTGTGCTGAAGGTGAACCAGGTCCTTGCGTTTCTGTGACGAAGGCCTGCGTTTTTTCTCCAGAAAATACTGCTCTCAAGATGATATATTTCGTGAATATGCAATGGCAATTGTTCTGGCTTTGCTGATAAATTCTCTCAATTTTTGTTTATGCAAAGATACTTTTTTCCTTCAACTTCTTGATCCTTTTATAGATTTGATTTGCCTTCAACTTCTACATGAAAAGGAATTACAAATCTTTTTCCTTCTTGAACTTACTTCTTTCCTTATTTAACTTGAATTGTAATTTTTTTATTTATTTCCTGCTTTGACTTGAATTGCTACTTTTTAATTTTTTTCCTTCTTTGACTTGAATTGCTACTTTTTTATTTCTTTCCTTCTTTAACTTTATCTTCTTTGCCGCAATCTCTCATAATTGTAAACATACGACACCATGCCTTCACTTTATCAATCATCAAAACTACTTTATTTGTGCTCCTACTTCCCAACATATCGAGAAACAAAAAATATAAATGTATACATAAAATAATGGAGAAATACCATAAGATTTCATATTTAATATTTAAAGGTTATGAATACGAAAAATTGAAAATTGTGAAAGTTATGAATATTTGCATATTATAATATCTAATAAAGAAGGTATGTTATAGTAAAAGGTGAAAAGTTGAGTACTTGAATATAAAGACTATGAATAACTAGAAGAAGTCGATGTTGTGTACTTGAATATAAAGACTATGAATATTTGCATATTATAATATCTAATAAAGAAGGTATGTTATAGTAAAAGGTGAAAAGTTGAGTACTTGAATATAAAGTTGACTGAATGAGAGTCAACATAATAGATATAATAAGACTTTATAATTATAATTTTGATAATTATATAATATAATTATAGTTTTGTTTTCTATAGAGACTAGTTTGTATATTTTTGTTCATTGTGTATATATGAATAAGGTAAATAAATACAATAATTCACTTTGTATAAAAAAATAATTCACTTTTTCATACAACAATTCACTTTATATCAATTATTATAGAAAATTAGAATCGTTACTCAGAACATAGCTGATCTCCTACCAATTATTTTTTAAAACCTTAGGCATGATTAATTCACATTTCTCCAATTAATATGTTCTATAGATGAGAAGAAGAAAAAATAAAAAGGGTGTGCTTTTAGTTAAAATTTGTATTTAACAATTTGATAGACATTTTCAAATTAAAAATGATAAATATTAAATTAGATTCGATAGTATTTTTAAAGAAAAATTAATAGGGCGTAGGGGATTGAAAAATAGGGAAGGAGAATATAAAGTGCATGAGACATCGAACTCATACCAACAAGTGAAGGCGGATTTACGTGAATTGGTGGGGGTGCTATGAGCCTATGACATACAATATCTCGAAAAAACGTTGCATATATATATATATATAATATATATATATATATATATATATATATATATATATATAGTATATATATATATAGTATATATTAATTTTGCCAGCACCTACTTTTTGCTTGCTCATTTTTTTCTTTTTATCTTTTTTCCTTTTTTTCTTTTCTTTCCTTTTTTTGTTTTTTCAATAATGTGTAAAAGGCATACTTTTTTTTTTCATTTATTCGTATTTATTTACTATTCTTTATTAATTCAAAATCGACTCTTTTTTATGAATAATTTTTAGTTTTCTTACTTTCTTTTTCACTAATTATTAATCTCTTGTTATGAGTGTTGTATGTTTATTCTTTATCAATTATTGAGTATTGAATTATGAACGTCAACTAACCATTATTAAAAATATATTTAAATAGTAGTTTTTAAGAAATATAAATTTTTAAACGATTGAATATTATTATTAGATTATTTTTAAAAAATTTAAAGGTTCTTTCGATTTTCTCTAACGTTCTTATTAGCAAGATGACTAGGCTGAAACTAAGATTTTTATTCTTTCCCTACGATATTCTCCAACAACACATAAATTCAATGGAATATGAATATATTAAGTTAATATCATTAGATGGTTTGTACAAGCTCAAATTTTAGTATGAAAAAACTTCTTTTCCATCAAAGTTTAAGCGAATAAAACCTCTAATTTAAAAAATGATATAAAAACTGAATTGTTTAGTTATCTCTGATCTCAGAATATCTAAAAGAAATTAATACCTTCACGCATACTTAAAATTAATAATCCAAATTATAACTCAAAATTAAAGCAACCGATCATTTTATCTTAATTGAACGATGTAATATCCACCTCCTCTAAATCCTAGATCCGTCTCTGAATTCATATTTAATGTGATAATTGAGGGGTATTCTTTACTCTTTAGCCCATAAAACAGGCTAGAGATATTTATAAAACAATAAATAAATAGAGGATATTTATAAGTTATTTTTTATACGTTAAAAAATATATTTGGCCCTTATCCATTAATTGAATTTAGTTCAATGACATTACTTGGACTTTGATCTTATGATGTACTTATTTTCAACCATGCAAGTAAATTACACATTTTTTGGTAACCTTTTCATATTGTCTTATTATAATTTTCTTTCTTTGCGAGTAAGTCAGTTAAGTCAATATCAATCAAATAAAATAAAACACAAAAAGTATTAATTTTCTTATGTGGCCTTTTGATATTAACTTTGCGCACAAGAAACAAATAGTCACAAAATTGTAGTGTAGAAACTGAAAGATCTCTACAGAAGTGGAAAGAATAAAAAAATACACAAAAATCGTGGTCACCAAGAAAATAGACAGGACATTAAAATAAATAAAAAGCTTTTAAAATTCATGATTAAGAACACATCTTGTATATTTGTGCAGTTGAAAACGTGATATTATGCATAATTCCATGAGACTTGACAAAAAAGTTTTTACATATTTTAATTATTTAAAAGGAGGCAAATCAAGTAGAAAACACGGACGATACTAACAATAGAGTACCATTATATTATTTTACAATAGTGTAAAATAATGTTAAGCAAAAACAAAATACTTATATAACTGGAGAAAAAAAATAATTAGATCACACGTAATACTAATATTGAATATTCAACAAGAAAAATTTAAACCTTACAAGAAAAAAAATATTTAATACTTCATAACTTGTTATTCAAGGCCTTTGAAATTTCTTATGGATTAATATAGTTTGTGAAGTTGAGACTATTGAATGTTAATCGAGATTCTTTGAGTTCTTTTGACCGCACAAAGAAATATATTATTATTTTCATAATAGAGTTATAATGTTTTTATGTTAACGTCATAAAACATCATCATAATTTACTCTCCGTTGATCCAAACAAATTGAATTCGGAGGGGAGTGATTGATGATCGGAGATTACAAAAATATATTTATCGCTTATGATAATTAATAGGAAAAATTATATAAATTAATATATTTTAAAAAATAATTATTGATTTTAGCGATACTTTTTGTTTATTACCATTTATAGCAATATTGTAATAAATCTGTAATATGTATTAAAAGTGAATTATATATGTAATATATATGAATCATAATTGTTTTTTGAAATATATCATGTTTGTTTGTAAAAAATTGTCACATTGTACTATAATTGTATTAAAATGTGTGATAAATGTATTATTCATCATTAAAATTTATATTATATGTGAATAATGAATTGATCTTTATAATATGTATTAAACTTGTATTATAAATAAAATAAAAATGATCAAGTGAAAAAGAATAATATTATTATTATAAATGATAAAATTTCCCTAATTAATACTATCATTAATTATCATAAATGTCCAATTACTCTCGGTGCTTTCTACCTCCTAGGCCCAAAGGCAAAGATTATTTTTAAACTTGCTTTTAAGATTATTTTTTAACTTGCTTTTAACATATAAATTTAATAGGTATGATTTAATATTTTTTTGATTTTAAAAAGTCTTTGCCCCACCCCCAAAAGAGATAAACTTGGAACTATTACTTAGTACCCAAGGAAAATCCCTTAATTAATTGGTTACATAAGATAAGAACAGTAAATATTGTTAAGTAATTCACACCATCACTACACGTTACTACCCAAAAAAAAAGAACCGCGTTATTTGTTTATTCATTTAATTTTTACCGAAAAAGGAATTCCAATCCCAATTAAGCTAGGAAAAGGATTTCAACATGTTAAAACAAATATATAAATGCACAACAAACCAGAACATTCGTAAAAAAGACTAATTCATTGGCCAAAACCAAAATACAAAACTCCAATCAAAACATTTATTTATTTATTTATATATATATATATATATCTTTGATGGCTTCTCACATTGTCCAGAGGTGATTATTTTCATCTCTTGCCAACTTTGTAGTACTTAGTATTCTCAATTCATAATTAGTTTTAGTTTGCATTGTAATTCTCTGTCCTAATTTTAAACTGTTTATACAACTATGGATTTTTATGTTAACAGGAAACTGAAAAGAAGGCGTAATGGATCTGATTCGATAGAAGAGATTTTATTGAGATGGAAAAATTTCAATGAGGAAGTTAATTGGAACCATGAACAAGTGAAGAAGAAGAGAAAATGTTCAAACAAAGGTTGTATGCCAGGCAAAGGCGGTCCTGAGAATTCGGGTTGTAAATACAGAGGAGTGAGACAGAGGACTTGGGGTAAATGGGTGGCTGAAATTCGCGAGCCTGTTTATATTAGTGGTCAGTATAAGAGCAAAGGAAAGCGACTTTGGCTTGGTACTTACTCGACTGCTGGTGATGCTGCTGTTGCTTATGATGAAGCTGCTAAGGTTATGTATGGATCCAATGCCATACTTAATTTCCCCAATTCTTGTGATTCGTCGAGTAATGGTAACATTACTAGAACATCGAGTGGTCAATCGTCTATTGATCATGAAGAGGAGTTAGTGGTTGATAATGCGAAGAAAACTGAAATTGAGTCGGATTTGAAAGATGATGGTGTTGTTGTAAATATGGATTTAAGTTATGATTATGCAAATCATGGTTCGCCTGCTTGTTCCTGGACTGAAGAGGAATTGGAAGTTATCACGGAGGAGAATTCCGAGATAGAATTAACCAATTTGGAGTGTGATTCGAGATTTTTTCCTAAATCTCAAAAATCTTGTGTTGAAGTTGAGAGACCTATAATGGAGGAAGAAATTGATGAGGATGAATTTGTACATAACGATGTCTCAAACACAATAGACGTGGAGCCAACCGTCATGTTTAGCAAAGATGACTTCTCGAGGCTTGATGAAACTTGTAATTCTAATGATCAAATTGTGCTACAAGACATGGATTTCAGGTCTTGTGAAAACCTGAACGAAGATGTTAGTACGCGTCTAGAATACATGGAGCATTTTCTAATGGATGACAATTGTTCGATGGAAGCAGCAAATATATCAGACATCATTTGTTTGACAGAGAACCATGATGAAGCTTTCGATTTTCAGAGGTTTTTAGAAGAATCGTTTGATTTCGAGCTAAACTATGCGAAGAATGAGGAGCAATTTGATTGTACATATGCATACAACCAGCAAATTGACCACCAGAATTCAGAGATAAATTCCGAGATTCGATCAGATGGAATTCGGAAGGAGAAAAACTTGCATGGTTTCGGATTAGATGACTTTGGAGCAAACAATAGTTGGCAACCAAAGGAAAATGTCGAAGATTTGTCAATGTGCAGCTTTGATTTTGATATATCATCCTATATTAATGATATTAATTAGGAAAATATAATGTTTCAATTCATTATCCTTGTGATACTTTTGTAATTGTAGTCTGCTAGAACATAGAATAGAAAGTTTATAATGGTATTGGTATCAACTCTAAAAACAAGTTGTCTTCTAACTTATTTTCTTTTCATGTTTGATTGGTGAGTGAAAAATATTAGCTAATATTTGGTTGATGAATGAAAAAAGAAATTGGCAAGAGAGTGGAAATTATTTTTTAGGAAAATAGTTTCTGACTCACAAATCAACTCTCATAATCAATTCAGGACCAGATACCAACACTCAAATCGGGACACAATCTTGATGACCATTTCGAGACTCAACCCCGATGCCTAATCCGGGACTTGACCTAGATTCTCAAACTGGGACTCGATATATGAACAATTGGGGACCTGACCTCAATTCTCAACCTGGGACCTGATATTCAAATAGGGACTTTACCCTAAGCCCGACATCCAAAGAGGAACAAGGACTTCACTCTGAGCCTGAAATCCGAACAAGGACACAACCCCAATGACTGATTTGGGATCCGACTCAATATCTGACCCCTAGTCCTGGCCTTAATTCCTGCTTGAGACCTAATATTCGAATGGACTCGACTGCGGCTGCAACGTCAGAACCGAAAAACAACCTTGATAATTGAAGTGAAATCTGACCTCAACTCTACCCAAGACCCGACTTTCGAATTAGGAGTCGACCCCGACTCAACCCGTGAACCAACCCCAACACTCAACTTCAGGCTCGACTCTGAAAGTCGACTCAAGTCTCAACTTTTGAATCAAAATACAACCCCAATAATCAATCAAGGATCCAACCTGGCCTGACTTTTGAATTAATACCCGACTTTCAAATTGAGACGCGACCTGTGATTTTTGACCCTGACACCTGACATCGACGAGTGTTTCGGGACCCTACCTCAACTCTTAACACGGGTCTCGACTTTCGAATCAGAATCCAACTACAACACCGACCCCGACTCTGACACTCGAATCTAGACATGACAGATTGGGATCCAACCCCAACACTCAATTCAAAAAGTGACTTTCGACTCCTTAACCCAAGATTGATACCTAAATAAAGACTCGACATCTGAATCGGAACCCGACTTCCTAATGAAGACAAGATCCCATCGTTCGGTGTGGGACTTAACTTTCAAAGAGAGACCCAATCCTGACTCGAGATTCGACCTAACTTCCGACTCGAGATTTGAGACTTAATCCTGAAGACTTATCAAAGACTCGACCCTAAGACCTGACTTTTGATCTGAGACCCGACCCCGACCCAAACCGAACTTTTATATCAGGACCTAACTCTAACACTTGATGCAAGACTTGATCCTAATACCTGACCCAGGACCTAACTATTGACTTGTGCAAGGTGGATGAAAAGAAGAATTTTGTCTAGAGTATTCTATGGCCAAAAGGTATCACCAAAACTTAAGGGCAAGTTTTATAGGTCTAATGGTGGTTAGACCAACTAAGTTGTATGGGGCAAGTTGTTATCTAGTTAATAAAAACTCCCACAAATGTTTCAAAGACGAGGGTGATGCGGTGAATGTGTGGACAACTAGGAGAAATAAGATTATAAATAAAGCCATTGACAAGATGCAGAAAATAGGGTTGAGAATATGGTTCAAACATGTGAAGAACGAGATATACGGATTCTCCAGTATGGTGGTGCGAGATGTTAACTACGAATGGTTTCAAGAGACGTAAAGGTAAGTCAAAAAGTATTGAAGAGAGGTGATTACATAAAGATGACACAATTGCAGCTTATTGTGGAGGACACGGTCTAGGATAGAAGGTTATAATTAGTAGGTAGTAGAGCATTTTGTTTCTCATCCTTATCTTACTAGTAGTCATAGAATTTCTCCTATAATTTCTTGTCCTCTGATTTTCGTCAAAATTCTATTATTTCTTGTACTTCGATTATTGCATTATTTTATTCTCATACTTTTGTAATTGTAGTATGCTACAATAGAGATAGAAAGTTTATAATGGTCTCGTAAAACAATTTGACTGTCTCGTGTTTGGTTGATAATTGAAAAATATTGTTTAATGTTTGGTTGGTGAATGAAGAAAATATTTTTGGCTGGAGAGTGGAAAATAACTTTTAGAAAAGTAGTTAATGACCCGCAAACCAACCTCAATGACCGATTCAGGACCCGATCCCAACACTCGAACCAGGACACGATCTTGATGACCGATTGTTGACACCCAATTTTGACCGACCTTTGACCATTTTTAGGAATACTATTCGATTAAATACGCATTTTAAAATTTACTTAAAGTTTTGAAGTTTTAGTCGATTTTTCTCAAAATTATATATTTTAGTATCGTTTACTTTATAAAAATATCGTAATATTATAATATTTTAAAATTTAAATGATTTTGTCAATTAAAATGTTTTGGCTCTTAAAATAAGAATAAGTTTAATTGATTTGTTTTTTTTCTTCTTATTTTAAATTCACTAATTTATTCTTACTTGTTTATATTTGGTAATGGAATATATTAAAATATTTTCTGATTGGATATCCTTTAAAATAAGGAAAATTGTATTATATAATTGATTCCTTTAAATATTTATTTCCCTTATTTGTTCCCCCCTCCTCTACTATATAAAGAGACTCCTTTTACTCATTCACACACTCATTCACTCTCAACCACAAATTCTCTCATCACTCTCCCTTCTCTCATTGCTCTCTTGCTACTTTAACAACACATTAATATTCCGGTAATTATTCAAGGGTTCTTCTTTGCTATCTTATTATTTTGTTCGAGTAAAGGTTGAATCAATTCGTTTGCTTAACGGGTTAGTATTCTTAACATTCACATTATCTTTACATTCACAATTTGTGTAAGCTATTATTTTTTTTATATGTAGAATTCGTCATTAAACGATTGCATATTGTCTCACCTTAACTAACAAGTGTGATTACTTGTGTAGTTATTTGATTACTTTGACAGGTTTCATACTTGAAGTTCAAGTTGAAGATTAACTGAAGAAGGATTTATTTGTTTATTTGAATGTATATATATATCTATATATTTTTATTTTTCTTCTATTTTATTTACTCGAATGTTGTAACAATTGTAACTCTAAAGATCATATATAAAGTTATTTGGGGGGGTGTCGTTTAGGGGAGGGGGATTTATATGCTTATTTGTTCGTTATAATTTTTAGAAATCATGCCTATAGGTTTGTCTTTAACCACCTAGATTTAATGTTTATAGGTGTTATAATCTAATCAATTTCAATTTGCTTGACGCTTTTGTTAATAAGTCTTAAAAAATAATAACTAGATTCCATTATTTTTAATGTAAAATCAAATCCTAATAATCTAGTAGGCTGTTAAATATTAAAAATGTTATAAATTTTCATTTGTCTTATCATGTAGAAATCATGTCTAAGGTTTAATTGTTCATTTAAATTTACAAAATTATGCATATATGTGTTATTTTTTTGAACACCTAGAAATCATGTCTATAGGCTTGTAAATAACTCTTAACATATCCATAAAAAAATAGAACTTGTTTGTGCATATTTGTGCCCTCCCCCTAAAATTAGCTAATATTATTTCTTGAGTAATTCCATTCGTTTTCTTGAAGATTTCCGCATTCTTGCAATATGTTATTTTCTTAAAATTTTAAATGATTAAAGTCATTCATGCATTTAACAAACTACTTGGCTTTTGAATATTGCATATCAAAACCTTTGCATTTGATAAGTTTACTACTTTAATGTTTTACTAGTTTTTTTAGTATTGCAATATAATTTTCTTAAAAGTCATTATTCAATCTTCGTTTGAAATTTTGGATTGATTGTGACATTATTTTTACAAGTACTATCTCCTAACCTATCGTTAGTGGGAAAGTCAAAGGAACTATGAGGTCTAGTTCCAATTTTTAAACCGACGCATCCTCGGAAGTACCACCTACCCATGAATTTCAAAAAGAATTATGTGCATTTATATGTAAATGTTTATGTGCCTACGTGTGAACTAAATCTTTTAAATCATTTTTCAAAACATAACTTTTTTAGACCGACCTCAAATCAAAATTGTTTCTATGGTGGAGGAGCACGATCAACAATATCGTGGCATCATCCCTATAAAGAAACAAACATTTTTTTTAAAATAAAAAATTTCATACTCGAAATCTATCAATTTTCAAACTTTACTTTTGCATATACTAATTGCTTAATTTTTGCCATATTCGTCTTATAACATAGTCTCATATGCTTAAATAAAATAAAACTTGATTGTTTATTATTGTCATCACCTAGCTTTGCATGCTTAAATTAATAATATTAATTGTTTTATATTTGTTATCACTTATTAAAGATTAAATAAATTAATAAATTAAACGACCTTGATTGCTACTTGTACCCCCACATAGATTGCATGAGATACGGCCGGGACCCACACTTGGACCTCGAGGGATGCCTAACACCTTCCCCTCGAGGTAATTTGAACCCTTACCCTAATCTCTGGCCGTTGACCTTTAGTTAGACTTAGTTAGGTTAGATAGGTGCCCTAACGCGCCTTAATTCGTTAGGTGGCGACTCCAAAACTCGAAATTCCAAAAGAGTTGTTAGGTCGTGCACGAAACCCGTTTTCTGCGAAAATGGGGCGCGACACCGATTTGGGATCTAACCCGGCACTTGATCAGGGACGTGATCTCGATTCTCAACATGGAACCAGATATACGAACAAGGACTTTACTTTGACCCCGACATGGACACGACCCTAACGACTTCTTTGGGATCCGACCCAGGACCTGATCCCGGTTCATGTTTGGGACCTAACATTCAAATTTGGGACTCAACTCCAACTGTGACACCTAAACTTGAATACAACCTCGATAATTGAACTGAGACCTAATCTGGGATCCGACCCTAAGACCTAACCTTGATGAATGATCCCAGCCAAACCTTAACATCTCAACTCGGGTGTCGACTTCTGAATCGAGATCAAACCATGACAATTGACCCTGAATCCGAAATTCAAATCTAGACATGACCTCAATGACCCGTTAGGATCCAACTCCAACACTTAATTCAAAAACCTACTTTTGACTCCCTAATCTAAGAATGGATACCTAAATTGAGACTTGACATCTGAATTAGGACACGACTTTCAAACCAAGACCTAAAACCTGACACCTAACTTTCATAGAGGGACCCAATCCTGACTCAAGATCCGACCTAACTTCCGACTTCCGATCTGAGACTCAGTTAATGAAAACTCTCACGTTTAGACAGTAAAGTTTGCAAAGTTGAGGATGATTCGGTGAATGTGTGGGCAACTAGTAGAAATAAATTATAAATAAAGACATTCGTGACAAGATGTGGAAAATAAGGTTTAGGTGGTTCAGACATGTGAAGAGGAGATGCATGAATACTCTAGTGCAGTGGTGTGAGATGTTAGCTATAAATGATTTCAGGAAACGTAAAGGCAAGTCGAATAAGCATTGAGGAGAGGTGATCAGATAAGATGACACAGTTGCAACTTACCGTGGAAGATACAAACTAGAATAGAAGGTTATAGTTAGTAGGTAGTAGAACATTATTTGTTCATTCTTATCTTGTCAGTAGTCATAAAATTTCTCCTATGGTTTCTTGTCCTCCAATTTTTGTCAAAATTCTACTATCTTTTTATACTTCAATTATAGTATTATTTTATTATAGTTATTTTTCCTTCTTTTTTCTCTAGAATATTATGTCATATTTTCTTTAATATTTGTTTTAATATGTTTTTCCTTGAAGTGTGAGTATATTGTAAACTACCTTTCTTTTTAACTCCCAAAAGTTGTGATGTACAATATGAAAGATCTCTATAGTACTGGAAAGAGTCGGAAAACAAAAAATTCATGGTCACCAAGAATTTTTTGTTTTTGGATTAACCATATAAATAAGCTCTATAAATTTGTGTGGCTAGGGGCGGTAATTCATTTTGTTTATAAAGAAAATAAAAAAAGAAGTAATGATTGTACTCAGAGTATTTGATATGTCATTATTGATTTTGTAATATTTTTTAAATGAAAAGTTATTTTTGGATATGATTTTAAGAAATTTTCTATGTTAACTTATATAGTTTATGCTCTAATCATTATATATCGAATGTTTTTAGTAAAGATATAATAAATAATATTTAATATTATTAAGAATCAATAAACATTATGTGTAATAAATTTATTTTCACAATGAATCATTAAATTCTTGAATTTATTTTACAATGAATGATTTAACAAAAAAGAATTACACAAAGTACTTTATGTATAATGAATTTATTTTTATGTAAATTCAATAAATATGATATCTAAATTAGTAAGATATAATAATTTTAATATAATAAAAAATGAATTTTCATTAAATTTCTAAAAATTCTTTAAACTAATAAATATTAATTAATTGGATTAAATAATACACTTATAAAATAATAATATTTTATGATCCCATCAATATTAACATTTTAATGTAATTGCCAGTACATTATTTGTACATTTATTTCATTTCCTCAAAAGTGGATCCCAATTTGAATAGGAAAAATATTTCAAACATTTTCATCTCATATAAATATACCACAGATCATTGGCCAAACCAAAATACAAAACTTCCAATCAAAGTTTATTTATTTATGAATTATAAATTATAATTTATACTTTTCATGTCCGCTCACATTCCACAAAGGTGAATTTCTTTTATATTTTCTCCTTTTTATCTACTTTTATAAATTTTAAATTAAATAAACAGAAACAACTGCCAACTTTGTAGTAGTACTCAATATTTTTGAATTTATTGTGTGCTATTTTCTGATTTAGCACACAATATATTTTTATCTACTTTTTATAAAATTGTTTCAAGTCATAAACTATTTATCTGACCATAAATTTTTGTGTTAATAGGAAACTGAAAAGGAAGTGTAATGGATCGAATTCGACACAAGAGATTTTGTTAAAATGGAGAAATTTCAACCAAGAGGTTAATTTGAACGTTGAACAATCGAAGAAGAAGAGAAAATCTCCGGGTAATGGATCAAAAAAAAGGTTGTATGCAAGGCAAAGGTGGTCCTGAGAATTCGAGTTGTAAATACAGAGGAGTTAGGCAGGGGTAAATGGGTGGCTGAAATTCGCGAGCCTGCTTATATTGATTGATTTGGAGTGCAATTCGAGATATTTACCTAAATCTCAAAATTCTTGTGTTAAAGTTGAGACACCTTTAACGAAAGAAGATGAATTTGTACAATGCCTCAACTTCAACGATGTCTCAAACACAAAAAATGTGAACGAAGATGTTGGTGCGCGTCTAGAGTACATGGAGCATTGTCTAATGGATGATAATTGTTCAATGGAAGCAACAAACGTATTAGATACCTTTTGTTTCACAGAGAACAATGATGAAGCTTTCGATTTTCAGAGGTTTTTAGAAGAATCGTTTGATTTCAAGCCAATGGCTGAGCTAAACTATGCGAAGAATGATTGTACATATGCATACAACCAGCAAATTGACTTCCAGAATTCAGAGACAGATTCCGAGATTCGATCAGATGGAATATGGAAGGAGCAAAACTTGGGTGGTTTCGGATTAGATAACTTTGGAGCAAGCAATAGTACGCAACCAGAGGATAATATCGAAGACTTGTCTATGTTCAGCTCTGATTTTGATGTATCATCCTTTCTTAATGATATTATTTAGGAAAATACAGTGTTTCAATTCGTTATCCTTTGAAAATGGACTCTTTATTTATAATGTAATTCCAAGTATAATGAACTGTTTCGATTTTACAAAGTAGACTTGACTGAGATTTTGCAACCAGAAAGTTGTATGAAGTTGGAATTGTCAAAAAGTAATAAATTCTTCGCAAAAAACACGTACGTGTTTCACACTACTCTCAACAAAACTTTCTAAGACCTCATTTGTTTGCACTTAATGGAGGTCTGAATTTGAATCATTCAGCCTATTAAGTTCATTCATTTTATTTTAAAAAAAATCTCTTAATCAGATCTGTAGGATATTCTTAACAACATTCAGATTCATTTGATAAGTTATCAAATAAAAAATCAACGTTTCTCTGCTCTGAGCGTGCCTTTTTATCTCATTACTAAAAACTTTTTCTCTCTTTTCTCAATCGAACACCATTTTTCCCAATATGTTAGTTTTCGTAAATCCTTTCAAGTATATTTTTTTAGGGAAAATTGTATATAATAGCAAACTAATAACCTAAAATAAATAGAGTAGCTAGGGTTTGATTTAATTGTGCTCCATAGCAAATGTTTACAAAAAATTGTCAGGCGCCTCTCTCCCAAATATCTCGCTCGCCACTCTCCTCCATTCTCTCGCTCGCTTCCTCACTTTTTATACAAACACAAGTGTATAAAATTTGCTTCTAATTGTATAAAGCAGAGAAAATTGTATAAATACATTTTGTTCATCTCTCTCCCCTCTTCCAGATCTCGCTCGCCACTCTCCCAAATCTCACTCGCCACCCTGGCCTTTCTCACTTATACAAACAGAAGCGAAATGTATAAATTGAGTTTCCGTTTGTATAAAGCGTGAGAAAATTGTATATACACATGCAAGTACATATATTTTCGTCCTATACACTTATAATTATACAATAAAAATACTCCCCTGCCCAGTTTTTTTTATCTTTCTCGTTTTATACAATTTTCAAATTGTATCTAAGTTCTCTCTTTCTCGTTTTATACAATTCGATTCAATTGTATATTCCTTGCCAAGTCTCTTTTGTCTTTCTCTCTTTCTCATTTATACAAATTCAAATTGAATATAATCGTTCTATACACTTATAATAATACAATTCGTTTTATACACTTCGTTTTTATACAGTTCTCTGCTATCTTTCTCTTTCTTGTTTTATACACTTCGTTTTATACAATTTACTTCAACTGTATATGTATAGCGAATTATACAGTTTCTATGTTTGCTATGGAGCGCAATTATGCAAACTTTGCTATAACATACAAATATGAATTTTTTATTTGCTATATGTTAAAGTTGCCCTATTTTTTATATTAATAATTTTCTTGTATTGACGCGTGTCAAGAACACTGATTGTAATAATTTTTTTGGTGTATTGTTGTTTATCAAGGTTTTGAATGAAAAAACAGTACTCCAAATCATAATTATTCAAAATTTTAAAACTTTTTTTTAATCAAAAGTTATATATTTTGTTGGAATGAAAATATTTTACTAATATAATGTTCAATTTTACTTTCACATTCAGATATAGAAAACAAACAACATTAATTATTTAGTGTTCAGATTTAGAGACTACATCTTAATATTTAGATGTGTATTAAGATCAAAACACTCAGATATTAATGCAAAATCTTATTATTCATTTGATTTTATATCAATAAGATTAAGATTCAATAAGAAGAAAATATTTAGATGCGAAATATTTTCTTCTTATTGAATCTGTGGCGGCAGTCAAAGACTTTTACTTCTAATAATGAAAAACGAAACTCGAGTACTAGAGATTAAAATTAGCTGAATCTTGATTACTTCAAGTCCTCAACTATCAGTTTGCCTAAAAAATTATTGATCTAATGACATATACACTTTACAAGGTGACGTTGGTGTAAAATTAAGCTCCAACTTTATTTAACTGATAAAGGAAAAGAACATATCATGTCTTCCCGTAAACTCACACCGTCCTAACATTTATTTATTTTTATTAGCAAACAAGGGTCTAAAAAAATAATGTCTTAAAGTTTTTTTTCAACAAATAATATATATATATATATATATATATATATATATATATATATATATATATATAATATATATATATATATATATATAAATTAGAATAGTATGGATTGCATAGATGTAGTTTATATAGGGAGTATAGTTTTAAAATGTTCTTAGCCAAAAATTTGATGAAATTCATAAACAATTGGATAAAAAAGGGGAGACAAATGGATTTACATAAATCTCAGCCTAAACTATACGTTTATTGTTAGTGCAATAATCTCAGGTTAATACAGTTATTAACCAATGACTAGGATTCGGGACAATATCTTATATATATTTAATTAACATTTTTAAATATAAATACATAGCCTAAAAAAATTATTAATTTATATAAACTCGTAAGTAATTACTTTAAATCCGCTTTCAAAAACATGTACAATTCAACTAAAGAAGATTAAGTAGAGTAGACAGGGAAAAAAAGTTTCTTTATGTCCACCCACGACTATAAATTTGCAATTCTCCCGTCTTGTTTGTCTGTATTTCAAAGATATGATGAATTCAGGAAAATTGATTGTTAACTTTAATTAAAGTTTTTTAGTAATTTAATCCATTGAGTTGCATTATTTAATATTCAAAACTAATAAAAAATCAATATTTTAATTTCACCTTTGTTGATATTCAAAATTAGAGTATAAATCAGTAAAATTAACCACCTACTTATATTTAAAAAATGTACTTAATATGTATAATTAATTTATTAGGAATTCACTCCTAATGTAAAATTTACTAACTAAATAAACTCAAAATTCTTACCTCACCTTTATTAATATTAAAATTGAATTGGACAAAATAATAGCTATCTTTAACTACTTAAACTCAATATTTGTGTTAAAAATCTATTTAATATGAAACATTAATTTATTAAAAATTCACTAAGCTTCTATTTATAATATTAAAAGCCTACCAACTAAAAATTTAATTTCACCCCTATTGATATGATACTCAATTTGTTTCAACAATAATTTTATTACCCATAGGAAAAAAAAAAAGCTACAAACCAAATAGGTGAGTGTCGTGTGAATATATACATGTTTTTTATTTGACAATCTTCCCTCTCGCTCACAGTTCTAACATGTGAATATATATATGTCTTACGATTGTTTTTTCTAAAAACTTATTTTTGAAAACTAACAAAAACCAAATATTAATGTCACATTGATATTGTCATCCACTTGCCATTGTATTTTAGTGAAGCATTTAAAGTATAACGTGGAACCATAACCACCTTAAATTAAAGCTAGCAAATAAATACTGTCTGAAATTTGGTAGTTACTTTTCAGTCTGTGTAATCAGATAATAATATTAATACTATATGCTGAAAAAGAATAATCACTCATGCTAATCATATACCTCCTTTCATAATTTAGAGTCTTACAAACATATTGCAAAATAATTTAGGTTAGCTCCGATTTTTTAAAAGTATACTATTTTTAAAAGACTACATACATACAAGTCAACATTTAGTGAGGAAGTAGCTATACTCATTTTGTTTATTTTTATTCAGAGATAATTTCATACACCTTCAATCAGATTCCGCTCTATAATACTCATCTCTCATGTGTTTTAAGATATAACGTATATCTTCTTTACTTTGATTTTTGATACCGTTCTTTAGTATCTATTTAAAATAAACATAAATTAATTATAATTTAACTTATTTATCCTTTTTATAATTGTTTCTTCATGTTAAAAAAACATATTATTAGAAATGACTTATCTAATAAATAATTTTTAAGAAAACTAACACAAATAAATTAATATATAGATACACGTATTCATTTTACAGAACAAAGTTTGAAGGTCTGCAAATAAAGTTAACTAATCCACTGGTGATTTAATTCACACTAAGCTCTATTATTTTCACCAACTCATGGGCGATTTCTTCAAATCAAAGGTGAAAATAATATGAGAACAGTCAATTTGGTTTACACAAATATTTTCGCTAAATAAGAAAGAAAAATGATTCAGGAAATAGAGATAAAATCAGACATAAGCTTGCATGAGAAATCAATAACAGAAGAAGTTGTTGATTTCTCAAAGCAATCGAATTTGAAAGTTCTAACGGGATGATATAATTATTGGTTGCAGAGGCTAAGTCAATTCATCTCTCGAATCACAGTAAGTGTTGTACAGTGAAACCTCGAGGAATATCTCTCAAATTATTCATTTTATTTAATATATTTGAATTTGACATATTTTTTCTAAAAAATAATGAATAACATGACTATTTTACTATATTATTTTTATTAAATAATATTTAAAATTGAACCTTAAAAATAAATAATTACTATAAAGAATAAAACAAAAAAAAAAATTAGTCACTTTTTTAATATGTTAGAAATAAACAACTAAAAATTAAAATCTATAACTATATTAATTAAAAGAGTAAACAAATAAAATGATTAATAATAAGTAAGCATTTAAACGAAGCATAGGAAAATATGATCGCTAACCTAACAATGACCAATTATAACCTTTTACACTTCCTAGTGAACCGGGCCGGGCTGGCTGAAAGCCTAGCCCATTAGGAAGCATAGGTTTAATAAGTGTGTTTTAAGAGGCTTAGTTCGGGCTCGGGCTCAAGCGCGAGCTGTCCCATCAAGAGCCTAAACCGGATCCGTGGGCCTAACAATAGTTAGGCCTAACTAAGCCTTCACCTCTTATCTCCTTTCAAGGTTTCTAGGCCTAACCTTATCTAATTAGTAGTCAGTTAATTACTTAATATTTTTATGATCTTTCGTAAAGTATCATATATAAATTTATAAAAAGTACCTAATTTAATCAACGATATCACATATTGCGCTCTTCCAACTGAAGCAAACGTCATCAGAACATATTTAACACGAAAGATCAACATGAAGCACCAAAACGAGCATGAAGAAGCCATAAAACTCAGGATGGATAGCGCTATAGATAGTCATTAAGATGTATTCATGGTGCTATCCCTCCTGAGCTTTATAGATTCCCCATGCCATTTCCACAAGAACAACATTCATAGGTGATCTCTTAACACATATACATATATTGAGTGAGAAAATGAATGGCAAAAAAGGAGAAAGAAGTACTAATAAAAAGATATATAGATAAATGTATGGTTGGGAAGTGTTAAAAGGGAAGGGGGGCCTATTTATAGTAGCAAAAGTAACATGGGAATTGACCAAGTATTTCAACAACATGTGTAGGTAAACATTTTTTTGTCTCTAAATTGGGACTTATTTTTCCTTTTGGTCATTATTTGCAAAAAATGAAATACTTTAAATAGTTAAATATTCCTCTGCCGACTACGTTACTCTCCTTCCAATACTTGAAATAATTAAAGTATTTAGGTACGGTATGAATTGAAAATTGTGAATTATTCCTTGCTTTTACAAATGGCTATTGAATTTCATTTGCAAACTTGGTCTTATTCGAGACAATTTTCCAAATTTTACGTTAGCTTCATCATTGCAAACACAAAATTCTTGAGATATCCTTTGACCATACCTAAACTTGACTTATTCTCGTAAACATAAACTAAAAAGATATGATTGAAATATCTAAAATTTTATCAGTTTACGTTTAATGTTGGATATCTATGAATCTAAGATTTGTAGAATAATATTTTTGTATGATAGACGTCAATAGATAATATTATATTGATTCAAAAAATATATATACATAAAATATCTAATTTTATGAAGAAAACACACGTTTACAGTGTCCCAATTTTCAGATTCAACCCTTGACCAATTCAGGGTTTTCAACATTATAATAGTCATTGTTGCAAATTTAAAGAAATGGATTTTTAATTTTAATATAGAAATTGAGTATATAAATCAAGTTTTTTTGTTTTTTTTTTAGTTTGGAAATGTCTACAAGGATGAAATTGATAGTTCAAACTTCAAAGAGTAAGTTTGAAGTTTCATTTTTATCGGTACCGATTTTATAAAATTTATTTTCTAAACGAAAAAACACATGTTTTAGGCCTCAAATTTTGAGAAGGTTCATTTTTTATTTATCAATAATATATTATAGGTTTTTCTTTTCTAAGAAAAAGCGTAGAACACTATTGTACGGCTAATGAAGAAGTTTGATATCTTTGAAATATTTTGTCTAAAATAAATTAATTAATTAATTATATCATCAATTAAAAAGGAATTATTAGAAAATTCATTATTAAAAGTTATCAACAAATTTGCATCTTAAAAACTAGGAAAACGGACATTATAAAAGTATATTTATTTGTCTTAAAGTTTAAGGCATGCGTTCAATATTGACTTAACCTACAAATATCCTTGAGTCCCTCTTAGTTTTGGCAAGTCAAACATTAGGCAACAATGTTAAAAGATATCTAGACGAGCTACATTTCAGACAAAAATGTTGAAAGTTTATGGTCAACCTTCATAATTATTTTTTTTAATTTTCAACTTTGATTGCATATGCTTGAAGTTGATACAACAACAATATCTAATTTAATATCCGTAGCTAGTTACAAAGTGATTAAATTTATAAATTTTTACACACTATACTATAACTTAAATGATGATTCCAAAATCTCCTATCAATAAAATTGTCATGTATTAGTGTTAATTGTAGTTTTTGATAATTTGACAAATCAGGGACCTTATAAAGAGATCCGATCCTTGTATAAATCTGCACATAATTGGCAAAATGGAAAAAGTATAATTGTTTGTTGCACAATCTCCAACTGTGGCAGAAATCTCGATCATCGCATGATCTCGAAAGTTGTGACGATTCTTCATAAAGATTATGTCTTATAGTCACATCCTTAGTTTTTGCAACTTAAAAACTCTCAACCTTGTAAAGGCTAACACTCAAGTGAAGAATCATCCTCGAGAACAATAGCGACCCCATAGAGCTGCAAGCTTAGTTGTCTTAGAATTAACTCTACTGCACGTATATTGTAAATTTATTCAAAATCTATAAAGGATGCATTTCTTGTACTTTGTTAAAAATAAAATTTAACTGTGAAAAGTGTTGAACAAAGTGAGTTACGAATTCTTTTTATTGCTTTTTAAATTTTAGTTTCAAGCATTACTAGAGGCATATTAAAATGGAATATATCAAGTCATCAACTTCTTGCTTCAAATTTTATGATTTTAACTCTTATCTTTATTTAATATTAGTTAACTTATTACCTATAGAATTATGTCAACAATTCATAAACTAATGGTCTCACTAAACGGATGTATTTCAATATTGAGTTGACAAAATCTTAATTAGCTAAAACTAATAACTGAAAAAATAATATTAAAATACTAATAATTTTTATCAAAATAGTATAAAATAAATAAATTTTAAATAAATACATATATAAAATTTATTTATATTTTAGATATGAACTAAAATTTCACTGCCCTGATTGAAGATGTCTTTTTTTTAAAGTTAATTAAGTCATTGACCTTATATGTTTAGTAATATTTTCCCAACTCACATCAATGATGTTAAACAGGGATAGAAAAATAATTTAATCTCAAATTACGTCAGTATCACCTAAATCTCTTGGGGGACCAATGTAATCTTCGTTTTTACTATATAAGATCCAAGTGATAGCGAACCAACTTATAATATTTAATTTTACACAAAAAAAACGATATATTTATTTTTGGCATTCCTCTTAGAAGTTTTATTCAACATAACTTTCAAATATAATGATGTATTTACCACTAATATATATTTAAAAAGATAATTAGATTTTTTTATTTTTATTTTATCATGATACATTGAAATAGTAAAAGAGGTGAACGGGAAGCATAGGAAAATAGTTATGTATATACATGAAAATCATACTGAATACACATCACACACACATATATATATATGTATGTATATTCGATATGATTTACATGTATCTAAAATAGTTAATTAATTTATAGGAAAATAGCGAGTAAGATCATAACTAATAACTAAAAAGGAGTAGAACAAAAGTTTATTTATCTATCTCAGATACGTATAAATATAATATACTTAGCACAAATTATACCCATTTTGATCTTATATCTTTGAAAATACATATATATCATAATATATTTAAATATTAATATTAAAAATTTGATAAAATTCGTAATATTATAAGTAAAGAGGAGGAATGTCAGGTATTAGGTGAACCATTGAAACATTAATGAGATTTCGTCATAATTATAGTGTTTGAGTATTACTGAGAGAAACTTCTTGGGAAATTGAACCCCTCTTTTCTGACTCTCATCATTTCTAAGCACTCAATATGAGTAGGTAAAAAGAAACTGCATGCCACAGAAAATTAATTACATTCTCCGTGTTATTTTACGTGACACTATTTATTTTTTGATTAATTCAAAAAAAATAATATGACTTTTCCTTACATAATAATTATTCTTATAACTTGGCCACTAGCAGACAGAATTTAAATACGATGGATATTTTTATTTTTAACAAAAATAAATATAGTTTTTAATAGTGACTGAGGAATAATGCAGTGAGGAACACACAAGTATATAGGTCAAGTATAATTAGTATGATAATAATAATAATCAAACTTAAATATAATTAAAGCAATTGCGAGATATAACTTAATGGTTAGAGTTATATATTAAATATATGATGCAGAAGGTTTGATTTTCAACTCAACACATTTGAATTAAATAAAAAATACCAATTAAAGGTGATATTTTGGCATCCCGGGTCACAAGTAAGAAAATATTTGGTTCATTTTTTGAATATGAGTTTGTACAATTAAAAGTAGTTATTTAAGTATAAAGTGTTGAATTTTTATAAAAAAATTTTTTTGATAAAACTGCCTTTTTTGTGTGTGTAAATGAGTTGAAATATTAAAATTCATAAACAATAGTCGATGTGTCTAATAAAAATGTTGATAGAAAAAATTTATGTTATTGAATAGTATGTATATGCATAAGGAGAATAATGAACAACAAAGATAAGATAATTACCAACTTATAATAACTTTTGGATAATTTTGATTTATAAGAACTTAGTTCGCATATAAACGCTGTTGGATATTTATCAAATACATAAATAAGATTTTTTAGAAACTTATTAGTTAGTTTGATCATATTACAAGTTTACACAAATACTTTTTATATTAATTTTGGATTTTTTGTTTTCAGTTTTGTCATTTTGGTTAAGTTTAATTCTATTGCAATATTCGAATTTCGTAATTTTTATTAAATATATTGCCCGTTGCACTACTAGATAGAGGCATTTCCCATTACGAACCAATAATAAGTTCTGTATTATAAAGCATGATTTTTCCATTCAATTTTTACTGAACAAGGTTACTAGAAAATGCATAGTAAGAAATAGATTCACACTGAAATAATGGAAAGATTTCTGATTTTCATATGAAAACACGTATTTTTATTCACAAATTCAATTAAAATATATGTAGGAATAACTACGAAATATTTTCCATGACAATGTTATTGTTATTTAGGTTTGAGGCTTAATTTGATGGAAAAATTACATAAATACACATCTTATTTTATTATAATCTTTAAAATTTTCCATCATTCTAAATAATTACAAATTATTTCCCCTCATATACATTTATATCATCTTTTAATTACATCTTTATTCATAAGAATTTTGTAATTAGCGCTTAAAATTATGAAATTTATGTAGTTTTTACTAAGTTGATGCATTCTTCTTTCTTCTTTCTTCTTTCTGTTTTTTTAGTCATGGTTTTCATTTAGCTAAATTTGGGCCTTTTCAGAATGGGCTTCTCTTGGTACGTAGTGTATTTTTTTGGCGGATTTGTATAACAAAGATTTATTAAAATTTCACATATAATTATTTAAAAATAATTAATTATTCTTCATATCTATAGTTTGATAATTATAATTTGTATTTACATGTTATATAAAGAGAGAGGCGAGCGAAACTGGGAGAGAAAGGAAGAAAAGAGTGAGAGAAATGTAAATTATATATGTATATGATAGATAATTGTATATTATATATATGTATTTGTATATATGCAAGAGAGATTGGAGAGGGAGGAGAGAGGCGAGCAAGACTGGGAGAGGGAGGAAGAGGCGAGCGAGAGAGGGCAAAGAGTGGGAGAGAGTTGAATTGTATATGTATGTAATTATATATTATACATATACATTTGTATGTAGGGCAAGCCAAATTAGGAGAGGGAGGAGAGAGGCGAGCGAGATTGAGAGAGGGAGCAGAGAGGCGAGTGAGAGAGGGCAGAGAGTGGTAGAGAG